>QLOH01000085.1:1800000-2156830 GCA_026901365.1 Sesbania bispinosa | reverse complement strand
CATATCTTATTTTCTTTAAAATCAATATAAGAACACACCTAGTTATAAAATTCTAAATATTTCTAAATACTAAATTATCATATATCAATTATTCTATTCCCCCTCAATATAAATGTTATTTTAATTCCGATTTAACCTTATATCTAAAATTCTTCTAGGATTATATAACAAATTTTTTCTTCATCAATATTCTTTTCTTCTTCACCTCCAATCCATACTATATGCTATAAAAATAATTATTAAGAACTTTTTATGGTTCTTGAAATCAAAATAATAATTTTAAAAAAACAATCAATAGACACAATTATATGATAATAGAATTTAATAACAATATAATGTGAAGTTGCAACAAAGCTAAGCAAACCATTTTCAAATAGAATTATACATAACTAGAATATCAAAAAGAAATTAATATAATTTTACGTTCACTTAAAACTAGGCAAGGTGCTCGTTCTGCAAATTGTGAATGACCCTCCTTCTGAGTTCCTCTCAGCAAAGGCAGATGCACGTCAGAGAGGTGGCAAACGGCGGAGAGGTGGGCACACGGAGAGGCGGCGAACGGCGATGATGGGCGACTGCACTTGGCTGCGTCTCTCTGCCACTGGTTTTGCTTGCGACGTCGATGCGGGGTGACCAGAGACGTGGGAACAGCGAATGTGTGCGGCAGCTTCAGGCGGTGGTTCTGCAAGGCTGGCACGGCTTCTTCTTGGCGGTGGGCCTCTCTGCAAGTGGGTCTACAAGGCTACCTCTAATCCTTCAGCAATGGGTCCTCTCTGCAAGAAGGTCGTGAACAATTTCTGGCAGCGAAACAGATCGATTTGGTTGCTTGTGAGCACATCACTTCTTGTTTATAATTTAACATGAAAGAAGGAAAGATTGTAAAAAGAAAAAATTAAAGATTATAAAGCAAGAAACAATTAAAGAATATACACGAGAGAAGATGAAGTTTAAGGGGTTGTTGACCACAATAGGGTGTTTTTTTTAAAAAAAATACCAAAAAATGTATTTAAAAAATAATGTATCACAATGGGTTGTTTTGGATACGTGTAAAAGGGTCTCTACTGGGTTAGTGCTTCTAGTATAATTTTTTTTAAAAAAAAAATTTTACATACCGGGGGTTTTGGGGTTTTCTAAAACCCCGTTAATTTTTTAATTTATTTTATATTACGGGGTTTAAAATCCCATTAATGATTTTTTTTCATTTTATCCCTTTACATTAGCGGGGGTTTTAAACCCCATTACATGAATTGTATTTTTAAAAATTATTACTGTTGCACAAGAAAAGAATAATAAAATTATTATGTTATTTAGAAAAGGATAATAAAATGATAGAAACAAGACTGTCTCCCTGGATAATTAAAATTATTATGTTATTAAAAAGATAATAAAAAAGGATAATAAAAGGATAAAATATATTATGTTAATAAAAACGGATAATAAAATTATTATTATTACTTAAAAAAATAATAAAAAAGGATAATAATGAGAGAAAATATATAATATCATAGTTAAAAACACGACAATATTAACTTCTATTGTTGTGTTTTTTTATGCATCACGGGAGTGAGTCCTGTCATTTTCTTTTTTTGTCTCACTTTCATTTTCTTTTTTTTTTTTACTATGATATTATAATATTTTCTCTTATTATTATCCCTTTTTGTTATCCTCTTTTACTAACATAATAATTTTATCCTTTTATTATCCTTTTTTAATAACATGATAATTTTATTATCCTTTTTACTAACATAATAATGTTTATCCTTTTTAATAACATAATAATTTTATTATCTTTTTTACTAACATAATAATTTATCCTTTTATTATCCTTCTTTATTATCTTTTTTTAATAACATAATAATTTTATTATTCAGGGAGACAGTCTTGTTCCTATCATTTTATTATCCTTTTCTAATAACATAATAATTTTATTATCTCTTTTATTATTCATTTTTTGTGCAACAGTAATAATTTTAAAAAAAATGCAATTCATTTAATGGGGGTTCAAAACCCCCGCTAATGTGAAGGATAAAAATGAAAAATATTATTAACGGGGTTTTAAACCCCCGGTAATATAAAAAATAAAAAACAAAAACATTTAACGGGGGTTTTTAAAACCCCCGGTAATGTAAATTTTTTTTAAAAAAAATTATAGTTAGCGCCTCTGGCAAGAGACGCTAACTGAGTTTGCGCTTCAAGAGGCCGCTAACCCAGTTAGCGCTTCCTCTTTTACACGTGTCTAAAACAACCCCACTGTGATAAATTGTTTTTTTAAGTGCATTTTTTTGGTATTTTTTTTAAAAAAATACCCCTATTATGGTCAAAAGCCGAAGTTAAGGGGTTGGGGGTTGACAGTGGGATGTTGTTAAAATATTAATAAAATATAAAGAAGGAAACGTTAGAGGTGAGATTCGAAGTGTGGTGCTGTGTGAAAAAAGCATCGAAAAAGCTAAAAAACCTAACTTCTTCGTATGGGTATATTGATGGTATGATTTATGTTGCCCGTGCTTTCACACGGGATAAAAATATTAGTTATCATAAATACTTATATATTAAGAGATATGTTTTAATATAATAGTAAAAAAGAAAATTAATGTATGAGGAAAAAAAAAAGAAATGGTAAGAGCAAGACTGCTTCTTGTGGTTCATTAAAAAATTACTCTTATAATAAAACAAATTATATGAACGAATAATTAGTGAAAATGATTTAATATAATAAAAAAACAAAAGTGCGATAGAAATAAAGAAAACGACAAAGCAAGACTCTCCCGTGGAGGATGCCTGTTATTCATTGCATAAAAACCATTACTAAATTGAGAATAAAAAACAAAAAAAAAATAAAAGTTTGAAAACACGACACATGTATTGTGAAAACAGTTTTAATATAGAGTAAATAGAATAGATAAAATAGTAGGAACGGAACTGTCTCCAGTGAAGAATACCTGCAGTTCATAAAAAGAGTCTTTCATAATGAAACATATATATTAATAAAAACAAATAATGAGAGAAATATTTTAATATCATAATTAAAAAAGAAAACAAAAGTGTGAAAAAAAATAAAAGAAAAAGGAAAAAGACACGATTAAGATTGTCTCCCGTGGATAATACATGTAATTCATAAAAAAATCACTTTACTAACGTGATAATGAAGAAGAATGATATTATAAATGAATGATAATTAAAACAAATAAAAAGGAGAAAAAACACTACAATAAAAGCTAAATGAATGAAGATATGATTTTGATAAAAAAATGAAAAGAAAGTAAAAAGGATTATACGACTTTTGTCATTGTTCATTTATGATTTTTTATTATATAAAAACACACATTAGGAAATATAATAAATATGTTGATGTATATTAAATGTAATATAATAATAATAAAAGAAAAGAAAATTAATGTGTGAGAAAAAATAAATGGTAGGAACAAGACTGTCTCCCGTGGAGAATACCCGCAGTTCATAAAAGTTTCTTTTATAATGTAACATATTAATAAAATGAATAATGAGAGAAAATATTTTAATATCATAATAAAAAAAAAGAAAATGAAGGTGAGATAAAAAATAAACGAAAAAAGAAAACGACAGGATCAAGACTGTCTCCCGTGGAGGATTCCCGTGATTCATAAAAAACACCACAATAGAAACTAAATAAATGGAGTTATAATTTTGATAAAAAAATAAAAAGAAAGTAAAAAGGATAATAAAAAAAGAAAATTAATGTGTGAGAAAAAATAAAATGGTAGGAACAGGACCGTCTCCCGTGGAGAATACCCGCAGTTCATAAAAAAATTGTTATATAATGAAACATATTAATAAAAATGAATAATGAGAGAAAATATTTTAATATCATAATAAAAAAATGAAAGTGAGATAAAAAAGAAAATAAAAAGAAAACGACAGGATTAAGACTGTCTCCCATGGAGGATTCCCGTGATTCATTAAAAAAACACTATAATAGAATCTAAATAAATGGAGATATAATTTTGATAAAAAATAAAAAGAAGGTAAAAAGGATTAAAAAAAAAGAAAACTAATGTGTGAGAAAAATAAAATGGTAGGAACCAGACTGTCTCCCCATAGAGAATACCCGCAGCTAATAAGAGCGAATAATGAGAGAAAATATTTTAATATCATAATAAAAAGAAAATGAAAGTGAGACAAAAGAATAAAAGAAAACGACAAGATTAAAACTGCCTCCCATGGATGATTCCCGTGATTCATTAAAAAAACCACTACAATAAAAGCTAAATAAATGGAGATATAATTTTGATAAAAAAATAAAAAGAAAGTAAAAAGGATAATAAAAAATGAAAATTAATGTGTGAGAAAAAAATAGTAGGAACAGGACCGTCTCTCGTGGAGAATACTCGCAACTCATAAAAAAAATTTCTTTTATAATGAAACATATTAATAAAAACGAATAATGAGAAAAAATGTTTTAATATGTCATAATAAAAAAATGAAAGTGAGATAAAAAATGAAGGAAAAAGAAAATAACAGGATTAAGATTGCCTCCCGTGAATCATAAAAAAACACTACAATAGAAGCTAAATAAATGGAGATATAATTTTGATAAAAAATAAATAGAAAGTAAAATAATAATAATAATAATAATAATAATAATAATAAATAAAATTAAAGTGTGAGAAAAATAAAATGGTAGGAACAGGACTGTCTCCCGTGGAGAATACCCGCAGCTCATAAAAAATTCTTATTTAATAAAACATATTAATAAAAACGAATAATGACAGAAATATTTTAATATCATAATAAAAAAGAAAATGAAAAAGAAATGACAGGATGAAAACTGCCTCCCGTGGAGGATTCCCGTGATTCATTAAAAACACTATAATAGAAGCTAAATAAATGAAGATATAATTTTGATAAAAAAAATAAAAAGAAGGCAAATAGGATAATAAAACAAGAAAATTAATGTGTGAGAAAAAATAAAATTGTAGGAACATGACTGCCCTCCCGTAGAGAATACCTGCAGCTAATAAAAATGAATAATGAGAGAAAATATTTTAATATCATAATAAAAAAGAAAATGAGAGTGAGATAAAAAATAAAAGAAAAAAGAAAACGACAGGATTAAAACTGCCTCCCATGGAGGATTCCCGTGATTCATTAAAAAACACTACAATAGAAGCTAAATAAATATTAATGGAGATATAATTTTGATAAAAAATAAAAAGAAAGTGAAAATGATAATAAAAAAGAAAATTAATGTGTGAGAAAAAATAAAATGGTAGGAACAGGACTGTCTCCTGTGAAGAATACCCGCAACTCATAAAAAAATTTCTTTTATAATGAAACATATTAATAAAACGAATAATGAAAGAAAATATTTTAATATCGTAATAAGAAAAGAAAATGAAAGTGAGATAAAAATAAATGAAAAAAAAATGACAGGATTAAGATTGGCTCCCGTGGAGGATACCCGTGATTCATAAAAAAACACTACAATAGAAGATAAATAAATGGAGATATGATTTTGGTAAAAAAAATAAAAGAAATGGAGATATAATTTTGGTTAAAAAATAAAAAGAAAGTAAAAAGGATGATGTGATGTTTTTGAGAGGAAAAAAAAATGAATGAAAATGTGACATGTGGCAAAGGTCGGGTTTTATTTTCCTATAGTATATTAGAATATTAGATTAGATAAGCTGCTTTTGATTTTTTGATTTGTGAGAGTTTTTTAAAATTTCTGTTTGGCAAGAAAGGGGACTTATAAGTGAAAAAAAAACCCCTCCAAACGCACACTTAATTTGGCACTGATTCAATTTAATTTGTACACGTACAACTCCAGTTATAATGAAATTATTAAGTAAAGGCCATGCTATCAAATGTGATTCAGTTTTTCACTTAGACTATGGATAAACTGGGTTTAATTCCTGAATAAAATGTGTAGATGTTTCTCTTAGCTTTCAAATGACACCAAGAATGTCTCATTTAGATCACTGTAACTCAAGATATGATCTGTAGAAAAAGAAATGTTAGAATGAATTAAAATTCGAAGATTAAGATTCACATTAAAAGCCAATGATATCAAATGGTCATTACTAAGTACTATAGAGCAAAAGTGGGTCAAGATAAGATTAAATGGTCATTGATTTCAATGTCTAGATTCTAGAACACAAACCTGTAACAGAAACCAAAAATACTTGGTTGTCAATTTCAATTGGATATTAAACAAGAAAACAAGCACTTTTCCTTATGGCTTAAAGCATTACAAGAGCCAATCCATCGTTTATATTCCTGAACACGATTGTTTTCTCACAAATCAAGAATCTAAAATAATCTGGACTTCAATTTACAATTTACAAGTCCTAATAAAACTGGCTCCTAGGAGTCAAATAAGGAGCCTCCTCTGAACTGAGCCAATCCCCAACAACAGTTTGTGTTTCTGGTGTATCATTTGGACAAATAGGCCTAATTCTCACCCTTGGTTTACTAGGAGGTAACAGTGGAAGTGTTGCTTCTTTCTTAATCATTCTAGCTGCATCTCTCACTCTTGGCCTCTTTTCATGGTCAGGGTGTACACAAAGAAGCCCCCACCAGAAGCATCCTTTCCATCTCCAATGCATCAAACTTCCCCATCAATCTTGGATCAGCAGCCTCAATGAGTTTGTTCTTTTCCCACAAGTTCCACACATAATCACCAACCACAGTGCCATCATCTTCCACAGGCTTCCTCCCAGTTGCCACTTCTATCATCACTACCCCAAAGCTATACACATCAGTTTTTACAGTAGGAACACCAGTATACACATATTCAGGAGCAAGATAACCCATTGTCCCTGCTGGTATAGTAGCATCCCTTGTGATAGAACTATGTTCATACACTTCTGCAAGTCCAAAATCCCCAAGCTTGGCATTGAAATCTGCATCAAGCATTATATTGCAAGTCTTAACATCTCTATGAATGATCTGCCTCTCACATTCTTCATGAAGATAGGTAAGAGCAGAAGCAACCCCTAGAACTATATTAACTCTTTGCTTCCATGAAAGAACAATTGAAGAATTGAAGTTTCTATGCAGAACTTTATCCAAGCTCCCATTGGGTAGGTACTCATAAACCAGTACCAACTCATTCCCCTCACAACACCATCCCTTAAGCTGAACCAAGTTTTTGTGCTTCAAATAACCCACCATTGTAGCAAACTCAGTGGCGAATGGATTGTGTAGACAATCTAAATCATCAGCTCTCTCAAATCTTTTCACTGCCACATCACCACCAAATGGAAGAGACCCTTTATAAACCTTAGCTGATGCACCTTCCCCAACAAGTCTATCTCTATTAAACCCCATTGTGGCCACTTTGATCTCCGAAAGTGTCAATCTCATAGGCACTTTATTTGTCTGAAATCTACAATTTTGACCTTCCTTTTTCTGTCTAACAACACCCTTTTTCTTTGTCAAGAAAACACAGATCACAAAAACTGCTGCCAATGCTGACACTACAAAAGCTGTTATCCCTCCCAATCCAAGAGCCAACTCCTCAATCTTTTTCCTTCTGTTATTTGCACCATTGTGTTTGGTGGATGTGATTGAATCCCCTGCATAACACAAGAAGCAGTCCCCTTCTTCTACCATATCCATAGGACTCAATGAAGGAGAATCACCCAAAGTTTTGAATTGCCAATGATGAACAAAGTAGATACCTGAGCCCTGTCCATTAGAGGCAGAGAACCCCACATGCATGAACTCCTTGAGTTTCTCAGAAAGGTCTATCTGGGAAACAAGAATTGGAGATGGAGGTCTAGTTGAAGAGTAACCAACCCACACACGAACCATTTTCATGGAATCTCTGTATTCAATCCAAGCAGTGATCAATTTCCCACTTTTCAAGTCAATTCCACGAGAAAGAACATCCACAGAAGCCAAAGATACGACACTATTGACATCAATGCCAATGTGGTTCCCATTAATGTCACCAAGAGAAGGGTCAAAACTGGTGTCAAATTCCACTGCAAAGTAGGAATCTTGTTGATTGAAAAGAAGAGGTGCAGGAAGACCCATGTATCCACGAGAGAGGCTTGAAAAATCGGTGCTTGAGGCTATGAGAAAAGCAATGC
Source organism: Sesbania bispinosa (assembly GCA_026901365.1). Lineage (NCBI taxonomy): Eukaryota > Viridiplantae > Streptophyta > Magnoliopsida > Fabales > Fabaceae > Sesbania > Sesbania bispinosa. The sequence continues at coordinate 2,148,755 of QLOH01000085.1, read as the reverse complement.
CATCCCCAGAAGGGCAAGAAGGTGAGGGAAAGATTGAGAAAGAGAAACGGCAAGAGAAAGAAGCAGTGGAGTTTGTCAAAGGATCAAGAAAGCGAACTGGGTATACGTAGAAAGCCCTTCCCATCCCAGAAGAAGGAGAAGAATGAGAAGAAAGGCAAGGGAGTTCCTTGGTGAGACTAATGGCGTTGTCACTGTAGAAGGCGTCGCCAAAGAGTGTGACATTTTCTGAAGGCAAGAAAGGGACAGAAAGTGAAGGGAAAATGAGGTTGGTGAAGAGAAAGAAATGGATCCATAGGAGCAGCAAAGGCATTGTAAAAGAGAGTTAATGGTGGCAAATTTTCAAGAATTTGCTTTCATGGTACTGATAGGTAGATAGTTGGTTGTCGTCGTTGAAAGCTCAGAAAGAAAGAAAGAAAATGGTGTGTGGGGACTTTGGAACAACTAGTGACATTGAGCTTGAGGGACTCAGTGGACCCATTTTCGTGGCTTAACCCTTCTTTCCTGAGCAGAGTCTAAGGAGAGTATTTAGCACATTCATTTTTTTTTATTTTATTTTATGTTTATAGTCAGATTCTTTTTCATATTTTTTGTATTATTTTTTTCTTCTCATTTTCATCTACCACCTCGAGAACCTCTATCCCTTTCTCTCTCTTGAGAGTTTTTCATTTTTCTTTCTTTTATTTCACTTTTGTTAACCTATTTAACAATTTGTTACGGTCACTCTTAGCATTCCGGCAGTATGTCTTACACCGAATACGTTGTTTTTATACACATCTATCATTGGAGTTCAATTTTACAGCACTTATTTACTCAGTTTAACTGTTGTCGATGTTGTGGACGTTTTTGTTTTGAGTTGAAGATCTCAAAGGAATAAAAAAAAGAAATGTCCGAGACTTTTCCAATTGTTTTGTAATAATTGTGTTTTAGGATTTGTTGAATAGTATAGATTTATGTATATAGAAGGAAAAAATAAATGTTCGGATGCATCAAAATCCGAAAATTAAGATTTGCATTAAAACCCAATGGGGTCCAATTAACATAAACTCAGCTAAGATGATAGCATTGAGAATAATTATTATCCACTCTATCAAATTAAGATTTTCATCTGGATTTTTCTGTAAAAATTTTCTAGAGATTTACCTAAAGATTATATACAGGTATTTAGCTCCGTATTTTTTAGGAAACGGTGAAAGTCATATATGGGATATTGGTGCTCCAACTTTCTTTTGGAGTACAGGAATAAATAAACCTTAGACTTAGAGGGCTAAGCCAAACTCCATTCATGCTATCATAATTTTTTCACAATGTTTAACTTCACAAGTCAGACTCAATTCATTGATTATATTTTACACCCAAAAAAATCTCATTTAAGCTTTTCAATTCATCTTTCATATAATTAAGTTTCTTTTGAAAACAAAAAATATTTACAAATACGATACATTAACTAGTGCGGGGTGGAGAATGGTATGATTGAAATGCAAGTGAAGTCCCATATAAGAATTTGATTTCAATATTAAAATATTCTCCAAGGTATTTGGTGCTAGATTATTTGAATTCAAGGCTCTTGAGGAAAGACAATTTTTCAATACTACAAAAGTAGTGGAAAATTTCTCCTTGAGTAACCTTAATTCCATTTTTTCTCCAATCCTCTTTTTTCTCTTTTCGATTTTTCTTAGTCATCAAATATAAAATACTAAAAATAGTTGTAAAATGATCAAAAGAAAACAAAAGATTCATTTGAGTTGTTTCCATGTACTGAAACTGAATTTCATTGTAGGGCAGGATCTTCTATTCTTACTATATGGGATGAATGAGTGCATTTTTAATTTGCTGTTATTAATTGAAGCAATGTACTTTGGTTAGCATGTTGCAGTGTCCTATTGATTGTGTTTGAGTATGTATACGAATGCCTCTTCTTTTGTACTAAATAAAATAAATGACATTTAGTTAAAACTTTATTGGCACTTTCCTCAAAATGTGATTTTGTCATTCTCTCCCTCTCAGCGCGCTATAATGCAGGAGAGGAGGATCCAAACCGCCACCAAGTCCACCAGAGAGTTTATTAAACTGCAACAATCAATAGAACAATAAAAGGGAGGGTATTAGAAGTTACAAGTTCTGTTACATGTTAATTTTAGTTTATGCAATTAGTTAGTTAGTTGAGTGATTGAGTCTAGTTTAGTCCCTATATATAAATACTAGTTGAGTGTACTCATTCGGTATCTTTCGATATTACAATGAGTTTCATAAACACTCTTATTCTTTGTTATTAGAACCTCACATGGAAAAACCCATGATACTCTTCCTTATTTTACTATGTTTCTCCTCCTCCATTTTATTTCAGTGAGAAAATGTTAGCATTGCTTCTCTCCAATTAGTCTTGTGATATCCATACATCCTTCAAACATAACAAGAAATGGTTCTATCTCTTTCAAGAGAGTAATAATTATAATACGAGTCATCAATTACTTATATTTTCTTCATTAGCACAAAATGCTCACTCACTTATTAGGTTCTTTGCAATTTACGCTTGTTACTAGTTTATGCGACTCTTTCTAATCAAGTTTTTTTGTACTAATGATTCCCTCTCTTACCACTCACTTTAACGCTAGGTCATATATGGACAGTATTTAATCACGAGTTATGAATTATTCTATCCAATGTCAAGGAATCAACTATCCCAAAAGCTTAAGCTATTGGGTGGAGAAAACATTAATAGTTTTATATTATATATTTCTAACACGCCCCCTAACGCAAAAACCTTTTTGGCTTGAAGCGTGGACAACACAAGCTCACCTACCTTAGTGCTGAAATCAATGCTTTTATTGGAATAATGAGGGCAACAATGATCGAACTCTTGACCACTTGGTCATGGAAGCTCTGATACCATGTTATGAATCAAACCAACTATCCTAAAAGCTTAAGCTATTGGGTGGGGGTACATTAATGATTTTATATTATAGTATATTTCTAACATCTAAGTGTCCGTTTTAATTTGTTTACAATTTAGTAGAATTGATTCTAGAAATCAATGGTTGAGATGAGTGGTACACATTTTATGAAATATGCACGTTGGACGAAAATGATTTAAAATCAATTTTGCGAAATTGTGGTTTTATAATTTCAAATACCAAAACAAACAGGCTATAAAACATTCATCCAAATGAAAGACAACTACAATATAAGCTGTAAAGCAAAAGGACCACAATGACCATACAATGACCATTACTATTAGCACCGCGATTTTTGCTATTCCCATCCCCCATAATTTTTGTCTTCCCTCACTACCCCTCCCCCCTTCCCAGCCACCCACAGCTCCCCCCCCACCCCCACCCTTCCCCTTCCCCTTCCCCTTCCCCTTACCCTTACCAATTTCCCACAGCGACCCCTTCACCCCCCTTTCACTTCCCCCTTCCCTTTAAACCCCTCCTCCTCCCTTTCTCCCCGCCCCTTTCCCCTTCCCTTAAGTCCCCTTCCCCCTTTTTCACCCATCCCCCCTTCCCTTAAGCCTCCCCTTCCCCCCTTTCACCCATCCTCCTTTACGGACACTATTGTCCGGGAGCCATTTTTTATAAAAAATTATAACTTTCGGACAATGGTGTCCGGGAACCATTATCGGACACCCTTGTCCGGAAGTTATAATTTTTTTATAAAAAATGGCTTACGGACAAGGCTGTCCGGAATGGTTCCCGGACATCCTCGTCCGTACACCATTTTTTATAAAAAATATAACTTCCGGACAAGGCTGTCCGGGAACCATTCCGGACACCTTTATCCGTAAGCCAATTAACTAAAGGGCAAATTTAGGTTTTACAAATTTTCAAAAATATATAGAGGGTGGGAATAGCAAAAAACACGGTGCGAAAAGTAAAGGCCCCATGCAATAAGAGAGATATTCGGAAAAATGTTACCCCGGCCCCAACCCCTACCATAGTGGGCTGGGCCAAATTCTCATACATGCTATAATAATTTCTCATAACATTTTTCTTTAGGAATTTCAATTCACCTTTCTTAAAAGTTTCATTTTTCTTTAGGGAAAAAGTAATATTTACAAATGCAGTACATTAACTGGTATTGATTACGGAGATGATATGTTACTTAAAATGCATATTTGAGTTTTGTTTGTAGTTTGATAAGAAAAGTTTATACGAGAGACTGGTCAAACTTAAATGGAATTCATGACTCATGAGTTAAAAATATGCAATGACTTCGTACTTGAAAGATGTTGTCCTTAATTTATATTATTCAATTAATGTAACACAAATTCTTTAAAAGCTATGTCTTCAATATCACTGAATCATCTGAATATTTCATAACAAAGTTCTCATCACCATTTCAATTTAACACAGTGATCTCATAAAAGGTATTCAAATTAAGATCTTTTTTATTTTCTTAATGGTGTGCTGTTAATTCCTTTGGAGTGCATACTGTTTGATTTGAACTTTTTTTTTTGGTCAACTATTTGATTTGAACTTGAAAGAGTTTTCATAAGGGTTGGAGTATTTTTTATAATCTCTTAATAATCAGTTATTTTCTTTACTGATAAAAAAAAATCAAAATAATCACATGTCAACATTATCATAGACTCATAGTAGTAATATGGAGACTAGTGAACAGATGAATTTAACATCACAAAATATTAATTATATGCTTCACCATGCTCTATTAAATGTGAACGGAATCACTAATAACAAACGGGGCAACTATGCATAATATTTTTTTTTTCTTTTATCAAGAGCAACAATATATAGTGTTCGTTTGTTTACATTTGGATAGATTTGATTCTAGAAATCAATGGTCGATACGAATGATGCACGTTTTATAAAACACATTGGACGGAAATAATTTAAAATCAATTCTACGAAATTATGATTTTACGTTATAAAACAAATGGGCTAATAGTTGTGTAATTGAAAATTGGCACTGTACTCAATTTTTCGCAATGTGATTTTGGGCAAAGTTGGGTGTACTAGTCAATGAGGTGGGAGCTATATATGCTTTATATGTTGTTATTGTTGACGATGACAACAGTCACAATGAGTAAGACAACAAGAGGAGGCAAAAGGCTGCCCAACTAATTGTTCTTTAAAGTAATAGCAACAAAAAAATTGGATTCATGTTAGGAATGTTGCAAGCACACCAAGTTCGGCTTTGCTTTGGTCCTCACTATATAAAGTTTTTTTTTTTTTTTTGGTCGAGTCACTATATAAAGTTTGGCCTCTCTTTTCTCTCAATATATCTCTATTGCTACTGGGTCACGGGATGTTGAAAGCCCATTGCCAAACTTGTGCCAGTTTTTTGTTGGTATGTGTAAAGGGTCGCAATTTGGTACTCTCCAGTCAGAGAGAGGGTTTTGATATCTTCTTGTTATTTATTTTATTGAATGGAGACATATAAGCCTAAACTACACAGGAACAAGTCGTTTACTCCGTCCTAAATTATTTCAAAGACATAAAATAGATTTTAAACGAGACACATGTGTATTACAAATGAGAATGTGAAAATATAGGGAAATACAATAAAAAATACATGATCATGGTTATAGGGGGTCAAAAAGTCTTTTAAAAAATTAAAAATACAAATTCTAATAGTTAAATATTGTCCTGTAAGGGTAAAAATACTAAGACAATTTAAAAAAGTTGAGAGAAATTGATTAAATAATCAAAAAGTACCAAAACTCTCTCTCACTTGAGGGTACCATAGAATTTCCCATATGTAAATTGTACGTAGTTCTATAATCATGAAAATTTGGTAAAGAAATAAGTATCTTTAGGCTAGTCTATTGTCCCAAAAACCTATCTGCTATATGATTTAATTTTTCATATGTAAATTTTTGACAACATGCATATATAAATACAGTCTCTAACTTATAGACAAAGCCGTAATAGGTATTATATATACGTGAAAACAGTGTCTTGCTTAAGTTATTTATCTTTTGGTGTATAGTGATAATGAAATTGAACTCATAATTCCACGTATCCTAATTAATACAAGAAAATAAATTCACATGTAGAATGATATATAGCTAAACAGAAATGGAAAATCAGCAACAGCATAAAGAGGATCACGTGATTTTCTTGTTTTAGATTTGCAGAACTATATATAAATTGCACTTGCACATTTTGACTCCTATATCTTCATTCATAATTTCGATTATAGCCAGCTTTTCTATTGATTTTATAGAGAGTAGGTTATTTTATTTCTTTAAAATTTTACCAGCTGTGATTCTCTAAATAGCTTATACTTAATTAATATCTCGCACTAAAAAAATCTTGTTTTCTAAATAAAATAAATAAAAATGTTGATTTTGAAAATAGCCAAAGATCGTGTTTAGAAAAATAGTTTAATTAAATACTTATTTAATAAGTGTTTATATATCACATAAAAATTTATGTCATAAATATTTAAAAGAGCACGTGAGAATTAAATGGGAAACAAATACTTAACCTCTATATAAGTTGTTTGATAAATTATTCTGAAAAATTTATTGAAATAAATTGAAAATAATTTATGAACAGATCATAATTTTTTTTTCATAAATTTATCTAAATATTTATCTAAGTACTTAATTACTTGTATGTTATAAGATAAGTCTAGAAAAACTTTTCCAATGCCCCTAAATAAATTTTGGAGACTAATTATCATTTGAAAAGGAAAAAAATAAGAAATTAAAAAGGGCGTATTAAATGGCATGGTTGAAGCTTTTAATGAAAATGGCTAACATTCTTTGTTTTTTTCTTTCTCAAAATTGATCGAATAGGGCCCATAAGTATACAAAGAGACCGACCAAGGCTGGTTGGATACAGTGATTGTGTTAAATCAAGTGGGGACCTTCGCCATATAATTTTGGCTTCTTGTCTCCAAAGCAAAGCCTTTGGATTTTGGAATTGGAACCATCTTCATGATCTTCATTCTCTCTCATTTCTCTTTTTCATCATTCCAAGCTTTGCTTCTCTTGCATCGAGATTTTACTCACTTTTTCACCCACCAGATCAACAAAGTCGGCTTTCAAGGTGATCATGTTCCTATTATTGTAATTGTGCAATTATTCCCATTAACTACTAACTCCCAAAACAACCATGTAGCAATAGCTAACTTGAGAATATATATTTAGGTTATCAGCCAAACTAAAGTTTTTTTTTTCTTTGATTCTACACATACGCACTTCAATCGGTCTACAGCTTTTTTTTTTCCTAAGCAGAATAGAATTGAATTAATTGTAAGTATAAGGGTACACAAACCCATAATACAATCAAAATAAAAGTACAAAAGATAAATAAATAAAAAATATCACCACTAACTACATTACAAATAACCTCGGAGATAAAACTAATACCATACACTTAATAAAAAAGCATAACAAATCAATACAAATGCAAAGCACCAAACAGAACCTTGACTATGCATTATCAACTATAACTATATAAGCTTTACAAAAGTATATTAATCTAATTAATCTACTTAAAAGAAATAATTTTAATTTTCTTAATTTCTTTAACACTCTTCCCACTCAGTTAATAATAGACATTAGGGAGATATTTGAAATTTATTATTAAACTATTTTTCAATCGGTTAGACCAAATATGTAAATTTTCAAATTAAAATTTTAAATATTTATGTTTAATTAACTTTTTTATATTTTATAAAGAATTAGTTTAGTTACTGGAAAATTATTAGTTTAATTAATTTATGCAATGTAATATTTAAACTAAATTGCATACATGCATTTCAAACTTCAACTAAAGACAAAAATTGAAAATAACATAAGATTTAACTTCTCTTGGCCGAGAGGCTTCTTCCTAGTGTATACAGTATTCGTAGCATTTTATTAGCTGTAACATAACTACTAATCACTTATTACCTTCGTTTCTATTTAACTGTCCAATTTTAAAGGAAAAAATTTGTTCCTATTTAACTGTCTACTTACAAACCCAATGCACTAATAATTACACTTTTCTCTCTTTTATCCTTATGTTAATAAATGAGGGATAAAAGGGTAAAATAGAAAGTTTAAAATTTATTTCCATGAAAACAAGAGTAATTATTATATTCCTTAATATGTGTGTTTTTAGTCAAAGTGGACAGTTAAATAGGAACGGAGTAGTAGTAATTATTATGATGGTTCTGTTTGTCCTAAAATTTAACACAAACAAATGTATATATCTTAGAGCAATCTAGGACGAGATACGAGTCCTCTTAATTCGAGTGGGTTCTACCTAGTGTGAAATCTATGGATGAACGTAGGAAGGCGTAAAATGCTTGTGAACTGGCCCCTGAACGGGCCTTAAATTGCATTAAAGCCAAAAGATACAACGCACGGGAGAGATAACTGAAGGTAACGATTACAACTCCATTGATTCCTAAGCTACAGAACATGAACATGTAAATGAAAAGCAAGTAAAGAAAAAGTAAACATAAAAAGGGTGGCCTGCGTTGTCCCTATTTCCTCTCAGCGTGTTAGGCGCCTTTGATCTTTGTGGTGGATGCTACGGCTTTCAGGGTGCTATTGAGTGTTCAGGTTGTGAACCTTTGATTTCTCTTACTTTCTCCTATTTATAGTTGTCCCTGGTAAACCGTCTCTGGGCTGCCATAACTTCCTAAGTTCTTTACATAACTTCCCATGAACCCACGTCCTCTGCATGCGCTCTGGTGGGCCTGTGCTTGATAACTACCGTTGATGACGTGGAAAACGTCTAAGACAAACTTAACTTAATCAATGGGAATGGCCTCTGCTTGAACTTATGGAGAAGGGTTCATTCGAACCAAGATAAAAGAGGAGTTTCGAACCATCTAACAACTCTTCCTCTTCGAACCCCGGTTCCCTTTGAATCTGCCTAGACCCTCTCTCGATCTTCTCCTTGCTTTTCGAAGCCACTTAGATGCTGTCCAACTTAACTGCCTTGACCACCGTCCACTTTGGTCAATGTGACCAAGACTTCTTCTGATTGGCTCGTTGGAGTGGAATTCTTAATTCTTTCATGGCGTTCCACCCCTATAAAAGGAGAAAGACTCCATCTGGGCTCCATCATTCTTCCCTTTGGCCATGGAGAGATCCATGATATTGGCTGCCCTGTACGACCTGATCCTTCCATTACCTTTGGACTTCAGGTCGACAGGGTGTCCAACATTAGTGGTCACTTCAAAGTGGACCTTGACCTCAGGTCGAACAGCGCAGCCAACATCCAAGACTTTAGCCCCATGCATGGCCCGGTATTACTCCCACCTCATTGGTGTCAAGTGTAGTCTCAGGGCAATGGGTTATCTCAAAGCCCAACGCCTAATCTTCTGATTCTTTGAGGAAGATGAGGGAAAGGAGGAGAAGGAAGGCAGAGGAAGAAGATGGGGGTGAGGTTCTTAGTTCTTGGATTATTTGGAAGGTCCAAGGCTGAGAACTAACCCCCTTTTAAAGCTCGAAGTGAGAAGCTATTCCTCCTCCGAAGACATGACACTGACACCAAGGTCGAAGGAACTACTTCCTCCGTTCGAAGCACTGGTTCGAAGATCAACACACCTGTAAAATGTAATAGGAAATGAGAGTGAGGTTCGAATAGCGAACCCTTACATTTTAATTCGACCCTATTGTAATTTCTGATAGAATCCCTTAATAAAAATAAATATTTTTTTTTTGCTCTCTGTTAGCCACTCCGAACTATATTTTTATTTTAACGAGTAACAGGTTCAATTATTAATTCTTTTATATTATCAAACCCCAATTTGGTGGTATTTGGTTATTACTATTTGAAAGTTTAAATTTAATTAGAAAAATATTGTTTTATATGAAAAAATTCATAGGAGTTGTATAAATTGAAATGGTTTTCAATGTGATGAAATGGGATTGAATTAAGGCTTTTAAAAATTTTCCCAACCTATATATAATTAAATTAATTTTTGAAATATTTTTTAATGTATATTTCTTTATATATATATATATTTCATTCACTTGTAATTGCAACTAGCTAGGGGTGGAAACAGGTCAGGCCTGAGTCAAACCTGGCCCCTAATTGTCTTAAGCCTAAGTCTGAGCTTGTACCTATTACAAGCCTTTTTTTTTAATGTCTGGCATAACTTGCGTAAAAGTTTGTCCTGACTTGTTAGCCTGTTAGAAGCTTATTTTATAACAAGGCCTATAAACAGACCAACATGCTTATAAGCCTATGCAGGCACCTTTTAAACAAGATTTTTTATATAATTAATTTAATGTATTCTACCTTTCTATTATATCCTAGTTTTTTAATACATATTTATAGTTATTCATATAATTAATTTAATATATTATATATTATTATATTAAACAAGTCGGTCTGTCAAGCTTAATAAGCTTTTTCATAGGCTTGAATCTTGACCTATTTAACTAAATAAGCCTTTTAAAAAATATTAGTCCATCCTTTTTAATAAATGAATTAGGTCAGGTCAGATCAAGTCATACCATAAACAGGCCAGGTCACATGCCCATAACAGGCCGATTGGCCTATTTTCACCCATTATTTACAACTATCTTTTTAATCCACGGCATCGTTGTTAAAGTTTAATAAATTAAACCCCTTATATATATTCCATAAACAAAACAAAAAAATGAACATACAACACTCAGAGTCAGACTCAGCAATGAGTGGGAAACACAGTTGTAATGCATAGAAGAATAATCGATTAATGGGGCGAAAATAAGTACTATATGCTAATAAGGATTATATCTATATATTTATTCTGTAGGCTCGACATCGATCTCTTATGTGCAATGGGAACCAATAATTTCTATGTAAGGTCTACTCCACAAAACATATCCAAACCGGCCACGAATCACAACATAAATAAAAAATAAGCCTATATAATAATTCCTCTCCGAGGCGATTTATATCCCACAAGAAACAATCATATTCATGACAGCATCGTCCAAACACGGTTGCTCACCTACCAAATCACAAACTTTAGTCAAATAATTTATAATTTATTAATTTATGGCTTCACAAAAATTAAAGTACAGAAAGATGAAAGAATGTCGATTTTTTTTTTTGGTATATAGTAGAATATTGAATATTTACGTAAAGTAATTAAATTAAAATAGAAATAAAAATGTCATCGTCGATGCTTAGTAAATGTTCGCCATGAAATTTGCATAATCTTTCTTATTACTTTCTTATATAGGTTGCATTTGGTTGGAATATATGTATAAAATTGAAACATGGCCTTTCAAAATCTCACCTTTTAATTTGTAGTTGTTGGATTTCTTCAAACAATAGTCACGCACTGTACATGTACGTAGTTGAAGAATAGATGAGCTACTTATTAATATATTGTGATAGTTCATTCAGCTCAAACAATTTCGTACCGTGCTGTAAGAATAGCTGAAGAGGCTACTTATTGATTCTGCAGTTCTGCTTGATTTTGAGAAAGACCATTTCATAAACCATATCAAATCAAAAAGCATGGAAATTCCATTACCAATCACATTTGATGATCTTATCAATTGGTATCTCACTCCACCACATATTTGATGTGTTTCTATGTTGATCCAAATTAATGAGAATACTTTTATCTTCATTTATCATGTCTTCAATAATCTCATCCAATTGTCTTGTTCGAGTATTTACATGAATTAGGGAGAAGAGGGAAAAAGATGATCTATCTATTTATGATTTCTACATCAAGTTAAGAAAATTTCATTTTTAGTTAATTTAATCTATTATAATTACAACTTACTATTATTTTGGTCTCTCATACATGTTATAGCCACAACAAACTGTCACATAAGAGTTCAATATATGACACTTATTTATATATATATATATATAACATGTTAAATCATCACTTCTCTTAATATTATCAAACGGACACTTATGTCTGGACTAATTAAAATGATAGACAAAAGTATTTTTTCATTAACTAATTTGTTAATTTTTTTCTTCTAATAATCAAATTGACCGATCCCAATATTTTAAGGATCAAATTAATCGAACTCCGATCTTATTTTATTATTGAATAGTCATTTTATTATCTTGTTTTATCAATTTAATTATCTACAATTTTATAATTGTCAATTTTATACTCCCTCCGTCCCTATTTATAAGACCCCTTCTAGGAGAATTGAGTGTCCCTTAATATAAGACCCTTTGCAAATTTTTAGGTAAAACAATAATTTTTTCCATACTTACTCTTCATTAATATTCAACTCTTTTTATTTCCCATATATTCATAAGTGTGAACAATTAATGAAGTTTTACTTATATGTCCAACTACACCATTGGAAAGTGACTTTTGGAGTCTTCTCCTATGTCACAATTAATGTCTCTAAAATATAGTGACTTCTAAATAGGGGTATATTTGGAATGCTATTATTTTTTTTAAAAGATCAATACATTAACTAACTTTTCTTAAACTGTGTGAAACGGTTGAAAGGATCTTATAATAAGGGACGGAGGGAGTATATTTTTTACTGGTTTCTAGTCAATCTCTTTCCAATTTATTTTTTGCTTACAAATGTCTTACTCCCTCTGGTCCTATTTATAAGAACCTTTTTTAAAGTAGGTCTTGGTCTTTTTTATAAGAACTTTTTTCAGATTGTCACATGCATTAATTATTATTTGACAAAAATACCTCATTAGTGAATGTAGGTGAATAATTAATTAGTAGAGAGAGTACGACACGGTTAAGTAGTTAAATAGAAAGAGAAAGATAATTGGTCTCAATAAATTCAATGGTAGTTTAGGGAATATGATAAACATTCATGACAAATTTATTGTTATTAACTAAATTAACCAATTTCCTTAATTCGTGCGAAGTAGTTAAAATGTTCTTATAAATAGGACCGGAGGAAGTATTTAAAAAAAAAAAAGCATTATGCAAGATTAGTGTAAAGGCAAAAGACTTGCATTATTGATGATGTTTTTTTTAAAAACAAAACTATTGAATTAAAGGGAGTACATGAGGTACTCCAACTCATTACAACAATGACCAACCCAACACAAGGTATCAAATGAGGTAAAAAAATACTTGGCCCACAAAATGCCAAAAAAAGAATAACAAACCAAGAGAAAAGGAATACACTAGCCTGCACTATATACAAAGCCAAGGTGCACCTGTAGAATTATAATATCCAAATCTCCCCTTATTCAAAACTTTACAAAAATACCATTCCGTTTAATAGGATCAAGATATTGCCAAAGCTAACCTGCTGGGCGAAGATCAAATTGATGAAACACACTGCTCAAAAGAAAACAGAATTGAACCATAATTGGATTCAACCAATGGGAAGCTGCATTATTAAAATTGAAAATCAAATTCATCAAAATGTAGAATTGATGCCTACTCCACAATTAAGGCACTTGCTGGTTGAAGCACCCATGAACTAAATGGGTAGCATTATTGATGATGTTGATCAATAAATTGTATTTGACAAATTGCATTAGCACTAGCATGTAATTAGCTATGCGGACATGTAAAGGTGTAAAAATGGGCTAAGTCCGATGGGCCAACACGTTTAGTCTGATATATGGATGGGGTTAGGTTGTGAAATTTCAAGCCCGAATTAATTTTGGCCTAAACTAACCTGAATTTTGAGTGATCCATTGTAAGTCGATACATGATAGGTTGGACTATCCTGTCGACCCGTCTTTTTTCCCCTTTTATTTTTCACATTTTTTATAATTGGTAAAATTATAAATGATAAATTTAACATGTGCATGTATTATTAATATACATTTTAAGGTTAAAATATAGCATATATATTAAACTCTTTTTATTTCTAACACTTGTTGATTGTTATAATTGATGGACTTTTATTTTTTTATTATTATGTATCATTTTTTTTACTATTTTATAGTACATGACAACTCGTTACATTTTATTCCACTAATGAAATTATAGAATAATATAGAATATAATAGATTAACCTCAAGGGGTTGGTCGAGTAGAGCAAGACATGGTCTCGTATCTGACAAGTCGCGGGTTCGAACCTCCACTCGTTCTCTTGGGGTGCATGAGGTAAATGTAAGTACCTCTGTAAGTGTTCTTTGAGCCCAAAGGCCACTACAACAAATCGGCGATTTAGATGCGAACAAGTAGCATCAGCAAGGCCGACGCTAAAAGGCATTACCATTGATTTTTTTTTTGTAGATTTTTTCATGTAGGCCGACGCTAAAGGAAAAAAAAAATTAAATTTTTTTTTTCTTATTTAGCGTAGGCCATCATAAAGTCAGTGTTGGTCTGGCCGACGCTAATGGTAAAATAAACTTTTTTAAATATTTTTATTTAGGCCGACGCTAAAGGCAAAATAATTTTTTATTTTTTTATTTAACGTCGGGTTTCGTAAAGTTAGTGTCGGCCTAGCCGACGTTAATTTCTTGTTATTTTTTCACTATGCATATGATATTTTACACTATATATTTCAAGAAATAAACTTAGTGTAACAGTAATACTCATTCTTGGTATCATGGAGGTTATGGGTCGATTCTCACAATTGATAAGTCTGGGAAGAAGAGATTTTTTTTTTAAATTATTAGTGTCGGTCAGGCCTACGCTATGTTATGACAGTCATAGAACTAGTGTTAGCTATTTGCGACGGTCAGGCTGACGCTATGTATAACGCCGTCGCTACTACATTAACGACGATTAGTGGGTTGTCGCTAGGCCGTTGCTGATTATGAAATAGCAACGATTTTTCCCATGTCGCTAAAAACCGATATTCTTGTAGTGGGTTTTCCCTGCCTTGGATTGGGGCATCATCCTCTCACCCTAAATTTAATGGTCACCAAAAAAAGATTACATCAATATTTCAATTTTATTTTATAATGATAAAAAATTTAATAATTTATTACATAGATTGATTTATTTTAATAAAAATTTGTTAATTTATTCTTTAAGAAAAGTTAACAGCCCATGGGCCAGCCAATTTGGTCCGTAACCCGCAAAGGGCTGGACACGTAAAATTCCAGCCCACCTCTAAGTCGGGCCAACCCAACCCAAAAATGTGTTGGTCCGTAGTGGGCTGGGATGAATTGACTCCCCTACTGACATGGAATAACTTTAGGGGTCATTTAGGGTGGTTGCAAGTTTTCAGTTTTTGGTTTTTTAAAATTTTAAATAAAGTATTTACAATTCAAAACCAGCAACTGAAAACTTGTTTTTGTGGTTTTTATCAAAACATACTTTTTGAAAATCACAAAAAGTGGTTTCCAACTTTTGGTTTTGAGTTATAAAATCTTTATTTAAAATTTTAAAAAATAAAAAACTGAAAACTCACAATCACCCCGAATGGGACCTTAATCAGTGGTTTTAAATTTGAGTTTGTTAAGTCTCAAGAAATTATTAATAATTTCTAAGAGAATTGATTCATCTTCCATGTTTTAATGACTACAAATTTAGTATTTAACACTATGCAAAACTATTTATGCTACTAATAGATTATTCTGATTTCAGTGAAGTTGGTCTTCTGAAGTTATAAAGCTTTCTGAAGTGGTAAATTGTCTGAAGTAGTGAAGCCATCTGAAGGGTCAAGCTTTCTAAAGAAGGAGTTATCTGAAGACATCATATTATCTGAAGTCTGAAGCTGATCTGAAGAGTGAAGCCCTCTGAAGATATCTGGCGTGGACTTAAGTCGTTTTCTGCCCCTTCTTTAGCACGTTTTCAGAGTACCATTTCAAGTCAAGCATAACAGAAGCTTTCAACTTGTTTGAAATGCATACACAAATGAGGAAATTTGTGCAGCGCAGTTTTTGCAGAGGTCATAACAGTACTGCAACCTTGTACTGTGTTAGAAGTCATCTCACAACGGATTTAATAGAATTTAATGCTATTTCACAACGAATGTCTTTCAACGGACCTCACCTGATGCTTATAAATAGAGCTTCGCACAAGAAAAGAGAAGAAGAATTCTTTCGCGCAAGTGTGCATATTTTTTGTAAAGTCTTGTATTATTTTCAGAAGCTTATACTCTACCAAGTTTTACTTAGTAAAACTAAACTCTGATTATTTCTTTGATTTGTACACAACTTTCATTTCTACTCAGTTACTTGTACAAGCTTTGTGTTTAAGCTAAGATCTAGATTGTAGTTCATAAGCTTGAACCTCTTCCTTTTAAACATTGGGTTGTGTTTGAGCCTGAAGAGGCTTGTTTGTAAAACAATACTTGTGTTTGAGCCTGGAGAGGTTTCTCTGTAAAACAATACTTGGGTTTGAGCCTAGAGAGGCTTGTCTGTAAAACAATGCTTGGATTTTGAGCCTGAAGAGGCTTGACTGTAAAAGAATACTTGTAATCTGTTGAGATTAGTGGAGAAATCCAGCTACTAGTTGGCACTGGGACTGGACGTAGCTCATTGTGGTTATGAGTGAACCAGGATAAATTATGGTGAGTACTTTTATCCCTTAACTTGTTCATTTCAGTTTTAAACTAACATTAAAGGGAGTTGAATTTGTCTTTATAAAAACTGAACGTAAAAATATCTTTCAGAGAACTTATCTTCACACTGTCTGAAAATACTTCAGACAGCAGCCAAACTTCAGATAACATCTCAGCTATCTGAAATTTTCAGAAAATTTAGTTTTTAAAAAAAAAAATTTCCAAAAAACGTTAAGGTTTTATAAAAAATACTATTCAACCCTTGTTCTAATATTTTCCTATGTTTCTACAGAGTTATGGTATATGCAATTCAAAGGAAAATTTTGTTGTTCATAATAGTCATGCCCAACATGAACATAATTACCTCCCATAAGAAACATCCTTAAATATAAAATAGTACTATTTCATATAACACACAATCCTGTATATATGATGTCACCAAGCACTATAACAACACCACCTTTAATATATACATCTTATTTGGTTTAAGTCTTTTTTTTTTCCTTTTTCCAACAACTAATATAAACCATATATCATAGGTTCTTGTTTTAATTAGCTTCACTAATGTCTTGCTTTACTAATATTTTTTCAAATTTTCTTTATTTTTACAAAAGGACCATGTTTTATTATAACACCCTCTTTGAAAAGTTTCCGGGTTCGATCCTCACTAAACACATTTTTAAAGAGGGGTGAGAAGCTTTAAATGACTAAACCCCAAATAAGATTGTCTTTAATGATAAGAGATATCTATAGTTAACACCGAAAAAAAATTATAACAACCATGTTTTAACTTCATTCTTCTATTAGACATTGTAGTACCATCACAAAGAATCCTCCTTACCCTTTGACCTAAAATCCCTTGATAGTACATAGGTCTTTTTGTTGAATTTAAGCGAATATTGCCTAGATCAATTCAGATAGATACAAGATATAGCATGTTCATAAAATAATTAGAAGTTATTGCGTACCCGGAATCAGAGAAGGATCCATGGTGTTTGTCTTGAACAGAGTGAGAGAATGCTGCTCTCTTCCTGGTAGGATGCCAAAAGACAGAACACGAGTCCCGAGTACAGGGAAGAGTCTGTCATATATAAACTGACTAATGGGTTACCAGTTCTATATCTTACCAGTAGAGACCATGGACCTCTCAACGGGCTACTGGACTGAACAACCTAACCCATCACGGGCTATTCACAATAAAAGCCCAATATATATAATCCATCTTTACATTATGTGCTATAATTAAATAATTAATCTATAATTGATATTAATAATTCAATAAATATAATTCTAAATAATTGATTAATGTTAATCCATAAAATACAAATTGGGAATAATCTAACATTCTCCCACTTGGATAACATTAGTCAATTATCAGAACTACTAGGAATTATTAAAACCAAAGTATCAATTATAGCTAATGCACATAACTTTAATAATTTCAAAAAATAAGAGCATTAACAATATAGAAGATAGCATCCGATAGGGATACATACCATATGCTTATATTTCATAAAAATGATGGATAATGGAAAGCATAATTCAATGAAACAATATGCTATCCAAAAATGGTCCCAGCATCATAGATGCTATAAGAGATATGATAATAAAAGTAAACTAACACATATCTCATAATATTGAGCAAATACAAAACAAACTCCCACTAACCCAAAATACCAAAAGACTTATACAAATATACATGAGTTATGAAAAACTCCAATAATCAAGTCTTTGGTTAGTGGATTTACTAAAATGCTCAACACACGTGATAGTTGCTGTTAATGTCTTTTCGACACTAGTTCAAAACAGCTCCTTTCACCATCACAATAGGCCACAAACCCGACACTATCCACATGAGTATAAGTGCACACAATAGCCCAGTATCAAGAGTAATTACATAAGGGGAAGACCCAATAACAAAAGTAATTACACTTGGGCTAAATCAAGAATGCTCGAGAACAGTTGACATTTAATTAATCTGAGTTTTACTATATAAGTGACTATGCATGTTCAAATAGAATAAATAAATTTAAACAAATCTCCCACTTGAACAACATAGACGCTTAATTAAACAAAATAAAACTCAATATTAATATAGACAAAAAAATGTTAACAATGAGCAAGCACTTATAGCAATTGGTTCAAACAAAAGAATACAAGTACCTCAACAATGCAGAAAATCATACTCGATAGGATTATTGATATCATACATGCAAGATACTCATACATCTTAACTTTATGAAAAATGTGGAATATCGGTTTAAGAAAATTACAACAAAGTTGCATACTAAAATAATCAAAGTGTCCTTCGTAACACAATGGCCAAAATAATAATAATAACATAGTCCACATAAACTCAAGTGCCTATAATAGCCCAATAACAAATAACTAAAGTAATTACATATGGGCATAACCCAATAACCAAAGTAATTACAAAATGGGCATAAAAAATGACATCAATGAGTAAGCACTTTACTGGTCCAAATAATAAGATTTACAAGCACCTTATTGATCCAAGAAATCATACTCGATAGGAGTATTAATTTCATATAAGATACTCGCAAATATGTGATCTTATAAAATGTGGAACGTTGGTCAAGAGAGAAGCACAATAAAATTGCAAGTCAAATGTGCAATACCAACAAAATAACCTTAGCGTACACTTAGTGTGCCTTACTGAGATTCAATAAAATTGCACATAAAAAATATATATACCAACAATTTGTGCACAAGAATACATCTCAGTAATACGAAATGAGATTTCTTCCCAAAATCTCTAAGAGCATGTCATATGATTAACCACGCATAATAACGTACATATGACAACCAAAAAAGCTCAACAATATTATTTTAATACAAAAGTGCACACAAAGATACATAGCAATGTTATTATCTCATGACAACCAATTGTGTGTACTCCCACTAATCCATAATAATATAATATTACTAGGATTTTCATTAGAGTCAAATAATATTAAAATACTCTAATGTTATAATAACTAATAGTGGGATTATAATTTTTGCTAAGGTACTTATTATGAGTCTAAAACTCACAATTTTTCTCTCTTCAAAATTTGATATTAGAGAGAAACATATTGAAGCAAAGTCAACAGAAGTGGTTACATAACAGAATATGAAACTCAACATAAAACCATAATAATGGTTTTGCAAAGGAGTTTCATAGTTAACCATATACTTTGCTTACAAAATGAAGGAAATTATAAATGTCCACTTGACATTACAAAATAGAAAATCTCCTTAAAAATTATTGTAACACGCAATTTTATAAAATATGATGGCTATTTAAAAAAAATTGCCAACATATGAGTGAGATTATAATCTCCAACATATTTCAAAATGAGATCATAGAAAAATTCAACAACTCACTCCCATGACTCAAGTATTACAATTTAAATAATAATAGCAAAGCACTCTTTAGCGGAAGCGGAAACAAAAGTGCACAAGACCCTTGACTATTATTGAGGATACAATAAAAGATTTAAGAAGTCTCTAACTCCCACTGTTCTTATAATTACAAAATTACAAGATAACAATATTGTATTATATACAAAATTCATCCATATATCCCAAAATTTTAAGAATGATACTTGTTATTTCAAAATAGCTTTAATAAGTCTATAGTTTGACATACCATCGATTATAAGAAAGATTAATGGTATGCAATAGAGAAATTAATCTCTTCAAACAATAACAAGTTAATTTGGGACATCAACATATTGTCTGGTACCCATAATATAAGACAATAACATGGAGTTTAACTATAATGTTTTCAAGGAGACTTAACAAACAATATCCTCAATATAAAGTCTTGACAATAAAGGGTAACATGTAATTTTTTTTTTTAAAGAGAGAAGAAATACTACAATTTTGCTTGACAAAATCATAACTTAATATATAGATTTCTCCCACTTGATAGAGAAAAATAATTAAATAAATCATATAATATGAAAATCATATAAAAAAAATATTTAAAATTATTTTCTCTATCACACAATGATCATGTCAAGCAATGTCATACCGATAGGGTATGTCCATCACCTTACATAATTCAATTAAACTTATTTCAATAAAAGAATTTTCTTAAATAAGTCCTATTCAAAATATTAACAGGATTGGGCATAGAGGCTAACACCAAAATATAACAAAGAAACATTTAATATGCATAATATTTTATGCTAACACAAAATTAAATGAATCTGTGTGTCTAGCCAAAATAATAAGGTGCCCATTAACCAAAATTTCTTATTTACAATGATCCCGCCTAAGGGTCCCGAATCATAATAAATAAGAAATAAAAAATGATACAATATATAATTTTCATGTCCCAAAACAAAATTCTAATACCGATAGGGTATTAAAATAAAAAAAAAATTGACATGAGTTAAACACCAATATATATATATATATATTGCATAAAAACAAATCACATTAATAACAATACACCGATAGGGTATAATTATTATTAATGTAATATAAATATAATTCAAATAATTAATTTCCATAAAATTTTGCATAATTGTACCCACGATAGGCGAGCTCACAATTATACAAAATATAAAAATCATGCCAAACATAATTTAATTAAATAAATAAATTGCATGATTAACAAACTATATGTATTATAAATACATAATATATGATTTCAAAATGGCCCAAAAATTATTTCATAATATTGATTCAATATTAGAGAGAGTGAGATATACCAAAAAATCTCTAATAATATATGAAATATACACAAAAAATTTCAGGCCAAAATTCTGAGAGTAGCATTTTCAAAATTATAAATTACTCTCAAAATAATTAAAATAAATACCTCCAGGCATCCAAAAATTATAAAAAATATACCAAATAAACAGAAAATTAATTATTTAATTTTTGGTATAAAAAATAAAATTTTTCGGGCCACAAACCACAACTCACGCGCCCACACGCGCCTAGCCCCGCGAGTGGGAAGGCGCGTGCACAACTGTTCATCGTCTTCCTCGCCCAGCAGGGTGTGAAACGGGTCGCTCGACCCGCGAACAAGACCCGAATGAAATAGCCATTTCAGCCCACGGCAGACGACGATTTTCCGGCCACAGAGGCACGACGGCGCGGCGGAAAGAAGCCCCAAATCAATTTCAAGGAAGATCGATTCATTTGTGGGAGAAAACAGATCGAAAAAACGGAGTTTTGGGAGAGAAACCCGCGACGGAAAACTCTTCAATTCTCTCAAATTTTGCAACTATTCGTTCTCAAAATGTGCAGATTTGTATTAAATCTAGAAACAAACAAAACCCCCAAAGTAATTTCGAAAAAGATTGGCTCAATTGTGAGATTAAAAACGGGTTTAAAGGTTCTAACCCGAGAAGAAAACTGACAAATTCTCACAAAATATACAACGAAATCGAACCAAAATTTGACTTATGATTCAAAATTGTATAGGTAACAAAACCCCTAAATCAATTTTATGTTTCGAAAGCCAGAAACGAGAATCAAAATTTCAGGCGTTTGGCGAAACAGAGAAGAAAAAACGATTCTGTAATTCGAAATATCCTTCATAGTTTAACACAATACGACAGATATCCAACAACAACAAAAAATCCCTAAATTTTATACACAATTAGCGAATAATTTTATCAATATAAATTTAGGGTTCATAGGATACTAATTCTAACCCAGAACAACCATAATCTGTATCTATTAGGCTCTGATACCAATTGTTGAATTTAAGCGAATATTGCCTAGATCAATTCAGATAGATACAAGATATAGCATGTTCATAAAATAATTAGAAGTTATTGCGTACCCGGAATCAGAGAAGGATCCATGGTGTTGAGTGAGAGAATACTGCTCTCTTCCTGGTAGGATGCCAAAAGACAGAACACGAGTCCCGAGTACATGGAAGAGTCTGTCATATATAAACTGACTAATGGGTTACCAGTTCTATATCTTGCCAGTAGAGACCATGGACCTCTCAACGGGCTACTGAACTGAACAGCCTAACCCATCACGGGCTATTCACAATAAAAGCTCAATATATATAATCCATCTTTACATTATGTGCTATAATTAAATAATTAATCTATAATTGATATTAATAATTCAATAAATATAATTCTAAATAATTGATTAATGTTAATCCATAAAATACAAATTGGGAATAATCTAACACTTTTTGGTTATTTTTCTAATCCCTTTAGTGATCATTCCGCTTCATGGACATATCACCATCACTTCTTTGAACCTTCCAAATTAAATCCTTCTACAATACATTTTTTCAAAGATCCTTGTATTTGGATGGAGAATTTTAGAATTCTCAAGATTGTAATAGAGTCTGTTAAGTAAATTATAAGTATGAGAGAAATTGTAAATAATGACATCAAAAATTAAACATAACAGAGAAATGTTAAAATTCTTTTTTAATATATGTCATTTGAAATTCCCCCCAATTTATCATACAAATCCCTCTTATTTGTCATTTAAATTTCTTTCTTTTACTATTTTAATACATAAAATCTAGTAATTTTAATTGCAGGTTACTTTTAACCCTTTATTAATTGTCACTATTTTATCCTTTAAATAGTTAACTTGATTATTCCCATGATTTTCTCTAGAAGCATACATTCATAACTAGAATCTTAACATGAGTGGTCAGATAATTTTACAAATTGTAACAAACATTATATAATAATGAAAATTTTCCAAGACTTATCCTATCCTATTCCTGCTTACTATATATATATATACATATGAAATGGATCCATGAATCAAGTTTATCGTCATTGTCAAATGACTCTAACCTAAGTATATAAATTCGTGGTGAAAACCGTATGAAAATTTAAAGTAAGTCACACTTGTGGTCATTAATTCAATAATAATTTCTCTATCGCTACAGATAATGAAGACCATTTTTTTTATGAGTAGATAATAAAGACCATTTTCGGCCATTAAAGTCTTTCCCAAATTAAGTAGATAAATGCATGGTACCCACCTCATTTTTATCGAGGATTTAATGTTAAGTTGATAGCCATATATAGTTAGATGGCTATTCAAATTAATTGTTCTTTCGACTTTATATACTAATTTAATCTGCAATCCTTTTGTCTAGGGAGAGAGAGAGTGAGTGGATGAGTGATGAGTTAGAATTTCATACCAAAATAACAGATTTTTGTAATGTTATATATATTTTTTAATAAAGTAAAAACATTATTTGTGAGATTAATGTAGTACCTAAATAGAAATATTATTTAGGATTTTGGGTTAAGAAAAAAATGCAAGCTATTTGTATATATATTAATTGTCGTCTAAAACTATAGTATAATTTTAAAGTTATAATGTTAAATGTTTTAAAAATCAGACTTAGTGATTAAGTCAATAATTAAATCGATGATTTTATTGGGTTTAAGAGCAACTGAATCGTAGTGAAATCAATAATAACTAATTTGTAAATTTAATATTATATAATATTTCAAATAATAAACTAATATAAAATCATACAGAATTAAGATGTATAAAATTATAAATTAATATAAAAATTTTAGTATATATTTTATAAAATAAAAATTAATAATGATTCATCAATTATTATATATCTATGAATAATTTTTAAATATGTGACTTTATTTATCTCAAATATATTTTATATTAAACAAAAATTAGTGTTAATGAAAAAAATTACGTAATTAATAACTCTAAATATATATACATATCTATTTTAATAATAAAATAAATATATTAAGATATAAAATATATATTAATTTCATAATATAATTAGTTTGAATTAGAGATTTGACTTTAATATTTATTAAAAAAAATGTAGTTTAAATCTAAATTATTAATTCATAAAAACTAATTATTACAGATTTATTATTTAAAATATTTCTTATACTTTTAGAATTATCATTTTCTTTTGTATAATTTTAACCCTTTTATAAATAATATTTCCAAAAGCAAATGGGAAATATATAGCGAATGATAGTGATTTCCCACCACAAGGCTATTAATGGGGAATAACCGAATAAGGGCGACTAGTGTACAGAAATTAATTAGCTAAGAAAGAAGAAAATGTTTCAGTTTTATGTCTATATCAAAGTTATAAATAATTAAATGTCCTGCTTCTTTTGGAAAGATACATAGAAAATACACAAATATTGTATTTGCAAAATATTTTGAGAGAAATTTATTAAAAATAAGTGAAAGTTATTGTAACTTAAATTTATAAAAAATAATATTAGAAATAAAATTATATTAATTATATAATATAATAAAAAAATTAAAACTAATTACAATGAGAAATTACATTAAATTATTTAGTTTAAAGAACATTTTATGCAGTCTAAATATTTCTCATCATAATTAATAAAAAAACCAATCTCTTTAGTGAGATTATTATTGAAATTTAAAATATAATTGTATAAAAGAAGTTCACTAAACACTTATGTATAATGCATGATCTTTTGTGTAACTCCATGATATGTTGCATTTTTAGAATAATATGCACATGTGTGCTATCCATTATAATAATAAAAAATTTCAATCCTTACTATGATGTTATCCTTAATTAATAATACAATAAATAATATTTATTCATGATAAAATATAAGTTTTACTAAATATAAAAATACATAATTTAATGATTTTCCATTACTTTTGTTTATTATCATTACATGAAAAACATTCATATAAAAATATTTTATTCATAAAATAAAAGGTGTAGTTGGAGTTGGAGTTAAAGTTAAATCAATAGTTTTTTTTTAATCATTATATGAATGAGATACAACTCTCATTGACTAATTTTTATACAATCTTTATAATATGCAAGTTAAAAAAGTTAATAATATGTATATATAATTTTTATCTTTTCATAAATACCATATATTTTTGTGTTTTTTCAATAAGTTTTAACTAATCAATAACCATTTATTTAATGAATGAAATGATAAAAATTATTTAATTATTTAATATAAGAACTTTTTAGTAAAATTTAATTTATTATGTATTTAAAAATCATTATTAAAATTCATTTGGGTTATAATCCATTAATCATTAACTTTTTTATCCTAATTAATTGTTGTTAATGGTTAGGCACTAATTGGGAGCCGTTATAATCATTTTATAAAAGGATTAAAATAGATACTTAATATAATAATTATTTAAATTGTTAAACTGAAAACTTAATAATAATACATGCATTTAATTTTATATTCAACTAAAGTTTATATATATAGAAGATATTTAAGCTAAATTTTTAAATTACTTAATCTCTATATTTTAAATTATTTAAAATAGTTCTAATGGAATTTAAATAATGTAAAATTAATTGGATTTATTTTTTAATATAATTATAAGATATTATACGCATAATTTTATATTAAAAATTATAATAATTATTTTATATTTTTAAAATAAAAATATAGTCATAAGTATTGTGACCTATAAATATTAAATTAAATTTATAGTAAATAATAAGATTAAATGATTAATATAATTAATTAAGAGTATTTCACATTTAAAATTTAATATAGTGTAATAAATATATATTTTTTTAATTTTTAGTACATTATGTAATAGATTTAATATTTAATAATACTAATTATATAATACTTATGAATTTTAAGCGATGTTTAGTATTCCATATGTTATATTTCATCAATCAATAGCACATTAATAGCAAAGTTAAAGTGAATTTTACAATATATATAGAAGATTCCCCCTAATATATTTTTTTCTATTTCGATGCCACTTCTCATATTTAACTAAAAGTTGTAGGTATTTAAAGTAAATTAGAAGACATATTTTTTCGAAAATGAAAAAATGGAACTTGATAAGTTGAAATCAAATAAATGATTGTGATAATTTGACTATAATTTAGCAAAACTTATAGGCCTCTTTTTTTAGGACAAATTTAATATTTAGAATGTAAAAAGGCTTTAATATTTTTACAATAACTATAACTAAATAATTACTATATTTACTGAAATTTTAAAATATTTTTAAGTACTTTAACATATTTTAAATTTCATATTATATATTTGCATTTTTTTTATATTTTCCAGAGAATATGATAAAATGATTTTTAATAAGGTATTTAAAATATTTATTTTTATAAAGAAAACAAAATATTTAATTATTTTTTAGGTATTAATATTTGTAATTTCTCAAATAAATTACATAATTTAATTAATTAAAATAAATATTATTTAATGATGTATTGATATATCATTTAATAAGCTTAAAATGCATGAGATGTCATATTCATTACATGATTGAGCAACACATTATTGGATGTGTGTAACGTTAACAATGCATAGTAATTAAACTCAATAAAAAATTACATTATTATAATAATTAAATTTTTAATTGAAGTTTTATGTTTAGATAAATACCATAGTATAACTTACTAATAAACTGATTATTAGTTTTTTATATTTATAACTAAAAAAATTAATTATTATATAAAAAATTACATTTTTGGGAAATCTTTGCATTTTTTTTGAAAGTTAAAATATTATACAAATATTTTATATTAATATATTAACCTACATTTAAATAATTATCCAAACATATATGTATTAAATATATATTTATATTAGAAAATATAAATAAACAACCATACATGGAGTCATGGACATTAATCATATTTTAGTAATTAGATACCATAAAAACTATTTTAATAACCAGCATCCAAACAAAAATTTCTGTAGAAATAACTCATCAAATACTATTATACAAACAAAAAATCATATTATTTTAAATCAAATTTTACACAAAATCAATTTTATATAATCAATTTAATTCTAAATCAACACAAGTACAAGTACAACCTTAACCAAACATTGATATTCCATAACCTGCCTTGCCCACCTTCAAATTACCAAACCATCCTTCTTACCTAGGTGCCTTTTTCCTAAACATAAAATAAAATAAAATAAGTTAAAATAATTTATTCTTTATAATTAATTAATAATAAAAAAATAATTTTATTTTATTTTTAAAAAATAGGAGTCATGCTTTGGAAATGTCTTCTCATTTCTTTTCAATCTTTCAGGAGAGTTTCTGCTTTTCCTTATTTAATTTAATATTTATATAAAATATTTTTTTTGTTTTAATTTTTATTTTTTCTTCTTCTTCTTTTTGACTAGTTGTACTTTTTACAGGCTCCGATTCTCTCTCTCTCTAAAGTTTTTCTCTCTCCTCGGTGTCTTCCATCGCCCGCTTCGGCGACGGCGCCGGAACACGCATTCTTCGCCGGAAATTCTCTTCCGCCGCTGCAAAACACCTTCTTCTCACCCTTTTAAGCAAACCGCTTCGACCGGGTCGCGGAGAACCGGGTTTTTTTTTTGTTTCTCCCCTGGTCCAAGTCGCTGCATGAGTTGAAGAAGCAGTGTCTTTGACTTGGAATTGTCAATGGGGTTACTGGGTTTCTGTTTTCTGTGAAGAGGAACAGATCCACGAAGGTTTTTCGCATTCTAGAACACGAATAAGAAGTGGGTTTTGGTTTTCAGAGAGAGACAGTGAGAAGAGAGAGAGAGGTCGAGGTCGAGGTCGAGGTTTATGATGTACGGAGCTCTGGGCAGCGATCGCAGAGGGTGGTGGAGTTTCGGTGAATCTCTCACATGGAATGGCAGATCTTGTTAGCTACAGGAATGCCGACCGTGACATCGAGCAGGTGAGTTATAGTTCAATGTGAAAGTTCTAATTTTTAGTCAAATTTTGATGCTTTGTTTCGGTTTCTGGTCAAATTTGGAAACTGGGTTTTCTTGTTGAGGGGTCCTTGTTTTTAGCTGGCTAGGAATGTTATGATCACCATCAAGTGCATGTGTCAGTTTGTGTGCGTTTCCTTGTTTGAACTAATTGGGAAATTTGAGGGAAGTGAGAACATGGGAGTGAAGGCTTAGCGAGTAAATTTATGTATGAAGTCTATTTTGTGGTGGGATGCCAACATTAGGATAGAAATTTTGATTAAAAACTTCATCTTGTCCTCGTTGTGAAGTGGGGTTTTTGACCCTTTTAAAGAGGTGCACTTGATTAAATGAATTGTTGCCTTATCAACTACCTTGGAATGGGGGTGTCTCGAAAAGAAAAGATCGGGGTGCTTATTTGGGTTTGAATGGGATGGACTGTGATGTATTGCAACTGAGATGGATTAAATTGTTAACAGCTAAATGCTAACTCTGTACGAGGGTAGATGTCTTTTGATGCCATCCTTTAATGATAAAAATTTGATAGTGCAGCACCTTATAAAAATGTCATGGATTGTTTGATACAGGATATTGTACCTTACTTCAATTTTGTTGTAATGGCTGTAATTACTAGATGGAAGATGACTGAATTAACATTCTTCTAGTGAAATTGAGCATGCAGTTAATGTTGATTGCTTGGACAATAATGACTATGTTCCCAGAAATATCTGTCGCCTGTAGTCCTGTACAACATTTTCCAACCATAAATTTGGGAGAAAATATTATGAAGGAAAAGATAGATGCTTCTCAAAGAAACTGAATGTTGCAAAAAATTACTGGATTTTTTTATGAAACTTCACAAGATTTGTAATATAATATGGATTAGATCATTGTTATATTTCATTTCTCCAGGCCTGCAGTATTTTTAATATAAATATTTGTTTGTCTGTTTAATCTTTCCTGTGGTCTACCATGTTACCTTTTCCTTCTGCAGGCATTGATTGCTTTGAAAAAGGGTGCTCAGCTGCTTAAATATGGTCGTAAGGGAAAGCCTAAGTTTTGTTCATTTAGACTTTCCAATGTAAGTTAAATGAAATCCTTTTCAGGAATGTGTTTGTGGATTCTCTACATCTCTTGCTTTATTAACAGTCTGGTTGGACAGTATTCAACTGATTATATGCACAATTTCAACTACTCTTTGAAAGATGGGTACTTTTGCATGTTTGTTGATGTTATATAAATGATGTGGCACGGAAAGACTTTTAAATTGTATTTTTGATACTTTTAT
Source organism: Sesbania bispinosa (assembly GCA_026901365.1). Taxonomy (NCBI): domain Eukaryota; kingdom Viridiplantae; phylum Streptophyta; class Magnoliopsida; order Fabales; family Fabaceae; genus Sesbania; species Sesbania bispinosa. The sequence continues at coordinate 2,119,453 of QLOH01000085.1, read as the reverse complement.
CTGCCTTGTTATTACATGGTAAAGCTATTTTTTACGCATTGCTTAGTACGTACTACTTGAAACCAGTAAAAAAATAGCTTTAAATGGTTTTATTAAAAATTTTGTTTATGATAATGTCCATTGAAACATGTAGCTGTTCCCACATAGTATGACAAGGTTATGGTTGTACTAATGATATCAAATGCAATTGAAGTTAGATTTCTGTAAGTGGGCCTCACAAGGCACCATTCCAATCTTCTATAGGACTGAAGTTTGTCATACCACATTTGTGTTGTGTTTCCATATCCTTAATTTCACTAGCTAGGAGCTATGAAACCCAAATGCCTAATACAGTACAGGTAGAATATGACACACATACAGGGATATGGAAATTTTTAAAAAACTGAAGATATGATACGGCCTGAATACACTAACACAGAATTATAAATTTTATATAATGCATAATAAATCTATTTTATCAAGAGACAATTCTACCAATTCAAGAAGTCCACCAACTTCATCAAGTGGATCATATGCATCTCCACTAATATTTCACCACCTTGTCTCTCCTTTAGTATATCCTTTATCTTTCCTAAACAAAAGATTGGAATGTAGATAAACCAAATACCCTGCCCTTTTTGTACCAGCTTTGTTTCTCTTCAAATAATTACGTATACCAATTCCTCTCACAACATGATGTAGAACAAGGTTAAACAAGAAGCTTTAAGACAAGTTTTTGAAGTAGTATCCCAAAAGTATTGATGAAGGTGTGTCCCATACGTATCAGACAATAATTTCTTTTTTTAAAAAAATAAATTGGAGGATACTCCTAGAGTATGTATCGAGGAGCATCATGCGTGTTTCAGTATTGGATATGGGTACGGAACCAATACTTTGGCAATTTTGGAGTATACATGCTTCGTAGGCTAGGAGTGACTATTAACTTGTGATCTCTGACTAACTATTGACTGTAGAGCCTGCTCCTAATCTTTTTGTGCCATTTTCTTTTTTTCTTTCCCTTTGTTTTTGGTTACAATCTATCCTTGGTTACTGCATTGGAATTAGATGGCTACAACTTGATGCATTTTAGTTTTACTAGTATGCCATATATAAAGTGAGCTTCTTGGCTAAAATCAACACTTTCCTGAATCCCAAGTTAGCACATGGAGTTCTGGTACATCATTGCTTTTTAGTGGAAGGTTGCAGGCCATTGTTTATTATTACTATTACTATCCATAATTTAGTGATTTAGCACAGCTTTTTTATTTCTTATGTAATGGGTTCAATAGTTTATAGGTATGAGGCAGTTTGTTGGATTTTAATGTCACATAGGTTCAGTATAATCAGTCAAGGCATTGTAATAATCAATGGTTAACTGGAAACAAATAAGACATCAAATCTTTTAGTTAGCTTAAGGTCAGATTTAATGACTTGTTACTCAAGTGACATAATTTCCTCACTTTGTTGCTAACTAGTAGTGGGTTTATAGCTTTATTGCTGGGCACATATGCTTCTTAATTTGATGAATGTTTTTACAGTCTTATTCATGATTGTCAATAATAATGCTGATTTTTTGTTGCTTCCTTGGTTGTAGACTATAAACTTAACAGTCATGTATATAGTAAGCTTGGATTTTGGCAGTCTTTTTATTTCTAATTGTACTCATTAGAATTAGAATATCCGTAAACCACAGGATGAATTGTCTTTAATCTGGATTTCAAGTAGTGGAGAAAGAAGTTTGAAGCTATCTTCTGTCTCAAGAATTATTCCTGGACAAAGAACTGTGAGATTTCTACACTATTATTCTATATCATACTAATGCCTTAGCATTTGTTGTGATTAGCTAAGTGATTTCAAAAAGTTTTCTATAAACTGTTTCTTCTCTGTTATTTGACTATTTTTCCTTATCTTCTGGCAGGCTGTTTTCCAACGATATCTGCGTCCTGAGAAGGACTATTTGTCTTTTTCACTTATTTATAACCACGGGAAGCGATCTCTTGATTTGGTTGGTGCTAAATTCTGAAATTCCATGGATAACTGTACAGTTATTTTTTCCCCGTATTTTCTGCAATTTCCATCATTACAAATAACACTTTTTGTTGTGTTTCAGATTTGCAAGGATAAAGTTGAGGCAGAAGTGTGGATTGCTGGTCTCAAGGCATTGATATCTTCTGGTCAAGGTGGGCGGTCAAAAATTGATGGATGGAGTGATGGAGGCCTATATCTTGATGTAAAAAACCTACTTGTTGTCTTTGTAATTTATCTCATTTTACTTGTACTATGTTTCTTCTACTTTGATGTATAGACTGGGAAAGATGATAGATCTTCCACTTGAGCCGCAGTGGCATGTTTCATCATTTTCCTTGAAATAAATGTTTTGGATGAATCTTGACAGGGGAACTTTTTGGTTTTCTGCTTTACTAGAAGAGTGATTATTGTTTCCTCCGAGGAAAGCTAAAAGCTAATATTTATATAATGGTTTAGCAGCTGTTATCCTTGGGGGGGGGGGGGGGGGAACAGACTACATTTTCTGAAACAAAGTGCCACTCGCGTGCTTTTCCTCTTCTTTGGTCACAGTTTAGGGATAGTTGATTGTGGCATCTGCCTACTTTAATTTTTCTGTAGTAATGCTATTTGTTGAGAAATTATGGACTGATTGAATTAGAATTTTTCCAAAATGCATCCATTTCTCCCAACGCCATTATGTTGTGTAATAGCTTGAATGATAATATAACTTTTTCTGGCTCAATTACTTTCAGGATAGTAGAGACTTGACATCAAGTAGTCCTAGTGAAAGTTCAGTTAGTGTTTCACAGGACATCAGTTCTCCTGACATTTCTCTTAGTGTGCCAAATACTTCTCCAAAGTCCTTTCAGCCTGAGAATACCTTAAATTTTGAACGCTCACATGCTCCATCAAACCCATCAAATATGCAAGTGAAAGGATCTGGTTCAGATGTTTTTCGTGTTAGTGTTTCAAGTGCCCCCAGCACATCCAGTCATGGGTCTGCACCGGATGATTATGATGCTCTTGGTGACGTATACATTTGGGGGGAGGTCATCTGTGAGAATGTTGTGAAAGTTGGTGCTGAGAAAAATGTCAGTTATCTCAGCCCAAGGGCAGATATTCTCCTCCCCAGGCCACTGGAGTCCAATGTGGTCTTAGATGTACTTCAAATAGCATGCGGTGTAAAACATGCTGCTCTAGTTACAAGGCAAGGTGAAATTTTTACATGGGGTGAAGAATCTGGTGGGCGTCTTGGCCATGGTGTTGGGAAGAATGTGGTTCAACCTCGTCTAGTTGAGGCACTGTCTTCTACAACCGTTGATTTTGTTGCCTGTGGGGAGTTTCATACATGTGCTGTTACAATGGCTGGGGAACTATATACATGGGGTGATGGTACTCATAATGCTGGGCTTCTTGGTCATGGTACAGATGTTAGTCACTGGATACCAAAGCGAATTGCAGGTCCACTAGAGGGGCTTCAAGTCGCTTTAGTCACCTGTGGTCCATGGCACACAGCTTTGATAACTTCAACTGGGCAGCTCTTTACATTTGGTGATGGAACATTTGGTGTCCTAGGCCATGGGGATAGGGAAAATGTTTCATATCCTAGAGAAGTAGAATCCCTATCTGGGTTGAGGACAATAGCTGTTGCATGTGGAGTGTGGCATACTGCAGCTGTCGTAGAGGTTATTGTGACACAATCCAGTGCAAGTGTGTCATCAGGTAAATTGTTTACTTGGGGTGATGGAGATAAAAATCGCCTTGGACATGGAGACAAAGAGGCCCGGCTCGAACCAACTTGCGTACCTTCACTTATTGATTACAATTTTCATAGAATTGCTTGCGGGCACAGTTTGACAGTAGGCCTGACAACATCTGGACATGTTTTTACAATGGGAAGCACTGTTTATGGTCAGCTTGGAAATCCCCAGTCTGACGGAAAGGTGCCCTGTTTGGTTGAAGACAAGCTTGCTGGAGATTCTGTTGAAGAAATTGCATGTGGAGCTTATCATGTTGCTGTTTTAACATCCAAAAATGAAGTTTATACGTGGGGGAAGGGTGCAAATGGGCGATTGGGTCATGGAGATGTTGAAGATAGGAAAACACCTACTTTGGTTGAAGCCTTGAAGGATAGACATGTGAAATATATTGCATGTGGTTCAAACTACTCTGCTGCCATATGCCTTCATAAGTGGCAATCTGGTGCTGAGCAGTCTCAATGCTCTGCTTGTAGACAGGCATTTGGGTTCACTAGAAAGAGGCACAACTGTTATAATTGTGGACTTGTGCATTGTCATTCATGCAGTTCAAGGAAAGCATTGAGAGCAGCTCTGGCTCCAAATCCTGGGAAGCCATATCGTGTTTGTGATTCTTGTTATGCAAAATTGAATAAGGTTACAGAATCTGGCAATAATAATCGGAGGAATGCTATGCCTCGTTTGTCTGGTGAAAACAAGGACAGATTAGAAAAGTCTGAGCTAAGATTGTCGAAGTCAGCAGTGCCTTCTAATATGGATTTGATAAAGCAGCTAGATAGTAAGGCAGCCAAACAGGGGAAGAAGGCTGATACATTCTCTCTGGTTCGCGCCTCACAAGCGCCGTCTTTGCTACAGCTGAAAGATGTTGTCTTGTCTACTGCTATTGATCTGAAACGCACAGTTCCTAGACCTGTTCTTACACAATCTGGAGTGAGTTCCAGGTCTGTGTCCCCTTTCTCTAGAAGACCGAGTCCCCCTCGTTCTGCTACACCTATTCCAACAACATCAGGACTTTCCTTCTCAAAAAGTATTGCTGATAGTTTGAAGAAAACAAATGAACTATTGAACCAAGAAGTGCTGAAGTTACGTGGTCAGGTATTTTATGCTTGCCTCATTTCTCATGTCAATCAAGTAGCAGAAGTTAGCTTCTTTGATAGCATAGCTTTCCTTCATTTTAAATTTCTTCCCTGTTGTAGGTTTGAGTATGGCAAATAAACCTTGTAAAACATGACCAATATCATGCCAGAAGAGTTAAATTATGTGTTTATGCTTATATGTCTTTACTCTTTACTTATTATGGTATCGAGAGAAATCTAATATAAATCCTGTTAGGTTGATACCCTGAGACAGAGATGTGAACTGCAAGAATTAGAGCTTCAAAGGTCAGCAAAAAAGACCCAGGAAGCTATGGCACTGGCTGCTGAGGAATCTACCAAATCTAAGGCTGCAAAAGAAGTTATTAAGTCACTTACAGCACAGGTTAAATTTTTGGTTAATTTACTTCTCTTGTAGTCAGATGTATTTTGAAAGATTATTTTCATGCGGTGCTTTTTGACTCTGGCTTTAATGTGTGGTATTTTATTTTGCTTTTTCTAGTTTTCATTTGAATCAAATGAATACCTAAATTAGACCTTCTATCAAATTGGAATCTATTGCAACATAATTTCTTATTGTAACAAGATATCTAGAATTGGTTTTTGAGCAACATGAACATATTGCATGAAATTTTATTAAGGGGGTAAATGAGATGTGTCTTTTTCTCCCTTCTCTTTCACATTACATTATTTCGTTTAGTGGGAGAAGGAAGTAACACACGGGTCTGAGTCGTGCTGAATACTCTTTTACCTTGTCTTCTTTAAAGTAAAAATTTACCTTCATTTTCATTCCTTCTTCCTTATAGTATTGATGTTCTATATTTCTGCTTATTGACCCGTCACGTTGTTTCAGCTCAAAGATCTAGCTGAGAGGCTTCCTCCTGGTGTTTATGATGCTGAGAACATCAGACCAGTGTACCTGCCAAATGGTCTGGAGCCAAATGGCATCCACTATCCAGAGTTAAATGGGGAGCGTCACACCAGGGCTGAGTCAATCAGTGGCTCTAGTTTGGCTTCCATAGGTCTTGAATCTTCTCTGATGAATAGAACAGAAGGGAATTTCCCTGGAAGCTATGGAACTAGTCTTTACCAGCAAAGCCGGGGGCTTGTGGCCTCTAATGGGACAGATGATTACCCAGATGCTAAATTGCCAAATGGAAGTGGTGTGATTCAGGCAAGCAGCAACAGTGTGTCAGATACTGCTGAGGGTAGGGATTCTGGGCATTTCCAAGATGATGAGAATGATTTGAGATCGAGGAATGCTGCATTGCCTGCTAATAGTAATCAAATTGAAGCAGAATGGATCGAACAGTATGAACCTGGTGTCTATATAACACTTGTTGCCCTGCGAGATGGAACGAGAGATCTAAAGAGAGTGCGCTTCAGGTAATACAAGAATTATCCACATTTCCATGTTATGTTTATAGGGTCCTACTGGTATATATGCCTGCCAAATGCCAACTGTAGACAGCATCAAATAGTTTACCGGTGATAATTGTCATGTGGTGATTTAAAAGTTTGGAATTTGAAGATCATTATAATTATTGGTTAATTGCTTAAATTTCTTATGACAACTCTGCATTGTTGGTATCTTTAACTAGGTCCTGAAATTCAATACATGATTATTGTTGCTTTAAACTAAGATGTTCGAATTATTTTGCATTTGTCATCCTGCATGTGTAATATGTTCGGTATATGCAGCCGGAGAAGATTTGGAGAGCACCAAGCAGAGACATGGTGGTCAGAGAACCGCGAGAAGGTATATGAAAGGTACAATGTTCGGAGCACAGACAAGTCTTCAAACCAAGCAGCACGTAGGGCAGAGGGTGCTGGTTCACCTGTTCTATAATCTTAGGAAAATAGATGGAGGGAAGTTCTCCATTAACACATTTTGTTGCAGTGAGCATACTTGTAGGAATCCATATGAAGGAAGGAACCAAGCACCCTTTTTGAGTTTTATTGTCTATCCTTTTTCTCTTCAATATTTTCACCCTTTTCTCTTAAGTTAAATGTCTTCCATTTTTCATATCTGCTGTATTGTAGTGTATATAAAATCATCAATTGAGATAACTTATATTTTCTTGTTTTTTTGCCTGTCGCACCTTTTTTTGTTACCACCATATGTATACCCCATGCATAAAATGTACGTGTTGATATTTTTTGTAAATTATTATTTAATCATTACTTGGGGTACATTTTGTACTCGATGTTGCATTATTCGTTGTGAAAAAAAGGTCCTCAGTTATGGAAAGGAAAGGAAAGCAAAGCAAAGCAGTTGTAGCTGCTATCATAACCAAGAGAGAGACGGATATTAGGGATGATAAGATGGGCTTGCCCCGACGGGCCAGCCTGTTCCAACCCATGATTTTTTATGGACTGAGCCCACTGGGTCAGCCTGTCGGGCTGGCAAATTGTTTTGGTCCAATTATAAAAACCGCTAAATGGAATAATGGTTCACGCCTGCATTGGTTGGACTTTGGATATAAGTAACCCTTGTTCAACTGTTTGTTTTCTAGTACCATAAAATTGGTTAGCTCAGATCGGGCTGACATGTAAAATTATAGTGCTCTTGGTACTTATTTTATAAGTTCGAATAGCTCATGGACTTTTTAGGCCAATCCAATAAAGTCGTGCAAAAAACTGGGGTACTTGTAAAAATATAGGGTTTGGGGACTTATTTTAGAAGTTTAAATAACTCTCAAGCTTTTTAGTTAAGTCCGATGAAGTCTGCTACCTGAATTGAGATGGGCTGGGTTAGGTAGTCCGAATTGTCAACTCTATTGTTTTTCAATTGATAGCCCTCCAAAATTATGTTTAGGTAAAAATAATAACTATTTCTATTAGTCAGAAATATGTTTGAAACCTTTCTAAACCCTAAATAAACCTAAATATCTAACTCGATAACTTTTAAACGGTTACATTTTTAACTTTACTCAAAATAAACCTATTTTAACCTTAAGCCACTCTTATAATAAATGATTAAATATATTCTACAGTTCTAAATCATTTGTAATAATTGAATCCTCGATGATAAGAGGGAAAGATGCATTAATTCACACTTTAGTTAGATGACAAAAAGTATATAGAAGTGAGAAAAAAGAGAAATAGAGATGAGATAAAGATGTTTCCTAAGTTGTTTGATATAGATAAAAAAAATGTATGAAATAGGAAAGAAATAAAAAATTTTAATTATTTGGTTGGATAGAAATGATAGTAGAAATAACAATTAGTGGAACCCATAATATATACTTTCCCATCTCATTACTATTTCTTTGATGAGATTGAGGAGTGTTACAAACACACTCTTTGTGATTAATTAAAATTCACATGAATCCCAATAAATTGTGTGAGTCCCACTCTCAATATGGTGAGACTAATACAACTTTCAACTACGAACACACTCTTTGTGATTAGTTAAAATTCTATTTTTGTTTTCTAGACAAAAAATATAATGTTAGGTAATTATAAATTGATATTTTTTTAAAATTGATATTTTTTAAATTTTTTAGTAATAAAATATTTTATTAAAAATAGAATAAATAGTAAAATAATTAAATTAAATAATATAAAATAAACAATAACAAGAGAATAATAGTTAAAATAATTCATAAAAATTTTAAATTATTTACATTATATATATATATGAATTATTGATGTTTATTTTAATTCACTATTTTATATTTAATTTATATATAATAATAAAATTACATTTGCGGTGGATTAATTCATAAGGAAAAATTGTAGATTTATAATATTGCCCCCTTACCCTTAATTCAAGCTTCGCCCTTAGTCAGGGAATACTTTTGTGGTTGGTGCACACCTAAAAATAATCCATTGTTAACCACAATACTAAAATGTGTCATTATTTAATTATTTAAAACTAGTATTAGATAAGAGAAATGCTAATTACCGGTTAAGAAAGTAAAAAATAGAAATTTTGTTAGAATATGTAGTATTTAATATTTCAAATCCAATCAATGTCCTGATTTTTAGTAAAAACTTTTTGCTATATGTGATTCTTTAACCAATGCCCTAAATCATTAGCAAGACCATTAGATAATACTACCTCTGATCTTATATATAAGAAACATAGGACTAAAAAAATCAAGACCAAGGAGATGTATTGAAATATGTCAATAATAATTAATAACGCCATAAATTTAAGCTTTTTTTTCCACAAATGCCCTTAGTATTTTATGATTGAATGAGTGGATACCTCGTTAACAACTCACATTAAATTAAGGATATAAAAGATATTTAACAATTAATGCAACTAAAATAGATACTATGTTTCTTGTATATATAGAACCAAAAATTTTTACTTATTTCTCATATATATGACCAAAGATAGTAATACTACTTCCATTTCAAAATCTATTTAAAGTCTTTCCCTCAATGTCACCCGTTAGGAACGAAATCACCTGTCTCATTGTGTATGTCTCAGTTCGTGTCCCACCAATTGTATTGTGCCAAGTCATTTAAAATTTACACGTAGATTTCCATCATCTCACGTCTCCGTTAATCCCCTTCCTCTTGACATCTCCTTCACCACTGCCCCTGGGTTTTTTACTCTCTTTGAAAAATGGCTGCAAGCAAACTTCTTATAACTATCGTGAAATTGAAGCACTCTTTTTTGTGCGATTTGCTGAAATATAATTAAATGAAAAAATTTATTGGCTTATTTAATTGGGAAAAACTGAATATTACAGATTCAAATCATGGTTTACGACGTTACAATCTTTTCTGATATGTTCGCCATTATCAATTGTATTATGTGCCAGTAAAACAGTGACTAAAAATAAAGCAAACAATGCAGTGACTAAAACTTAGTTCCTTCCACTCTAACCTCTATGCCTAACTGGGTGGTCATGATCAACAGAGAATTGCATATTTGGATCTGAAAGAATTGGTTTTACGAGACTCACAATGAAGATGAAATGGTTGTCAAGCTTGAGATTTGGGTTTGATTTTTTTAGTTTGGTGTGATAGAGACCAAAAACAAGCCTTAGCAGTAAACCAAAACTATTGGAACCGCCTCACACCTCACTGGCAACAAAATATGACCTAAGAGATTGCACGATAACGAAAAAGAACGGTGTTAAATTGACGTTGGATGATGGAAATCTACGTATAAATTTTAAATGACTTGGCACAATATAATTGGTGGGTCATGAATTGCGACACACATAATGGAACAGGTGATTTCGTTCCCACACGTCATCATTTGACAAAAAATTGACCAACTAAAACATACTTTCCTTTTTTTTCTTTTTCCAACTCAAACAAGATACATTTTTTTCAATTATTTTTTTTCACACTCCGCCCTCTTTACTTCCTTCCATGTTTCATTTTTTTTATCACTTTAATAATTATATCTTTTGCTTTTTCTCTCAATAATTTTTTTTCCTTTTTATCTCTATCTTTTTTACTCCTTCATTTTTTCTATATATGTGTCATGTTTTCTCTCTTTTTTATTTTTCTACTTTTATATTATTTTTGCACATAGATGCCAAGGACTCTGTATTTATATTTTTTTTATTTATTTTTAATTTTATGTATTGTTACCTCCATTCATATTTATATGTCTTTTTACATAAAAATATAGATTGTAAAATACAATAAATGTGTTGATTTTTTTTGTGTACAAAGAAAGCAACGAAATTTGAACCTAGAACCTCATGTTAAACTACCCAAACCCCCCAACCACTATGTCAACCTTAGTGGGTAATAAATGAGTTGATTTACATTATATACTTATTGTGTTCTTTCCAATATACCATTTATCTCTCAATTTTATCTTGTTCACTTTTATTTATTACTACCTTTATTCTTATTTATCTATTCATTAAATAAAAACATAGATTATGAAATACAAGAAACGTGTTTATTTGTATTAAATTATTGTGTTTTTTCCAATATACCCTTTTATCAAGGACTCTAAATTTAGGGTGCATTTAGGGTGAAGCAAATGGGTGCTTCACGCGGTCTTTTTCACCATCAGATATATTATATAAAAATTCAACGGTGGAGAATATGTAATGGCAACCGGATGAGCCCACTCAGTTTTTTCCCAGCAAATAAATTTTTAGAATTGTGTCCTAACCACGGATAAAATTGTAATTTCATTATTAACTCAAAATTTTTTTACCATTGCTTCGGAATCATCCAAAGAACAGAATGATCGGTCATCGTTGATCTCCAATGGAACATTAGTCACTAAACTTGGTGTGGGGGTTTCCCGTGGAGCTTTGGTGTAGTTCGATAATTTGCACATGCTGGTTGCGGCCTTGCCGGGGCGGCTAGATTTGCGAAGATGCGAAGAAGCCATTCTGATAAGAAGATAATTTCGAAGGTTTCATCACTGTCATCATCGCCGGTACTTTCACCGACTTTTTCTAGCGGGCTGAGAACAGGGTCTTTATCTTTGTCGACATCGAAGGATAAGAGTTCAGTGTGTCTGGAAGGAGGAAAGTGTCAATTCCTAGTTGCCGCAATTCACAGTTTTTTGTTCTTCTGTAGATTGAGATTAAGGCTAATGATGATGTGGTGACCTGTGTGAGCATGACAACGTTTTTCATTTACTATTTAGGATCTCATTAGTTTTTTTAGTCATTGATCTCATTAGTTAACTACTGTTGACTCTGGAACTGAAGCAATTTTTGGAAAACTTTTGTGATCATTCAGCCCAATGTATGATCTAATTTCGATCCATTTTATATTTAATATTTGCAAAACTTTATACATAAAAAGGCAAAATCTTAAAATCAGGGCTTTTATGCAAAAATAATAAATAGTTGGTTTATTGGTGAAATTCACTTTTCTTTGTCATACGGTCACAAAACCTTTGATCTGCGGTAAAAAGTACTACTTCACGGGTGAAGCACCAAATAAACATACGCACCCCTGTATTTATTTTTTTTTTCCTTTTTTATTTATTTAATTATCACTTTTATCTATTATTATCTATGTTCCTATTTATTTGTCTAATTAAATAAAAATATAGATTATAAAAATAATAAATATGTTGATTTACTTTAACGCTATTATTAATGATAAAAGTAAAAAATTGTATAATCATTTAATATTATCTTAAATATTTAAGTGACACGGATAAATAAAACCAAAACAAAAAACTTCAAATGGTATCAATAAATATCAATAAAGGAAGTACCTATATAATAAATCGAACTGATTTTACATGTTCACCAAATTAAATAGCCAAGCCACCCTTTTCAACGGAAGTTTCAAAAAGTGGTAGAAATGAGCAAGAAGCCCTGCTTGTTTAACAAAACCTACTTGAAACTTGTCTCCCCAACAACAAAATGTTTAAATTAACCACCTTTGACTTGTTCGCATTTGATACAAATTAAATATGAATAATTCTATATATCTTCACTAATAACTTTTTCTGATAAATTTCTTGACTATTTAAAGAAAAGTAAAGAAAAGTGTATGTTGAAAACTTTTAGCTTTAGGGTTTATTCGGGATGGTGGTAAGTTTTTTATGTTTTATTTTTAAAAGTTTTAGATCAAGTTCTTATATATAACTCAAAACCATTAACTCAAATTTTTTTTTTGTGATTTTTAAAATAGACATTTTGAAAATCACAAAAAGTTATTGTCAGTTTTTTATTTTGAATTGTAAAAATTGATTTAAATTTTAAAAAAAAAACTAAAAACTTGTAACCACCCCGAACGATACCTTAAATTTTTCAAGAGATTAAATGATTATATATATATATATATAAAGTCAATTATGTTGATCTATTTTCGCTTTCTTTGGTCTTTTATCCCACTGTACCAAAAAAATGTCACTAATAGTAATAGGATTTAATTTGCTAGGATAGCATTATTCTTGAAACATATATGTATTAATAGAATAAAGACTTTGTTAATATGTACCTTTTTGGTTTCTTAAAGAAAAATTTGCTAAAGGATTTTATGTTTTTTAGTAATTCCCATTCCAATCTTTTAACCTATGTTAATTAGAAATGTCTATAAAAAATATACATTTTTTTAATAATATTCTTAATTATTCCAAAAAAATCATGATTTTTTTTAAAAATTCTCAACGCTTACATTTTGTAGTTGAATATTGTTTTTGATCCGGACCTCAGCCGACATTACCTACCCATAGCCCCAGATGGTCGGCCCACGTGCAAAACGACTGCAGAACTGTCAACCACCAACTAGCCGTGGTTCGATGTTCATCAACCTCGGACCCTAATGCCCCTAGGGGCCAGGCATAGACCACCTACCATGTCTCATCGCATTTAATGCGCCCCACGCCATCCCCAATAAAGCGGATAAGCTCCGACACACGCAACCGGGAATTATGGCCGAAGCAGAGGATTATAGCGGAGGCGTGCTTGCTCCACCTGTCATATCCCATCCTACCATACCGTGAGATGACTATATAAGGGAAAGGTAAGATACAATACATACACACAATTCTCTCTACTCTTCTCCCACTAACTTGAGCGTTGGCGCGCTGCCGCACCAGAACCACCGCTGGAGCACCCTCACGTAGCCCATAAATACTTTGGACCATCCCATGTGATCTCGGACACGATTAGTTTTCAAATAAATAAGAGAATGTTAACGGAAATTGTTTAATGGCCACATGAATACTTGAATGAATAATTTTTTTATATATAAAGAATTCCAAAATTTGACTCCTCCTCCTTTGCATTTGGTATTTGAAATTGACCATTATAATTAATAGGTTTCAATTCAAATGGCTTCAAAGCTAGGTTTGAAATCAAGATGGGATGATATGACATGAAACGGCTTACCCACCCAACACATTTATCATTTTGAGGGGCTAATTTATTTTTCATTTGTATTCTAACCGGAGAAAGAACGTCCTATCAAGAAGTATATGTTTGGTTATGAATTTTGTGTAATTAATTTTAAATTATTTTATATATCAATTATTTTTTATTATTGATATTATTTTCTCTTTTTAATTATATGAACTATAAACTATAGTTTTACTCTTTTTGTGATCACTAATTTGAACTCGTCATGTTGTATCGTGTATTAATTAGCAATTAGCAATTAGAATTGTGAACTGTTGCAGACACGAAAGCTATTTAATTAACAAAAGATCAAATCTTTGTAATGCCATTTTCTTTTCATCAACAAACAAAAAGTTTTAGTTTGTGATTATTTACTATTTACTACTATTATTTAATTAAGTGTTTGATTAATTTATAATTAAATAAAGTGCATAATTAATTCCAAGAATTAATTATAAAGTACTTTCATTGAATTTATTTCTTAAAACACATATCACTCGTTTTTAATCATCGATTCCAAAATTAATTTCAATCAACTATAAATTAAATAAAGAAAAAAATTAAAATTAATTTTACGAAATTTATTTTTCGCCCCAACTAACTGAAAAACAAACTACCACTGAAACTATAATTTTTCTTCAATTAGGACAAATGAGTATAGGTAAGCCAAAGACACAAGTTGAAGCTAGCTAGGTGTAGTGTGTAGGATAGCTAGCTAGGAAAACAACACAACACAAGGGTCCTCGTACGAACATTTATTTGCGACTCATAAAAATCAAATCAAATCAAAACGCAACAATGGACGATTCGCACGTCACTTCCCTAAATTTTATGAGAATGTATGGTCACTCTTAGCAACAGTTACTTCCTTTTTATCAGCTTTGCACGCATTCTATCTAATTACTACATAATTCAGAGAAAATTATTTTAAAAAAAATAGAAGCTCCAAGTTTAGAACATCACAAGAATGGTCAAATCATGAACTTGAAGCCACTTGAATAGAAGAAAGAAAGAAATCAATGAATAATGCACTCACTTCTTTTTATATCAACAGAATTCATGGAAAGTTCCATTTTTTTCTTCTTCTCCCTGAGGGGAGGAAGAATAATGCCAGCTTGCATCTCCAAACCAAAAAGCTTACTTGTAAGAAACAGAAGTAGAAGTAGATAAACATCAACTTTGCAAAGGTTTTGTCACCTTTTTCTCTTTGCTTCCAAGCACAATAGCTTTTATCTTTAAGTGAAGCCACAGAACACTTCTTGGTTTTGATTTGATTTGATTTTGAACCCTCAAGGGTTCTATTACATGTAGTATCATGAATAGCTAATAAAGCTTATCAGATATATATATCTATCCTTCACAAGCTGTGTGAGGAATTAAAAATCTACACACACACATATATATACCCTTTAACAACTAGTTCTGATACTGTTTTTGTCCCTTGAAAATGATCTTAAAAATAACCAGAAAAGAAGGAAGGAAGGAAGGAAGGTAAAGACAAAATACAATTATATCACCATTTATATACATTAGCTAGGTGAAAGAAAGAAGGAAGAATAAGATACCCCTCTATGGTTTCCCCAATGAGCTTTCCATTCCAATACTGTTGTGCTTCCTAGAAGGTCCTGAAGGTGGGATTGGCATTGCTTTTGGCAAGAAACCAAAGAAGTTTGGAGGCAAAGCTTGAGTCTTGGGCTGCACTTTGAAAACTTGAGTGTGTCTAGAGCCATAACTTTGGCCAACAAAATGTATCAGCAAAAACACCAGAACTAGCAACACAGTGGGATGTCTTCTTGTATCCATAAGGGAAGTTTTTGCTTTATAGCAAGAGAATCTCAGAAGGGAGTGAAGAAGGAAGAGAGAGAGAGAGAGAGAGAGAGAGCCAGAGAGGATTTATTAAAGGAGGGAAATGTTGAAGGAGATCACCATTTTCATTTCTCACATAATAAATGAAGAAGGGGAATTTATGGAGTGCTTGGTAGTGGCAAGAGTGGCTTGTTTGTGAAGTATATATGAAAGAAATGAAAATGCTAATGTTAATGCTACCAACAATAAAGAATGAGGCCGGTGTATGCGGAAACATTGGAGGGGGGGGCGGGGGAAGAGTAAATGCAGGGTCATGTGCTTTAAGATTTGGCTGTTGGGAGTGATATTTGTGTTAAGCTTTTGGTGGCTTGTAGCAATAAATGAGACAACATGAACCAATAGTACTTTTTATCCAAGGGACTAGGAAAATACCCTTTAATTAAGAGGCCTTGGAACGGGTCCTTAGGGAGAGTGTTCTGTGTCACACATAAGTTGTGACATAGTAGAAATCAACCAAAAGGGTATAGCCAAATGAGAATAGAGAGGAGAAAAAAACTATGTAATTTTTTTTAATGTTTATTTATTATAAGGATTGCAATATATTGAGAGGAAATTAAGGTGAGTGTTGTCTGGTTAGGTGAATCTGTGGGCCTGCATGGAAATTAATGGCCGACTAAGGAACTGAAAGTCTGAAACTGTTGTGCCAAGTCTCAAACAACATGTATATATGTCCCTCATCAATGACTTGGGGACTAAGCTCTATAGGGCATTCAATGAGATGATGTCATAGCTTCTCTCCTACTACCAATTTATTAATGAGAATTGGTTCTTGTTCCAACCCCCAATTATATAGAACTAGATAATAAGTTTATTAAAATTAAATAATTATGTGGAAAAAGTATGCTTATCTTTTTTTTTTTTAAAAGATGAAAATCTAATTTTTGTAGTTGTCTTTCTAATTTGTTTATATATATAAGGTTACTTATTTTAAATGGAAAAGTTCACACATTGCCAGTTTACACACACAAAAGAGGGGATTGATGAAGGAGGCGAGTACTACATGAGTAGGGTAGGCAAAAGAATTGGGTTTTCTTGTGTTCTTGACATAATTAAGAGTTGGACATTGAAGTTAAGGGCCCCAAGAAAAGAAATGCGCCAAAATAAGAAGAGGGAGGCATATAGAGTTGGACCCACGTGCTGTGTGGAAACAGAGACAGATATTAGGGACAGATTGATGAGAGGGTTGATTGTGTTGTAATCAGTGCTTTTAAGTTCTCAGCAGAAGTAAAGCTCTGTGCTCATAGGAGAAAGGAAACAAAGTTGGGCTAAAAGTTTGCACACTGAAGTGGTCTGCACTTATTAAGGTGGTTTGGTTTATAATTGGTTAGATTGTTTGATAGATTTATTGAATTAATGACAAAAATAAATAATACATAATTTATGAAGTCTGTTGGATGGAGATAATTTAAAATTAATTTCGCAAAATTTATTTGTGACTATTACCAATAAATGGACACTTAAAATGTAGCTATAATTAAAGAATATAGATATAGATTGTAAAACAGAAGAAAAAAGTATTAGATTATTATTGTTAGTATGTCAATGTTGAGAAAACATTTGGATAAGTAATTTGGCCCTCTTCTGTTGATTGGAACCTCTTTCATTCAACCCTTGAATTAGGAAATTTACATATACAAAAAAGTAGGAAATTTATAACCTAAAACTGCCTATTAAATATTGATGAAGAGAACTGCCCAATAATTATACGAATTAACTGTTCTTCACATATACAAAATAGTAAATATAGAAAGACTATCATTTTCTTACACTCCTTTTTCTTTACTTGTTTTGGTTAGTTTGTTCTTTCCCTCACTTTGTTTCCAAAAGACAAACAAGGTTGAGACCTTTCCAAACCTAACACTACTGAAATAAAGAAAAGAACAAAATATTGGAACTATACTAGCCATTTGTTTTTTTGGGTACGAATTGGAACTACTATTATACACAACTGAATAATGATCCTATATACATATTCCACTGACCTCATATGCAGTGAGAGTGAGCTTGCAGTACTCTGGAATCAATTTGGCAATACTGTTGCTACATTGATAATAATAGAGAATATATTCCATCCAAAAGAAGGTAAAGAAAGAAAAATGCAGTGAATGTTTTTCTTTCTCCTGATACTCATTTCATTTATCTGGTAATATCTGATTAGATTTATTTCTGTCCTTAATTTTTTTGTATTTCACGTAATTCCATATTCCTCCAAAAGTCTATTAAAACATATACTGTTCTAGCATTACATAACCATGTAATAATAATACTAATATTGAAATTTCTTGTTGAATTCAATGATTCTCCCAACTTTGCATCTGTCATCCTTGATTCTCCCAGTGTAGACAATAGGAACTGGACCGGGAAGGCAACAAGAATATGGGCTTTTACTTGTTTTTTACTAGAGACAGTTTGGGCTTTTAAATTGAAAGTCAATGCAGGCCAGATTTAGCTGCAGAGAAACCAGAAAAGAAGGAAGACTGAAAATTTACTACAGATCTGAAGAAAGAAAAAGATGGCATGACAACTGAACTAGCTTTTGATCCATACTCTGTGCCAAATTCATATCAATAGGATCTCAATGACAGGTGTTTGTTTGATTTCCAGTTGAGTATAATTGATTTTGAAAATAAATGGTTAAGATAGGTGATATGCGTTTTACAAAATACATTATATGGAAGTAATTTAAAATTAATTCTGCAAAATCACGATTTTGCATTGTTGCAACGGTAAAAGACAAAACAAAGAGAGGCTTCACACTTTTTTGTTTTTTTCTTCTCCTCTAACTAGTACCAATGAAATTATTTGTTGTCTACAGGCACGTCCTTCATGAAATGATTTTTACATGTGTATTTTCTAGAATAGAAGTCCATATAGTTGCCTTGGTGCAGAAAGAGACACATAAAACTTAATAAAGGGAAAATGATAAAATGGGAAAAATAACTCTTGAATTATCCACCGACAGCAAATCGATATTGGGTCAATCATGGTTTCATTATTTTCATGGCCTCATCACTCTTATAAAGCAAAATTTTCTCTACCATTCGGTTTAATTCCAGTTTGAACTCGACAACAAAAACAGAATCTTAACATATTCAGAATGGAGCCTAACAAGTTTGTGCAAAGCATCCACACTATAGGAACAATCAAAAGATGGGTGGGAGTTTTTTTTTTTTTACACAGTATTTTAATCTCCATGTGATGCATAATATAATATATCCTCGGGAAGAAGAACCAATAAGTGATGTAATGGAAGAAAATAAAGAGAAAAATGTGTTGTATGAGTTGTTATATATATGTTTTATGTTGTATGAATTTGATATCTCAATGTGTCACACAACTATTGACCTCAACATTCAACTATAGAAGTGATTTTTTCCAAAAAAAAATTCGACTACAAATATAGGTGTCTGTAAATCCATAAATGACTTATGGACACACACGTCAGAAAGCCATTTTTTTTAAATAGCTTCAGGACATAGTTGATGTAAGTTATTTTTATTCGAAAAATGACCTACAAAGGCAATTGTCCATACAGACCGAAAGCCATTATTTTACCAAAAAAAAGAGCTTCCAGAGATGGGGTAGGAGAAGGGTGAAAGGTTGGGGTGGGCGGAGGTGGTGGTCGCTGTGGGTGAGGGTGGTGGTGGTGAAGTGAAGTGGTAGTTAGGGAGATATTTTTTATAAAAACGTATGGGTGTGAGAATAGTTAAAATGGGTGGGAAAAGTAATGACCGAAAAAGGACTTTTTAGCCCGTCCACGGAGCCCAACATGGCCCAAATTTCATGAACAGTGTTTATACAGGTCTAAAGCCTACCGTGGAGCATTTGAAAAATAAAAAAACTACACTGGAGCAACAAATTTTTCAGTTACAAAGTTAAGGATTGGTCAAAAAAAAAAATTTGTTGTAAAGTTAAATAGATATAATTTATTGACCAAAAAAAAGATAGATATAATTTATGTCCCTTCCAGTCAAGGAATTTTTTTTTCCAGTTCTAGTTTCTTCTTCTCTCACTAAAATTATTGTATTTTGTGTGTTGAGAGTTTGGAAAGAAAAATAAAAAAAAGATTAATATTAGGGATGGGAATAGGTCGGGCTGAGCTAGGCTTTTCAAGGCCTAAGTCTGGCATGCACCTTAAATCCATGACCTGAGTCTGGCCTGTTTACCTGACATAGGCTTTATTTTATGGTTTGAGCCTAGCCTATTTAAAGTCAAACATGGCCTAAAAGCCTGTTTAAAAGTCTGTTTTATAGTAAGGTACTTGAATATATCATAAACATATATGTGAATAGACTTATAAGCTCAAGTTTTTTAACATACTTAAATGTTTATACAAGCTAATAAGTATATAATTATAAGAAAAAGTAATAAAAAAAAATCTTTATAATAATAATAACAATATAAAAAATATTAACCAGCGGGGTTGATTCAAGTGGTACATGCTTGATTCCCCTTAAGCAAGGTCTCGGGTTTGAGTCTTGTGAACGGGAAGATGTGGATGTTTCCGGCTCGAACAGGATTGCCTCCAGTGGAGGATACCTGTGGTTAAACAAAAAAAATAGAAAAAAAATATTAGTATTTTATTTATATTTAGTTAAATAGACCAACCTGGTAGGCTCAAAAGGATTTTTCGATGGCCTGAAGCCTGACCTGTTTTGCTATATAGGCTTTTGAAAAAACCTTGACCTGCTCTATTTAATAAATTGGTCTGACCTAGCTTGGGTCTAATGTAGGCCGGGTAATAAGCCTCTGATGAGCGGTCTGACCTGTTCCCACCCTTATAGATTATGGGAAAAGGAGGGGAGAATTTTATAAATCATATGATAAGATAAGATAACTACACTTACTAATACAAAAAAGGAGAGAGCCTCTGATAAGCTTTTTGCTTTCCTCTTTCCCATTTTCTCACTTGTAAACTATAGACTATAAATTAGTAAACTAGCAAATTGGTCCATAACTTTTTTAGGGTCATACGGTTTAGTCCCTAAGAAATAAAAAACTCCAATATAGTCCCTGACTTCTTGTTTTTTCTTTCACTATAGTCTAACCGTGTGTTTTCCGTTAATTTTTTTACAACATGTCACATTTAATGATACTTTGTCTCACTGTTTGTCACTCTAGTGTTCACTATTGCACAAAAACGATGTGGTTTTGTCAAATTTATAACTTTAAATCTTCAACTCCAACCGTGTGTGTTTCCCCATTTTCCCTTTTTTCTCTTCTCCCCCTTTTTCATTGGAAGGTCTCAACTCCAATGACGTTATTTTTGTGCCCCGATGCCAAATAGTATGATATAGTGTCATGAGACGTGACACATCATAAAAAAATTAACGGAAACACACAGTTGGACTATAGTGAAAGAAAAAGCAAAAAGTCAGGGACTATATTGTAGTTTTTTATTTTTTAGGGACTAAACTGCATGACCCTAAAAAGGTCAGAGACCAAATTTTTAGTTTACTCGACTATAAATTATTTTTATAAAATTTTAAAAACCAATGTGACTGATAGAAAGAATATTTTAATAATGAATTGCATATATATATATATATATTACTTTTATGTCTAATTTTAATTGAATAAATTTGAAATTTGGTTGAAGAAATTAAAACAATAAGTCTCATTTGTTTGAATAACTAATTAAAAAATTAATAATTGATTGTTAGGATTTTAATAGACAAGGGATAAGGGAAAAAAAAACATCAATCACATTTAGGGGTGTTCAAGACCTGGTCCGTCCCTTTGACCCGTCCCAACCCGTCCAACTCGGGTCGGGTCTGTTCCTGTCCTACAAGAAATAATAGAACCAAATCGGGTCTCATTTTTTGACCCGGTATCGGGATGAGGACGGGTTCGGGTCCACCTTCGGGTTACCCGGCCCGTCCTCATATACAAATATAATATTTATTACTTATGATTTTCTATTACGTAAAGTCCTAAACTTTTTTTTTTCATTTTAGACAGGGCTTTTGAGTTTAAGTTTCCTTTATTTACTTTTAAAAATACATTATATATATAAAATTATATAGTGATATAATATTATTTTGGTTTAGTAATGTCTCAAACTTTAAAAAAGTAAAAATATTGCATACATTAAGAGATATTCTATTGTATCCAATATATTTATTAATTGTATGAACTATTTTCTTTTGAACATTATTATATGATCATTTCATGATTATATTTAGCTTATATATCAGGTCAACCCGGTCCTGTCTTACTCCAACCCGGTCTTACTTAGACCCACATATCACCGGATCTCTTCGGGTCTATGGACGGGTTTCGGGTCCATAGAATTTGTTCGGTAAAAAATTAGGGTCGGGTTAGGGACAGGTAAAATCCGTCCCAACCCGTCCCATGAACACCCCTAATCACATTATAGTAAAATAAACACTCATCGGATCTCACATCAACAAAGCATATATGTTAGGAGGTGCATCATCAAAAACATGTAAATACCTTATGTTTGAACGAGCTCCATCTTGGATAGATAGTCCACACACTGATTAGATTTTCTAAGAGCGTAAGTAAAGGAGATAAACCAATCCCCAGAGGTCATGTCCTTAATAGCTGAAACTATAGATGCATATGTATTTTTGGATATGCATTAAGACATACATAGGATGAAACTTATATGTAATTTTGTTAGAAGTAAAATACATATTGAGATTATATTGCTCTAAACAACGCTGATTATTTTTTTGCATTAAAGATATTCTCCAATTAACAGGCAAAAATTAATATTATTTTAAGGATTACATATTATCGAAAAGAGCATAATCTCTCTTAACAAATTATTTTACTTAAGGATCCTACCCTTATCAATGTGTTCAAAGGGCTAGCTATCTAACATATGTGTGGAATTTTATTTGTGATGACTACGAAAAATATACTTTTATTCATATATATGTATGTATACTTATTAAGTAATTTCTTAGTATTAGAGAAAGTGATGTGTCGGAAAGGCTTTGAGAAATCATTTTAACAAACATAACAATATAGGAAATAAGTATTAACAACATGCAATACTTTAAATTATTATTATTTAATAAAAGGAACGGTTGGTTTCAATTAGAGCTGGTAAAATAAACTAATTCGATGGTTGATAGTTTCAGTCGATAAAAGCTTGTAAAATCACATGGCTCAAGCTAAGTATCAAAGCAAAGTAACATAACAATGTTGATTCTTTTCTTCATAACCTATAAGGAGCTAGATCTAAGCTTATCACTTATTTATAACGAATTTCAATTACATGCCATTTAGCTATTGTTTTTATAGTGATAGATACAAGTTTCTTAGAATTTTGCTTGAAAACAATTCAAATTTAAAGCAGAGGTGTTTCTATTTTAAAAAATGGATCATATGACTTTGATCATGAATTCTTTTATAAATTTCTCAATTACATTGAGCGACCATCATCGGATGTTTTGGAAATAGCCTTTTAGATATAGATGATAAAAAGGTTATTGGGGTCATGATATATGAAAATACACATTTATTGCAAACAGGCCAGATTAAAGTATATAAAAATTGATTGAAAATTAATTAAAATGGGTTGAGAGCAGAGGGCAAAGGTAGGCAACAGGCAGTCATTTGGTAAGGTTTGAGACCCTTTGTGTAGGGGAGATTGCAACTTGCTGTGACCATCAAAGAACCTACATGTAAATATGTAAAATTTATTTTTATACATTTAAATATAAACATAATTAATTTGCATGAATTATATACAATATACTAAATTAAACTAAAATAATCACAATATAAAATGTAAATCTAATTCGCTCCAATCTGATATCAGGAGCAAACAACCCCACTCCAGTATTATTTTTATTTATAAAACTCTAACATGATGATATAGTTTGGAGGGTTTTAAATTTCTTGTTATGGTCGAAAATTGAAAAGGAAAGAAAAAGAAAATAAAGAAAAAAAAAGAAAAATAAATATCTAAATAAAATTCAATGAAATAAAATTCATTTTCGTATATTAATTATAGTATAAAAACGTAATATAATTTATTAAGCCTGGTATAAAAATATTATGCCGAATTAACCGTATATATAAAGGGAAAGACGTAAAACTTAACATCAGTGGTGGGTCCTCCCTTGAACTAAAAGGAATTCTTTTAAGAATGATTTCACCCTTTCTAAAATCATATTTGCATTTGGTTAAAATCTAGGAATGCTTTTCTAATCGGTTGTAGTGAATCAAAACTAATATTTTTATGGAAAAAATATGTAAAATTTATTTTTATACATTTAAATATAAATATAATTAATTGCATGAGTTATATATAACCATACTAAATTAAACTAAAATAATTACAATGTAAAATATAAATCTGATTCGCTCCAATTTGATAACAGGAGCAAACAATTCCACTCCAGTATCATTTTTATTTATAAAACTTTAACATGATGGTGTAGTTTGGAGGGTTTTAAATTTCTTGTTATGATCAAAATTGAAAAGGAAGAAAAGAAAATAAAGAGAAAGAAATATCTAAATAAAATTCAATGAAGTAAAAATCATTTTTTGTATATTAATTAGGGTTTTTCTAATATGTGCAACCCTTGCACAGGATAATAAAACCAAACTGGAAAGGTTTTATTGGGAATTGCAACTATCACAACACTCAATGCATTGGTAATGTTTAATGGTTGCAATTCCCAATAAACCTTTCTATTTTTGTTTATTATCCTGTGCAATATTGCACAGGTTAAAAAAACCGTATTAATTATAGTATAAAAACGTAATATTAGAAAGGGTTTTATTAATTTGCCATGAAACATGAATAATTCCCAAATTTTTTAATTCAACTTGATAAAAACCTCTATCCACAAAAGTCAGGTAGCTTACAAAAAATCTATAAAAAATTAGATTTTCACAAAAAACACATAAAAAAGCTCGGGACATTTATTTTAAAAATCTGAATAATTTTCGAGCCTCTCTTTACTCACAAAAAACCTTCTTACCCGATCAACTTAGGTAGCTAGAATTGTTAGCTTCTAGTTCCAATTGAAAGTAAACAAACCGTAGATAAATTTATTATAATATCGAATGCTTGGATTTTAGAGTGATTATTTATACAAATACTTTATCTAACTACCGCCTTTAAATGGTTAATCCCATTGTGAGAATTCCTAATCAAATACTAAATTTTTGATATAACATAAAAAATACCAATGCAATAAAAATTGCAACAATGATCAACTCATCGATATCATTTTTATTTTTATTTTATTTTAAGTCTTTTGATGAAAGAATGTAAGACTATTTTATATAATAAAAAATAAGGCAAAACCATTTCATCTGATTAAAAAATACTATAATAATATATTTTAAATTGATTTCACTAGAATAAGCACGCTATCATTTGCTCACGTTCTGTTACTCAATTTCAAATAATTTATCTACGGGAATAAAAGAAAAAAGTATGGATATAGAATGAGCTTTGACATGCTAAACTAGTAAATCGGCCAAGTCCCACCAACTCTGCCATTAAAACAAATAATTCAATTTTTTCCATTGAACCAAATCCCATCGATAAAATAATTCAATTTAATAAAAGTTTAAGATAGTAATAAATGAAATAAACAATAAAAATATTCATCCAATTAAGTGTTACCAACCATGACATATTATATATATATATATATATATATATATATATATATATATTAAAAAACATGGCATATTTTTCGTCAAAAGAATGACATACTAAACACACTGTTTTTACGTTGTGTGGAGACTGGTCAAGATCAGAAATTAGGGTTTGTTTTTCGCGAATTAGGGTTTCTGATTGGGATCTCCTTCTTCGCCATAACCATTCACCCACAGATCCATCAACTCTCGCCACCATCATCATCTCTTGAACTATTGCCATGACGGATGGCTTCTGGAATCGGCAGCAAGCGCTTCTCCCCTCTTCCGGCATGCTCAACGACCTCGTACTGAATATGGTTCGTTCTCATCTCTTTTCGGTGCATTTTCATTTGAGAATTCCAGTATTTGACATTTTCGATGCACCTTTCTCCATCAAAACATGTCTTTAAAGAGGGAAAGAGAGGGGGGGGGGGGGGGTAAAAATAATCTTTATTAAATAGAACAAGGGATTAGAAGAAATTTCATGATAATATAATCTTTTATTTCTTTTATGTTTAAAAATTGATAAATTAGACATGTTTTTTGTTATGAAAATTTACCCTCGCTTTCTTTTACCTCCAACCCCCACAGGGAAACAGCATTTGGCTTTTCAAAGTCAGGGTCTGGTGCTAGGGTGTTAGGTCTTTATAATTAATTTAATATCGAGGTTTATCTGTATGGGATTTATTAAAATGACAGTGGGCATCAAAGGTTTTGACCTTTTAAGTAAGGGTTTGTGTTATAACAATGCAAAGGATGGATGGTATGGAGTTTGAGTGTATTTGTACTCTGAGAAGAGAACACAGGAGGATAATATACACTAAAGTAGTTGGACTGACTCAGAATATGAATACTGTTTCTGGGCTTTAAGCCTTTAAGTATTTTTATGATTTTGAGTTCTTAGTGGTTGAATCTTAATGGATATAATTGTACAAAAAGAGGATAATTATTTTGAGGCAATGCTGGCATTTTGAGGATAAAAAGGAGGAGGCTGCGAATCCAAGGGAGTCACACGGAGTGGAGGAGGTGGAGGCAGTGCCAGAGCAGTTTAATCAGCCATAGATTCCAATGCAACCTTGCTCTGATACCATAATAGGGTTTTGGAATTCCAGATTGAGAGAGTGAAAGTGAGAGGAAAGAACGAGAGTTCTGAATGTGAATATTCTCATTGATCTGAAATGAACATCATACACCTATATACAGAGGTGTCTACAAGCTAACTAACTGAACTGATCAGTTGTCAGTCAGTAGCGATAGTTACAACCAGTTACAACTGAATACAGAAGCTTCTAGAGTTTTACTCCACTATAGCATACTCTAATAAGCTGTGATTTTCAAGTAGGTTTACAACACTGACTGAGTGACATCATTGAGAAGATTCAAGTTCAACTCTAAAATGGTCATCCATGAATATATTTAAATTACTCTATATTAAGTATTCTCTGGAAATCCTTTTGCTACCATGGATTATATACAGGGGTGGAACTAGAATTACATTTCTTTTGGGGGGGGGGGGGGGGATAAAGAACCTTGAATGGCACATTTGCTAGGTGAATAGAGCTCTCTTGCATTGCATCTTGAATCTATGCCAGGTTGGGTCAGCTGCATGCAATGTGAAGATATCATCATTCTGTGTTGTGCATGCAATCTGGGTAATGTTGAAGACTCAAGGAAAGCTTAAAAGGATTTTATAGAAATTTGGGGCAAGTCAAACCTCACCTCCATTTAACACTCTCCAGAAGAGCTTATGGGCAGGTTCTACTAGGATTAAACTCTCCCTGTCTTTCTTTTGCTTTCCTGACGGACTCTTGGTACTTTGAATGGCATGATTTGATCCCTTCAATAAGCATTTCTTGATCCAAATGAAAAACCAAAGTAGTTGACTATGGAAAGCAGGCCACCCCAAGAAATGATATAGAATGCTGTTGCAGATTGTGAGGCAGGTGCTACAAAAAAAAAAAAAAAAAGCAGTTGCAATTGCAACTAAAATTTCTTCTGTTTAAGACTGAAGATGTTATAGGGAGAAGGATTGGGTTTGTTAGTAACAAGGGCCTGCTTTCAATCAGGTATGAGTTGAGGTTAGAGATCCGCTTAGAAATTGTTCATTTTTTTATGTGTGATCTGGGTCTTTTTCTGGCATGGTGTAGGGGATATAGGCAGTGAAGAACTGAAGATGGAGTTGGATAGACAAAGGGTTGAGAGGGATTTAGATAAATAATGTGGAGGTAATACCTTAATAGTGTACATTGGGTCTAAGGTAGGTGTTAATGACATTAATCCTTAAAGAGAACAAATATAAAATATATATTTTTTCCTGATAATGTGATGAGAATACATTTTTAAATCACTTCTGATAATCCTTAGTCTAATTTTATAGTAAATAAATGGACTTGTTAATTCCAAGTACTTGGAAACATATGTTAGTGTGAGATATATGAAACGTTTAAGATCCACTTACTAATTTAAACATATCAATAATGGGATCTTCAGTATATAATAAACATACTTAATTATCTTTAAAATGAATTTTTTGAATAATTGATTAAATTTGGATGTTCACTCAACAAATGCTTTCCTTGACTTTGTAATTTCTATGTTAATGATTTTGAGCATTTGGTGCTGCATTTTATGTATGGCACATTTGGATTTGGACGATTATTGAAGTTATATTAAGTTTATGTTTTCATTGTATGAGTTTTCTATATGTATACATTTGTAGCAAACTTAAAAATTTATGCGTGGAAAAATGTGCTAGATTTACAATATAGAATTGATTTGTTATTGGTATTGAAATGGGTCATTTGGTTATGTTTTATCAGTAATTCAGTGCTCTTCATATGTAAGGATACTTACATATGAGAATGTGGAGGATTTCAGTTTTCTAAACAACTTGAGAGAATTAATTGCAGGTATATATGTCTTTCTTGGTGTTAGGAAACCAAAACTAGTGAGAAAGTGATTAAAAACCAGGAGAAAATGAAGGAGAGAGTGAGAGAAAAAGAGAATCAGAGAAGCTTTCTGTTTTTAGAAAACTAGTGTTATTAAAACCAGACCAGTCTTTGACTAGGCCAGGACATTGAATCAATGGTCATTGGTTCAACCAGAGAGTCACTTGTTAAACTTATTAAACCGGAAATATATTATTATATATATGCATTTATTAAATAAATAAATAAATATATATTAAAATAGATAATCGATCATTAATTGATCATTCCAAATATCACTATATATATATATATAGTATATATATTAAATCTGTAACATATATGGCAAAAGGGGTGCTGTGGCACAGTGGAAGTAGTATGTGCCCCTGTCTGTTTGGTCCAGTGTTCGAATCTCATCCGTGCCATTCTCAGAATTTTGCGAAAGCATTCTCCAGCCTTCACTCTATCAGACCGGTACACAGACCACCCGGTTCAGTACTGGTTTTAATGCAGAAACGATCTAAACTGTTGATCGGACCGGCCATGGGTCCGATTTCCGGTCCAACCGGCCGGTCCGATCCGAGTTTAATAACACTACTAGAAACTGTTAACCATAAAATTAACTGAACTGTACAGGTTCTGTTTTATTCATAGTTAGGAATATGGTTCAGAAAACCGGACCAGATTTAATTGGCTAGTTATTAAATAAATATATATTAAGATAGGTAATCAATCATTAATTGATCATTCCAAATATCACTATATATATAGTATATATATTAAATTTGTAACATATATGGCAAAAGGGTGCTGTGGCGCAGTGGAAGTAGTACGCCCCGTCTGTTTGGTCCAGTGTTCGAATCATCCGTGTCATTCTCAGATTTTTTACCAAAAGTATGCTCCAGCCTTCACTCTGTCAGACCGGTACGCAGACCCGCCCAGGTTCAACCTAGTTCACAACCAGTTTGTGCCATTACCGGTTTGAATGCAGATTGCAGAAACGATCTAAACTACTGTTGACCAGACCGGCCATGGGCCCAGTTTCGGTCCAACGGCCGGTCTGGTCCGAGTTTTGATAACACTACTAGAAACTGTTAACCATAAAATTGACTGAACTGTTACAGGTTCTGTTGTATTCATCGTTAGGAACATGGTTTAGAAACCGGACCGGATTAAATTGGCTAGTTTGAATGGTTCAACCCGGACTCATGGTTAGTCTGGTCACAACCTATAAGACTGGGCAAAATTAGGAAGCTGGATGTTAGACTGCTGAACAGTCATTAATCAGTGAAATCGGCCATAACCAGACTTGTTTAGCTATAATGGTTTTTCAGAAAAAATAACCTTTTTCCTTCTCCGTGGTTCGAACACAGCTCCATGTGGTAAAGGGAGTGCTTTCAACCACTGCACAACGTGCAACCTTTGTTATGTATATGCATATGTAATATATTTTTTACTTCTTTTTATTTGATACAATAAAAAACTATTTTCACCGTATCTCAAACATTTAATATTATATATCAAAATATATTGAAATAAATATAATACAACGTGCAACCTTGTTATGTATATGCATATTGTAATATATATTTTACTTATTTTTATTTGATACAATAAAAGCTATTTTCACTATAACTCAAAACATTTAATATTATATATAATAATATATTTATATAAATATAATACAAGTATATTTTTAAATTTATGAATCTATATCACTTTGAAGAATATGTTAGTTTATTATTTAATTTAATTTAAAATATCATATAAAATTTTAAAAATATATAAAAGTATCTCTAGTTTGACTATGGTTGAATCTATAGATTATAAACCGGTGCCTTCATTGATTCAATTTCTAGCTTGATTTGAAGAGCATTGGTTAGGAATCAAACTCTGGTAGTGTTTGGTGGGCTAGGTTGTAGAAATATACCATTATAATGTTGTCATACCTGTATGGTATCTGATACTGGTAATGTATCCATGCATCATAGCATATCACAAGTTTAGTTCTCAATATTCAAATACTCCTTATCTCTGAAGTCCATTTTTTAATTTACATGTGAATCAATGGGCTATATATATATATATATATTAGGATGACACCTTGAAATTCATGACAGATTACTAGTTTCGTTTTTAAACCCAATCAGACCTGAGATCCATTTTTTGTAATTAAGTGTGCATTTGGATAATCTATGAAAAATAGCTATAATAATATTACTTTTTCTAAGGATTATTTTTTTCCATAAAGTTCAGAAGCTATTTCCTTTTCCCCTTGTTTTTGTTGTTTTTAGAAAGAACATCCTATTAGATTAAAATTTGTTAGACATTTTTTAATTAGAAACACATTTTTTCCTTAAAAAGTACAGACAAATAGGTTAACATATCAACAAACTACTAGCTTTAGATTTTTATGACATCATTTCTGTGAGGTCCACCAGCCACATAACTATTTGGATTGCTTGATTAGTTGAGTATTATATATTGAAATTTTGTCAGATCCAGAGTTTTCATGGAAGCTATCGTGTGGGATTAATCATTTGCTTATTTTTATATACAATTTATGTTTGTTTTGTCTTTTTTGTCTGTAAATGTTATTCTAGATTTTGTAATTCTGTTTCTCAATTTAGATTTCAAATGTTGCGAAGAGTCAAATACTGATTTATTATTCTATTTGTCTTGTACTGGTAATTTGATCATTATCAATAAGCATGTGTGTCTGCATGTGCAGCATGTTCTTTTTGTATTATGAATGCTTTGTATTATGGGGGATGTGCTGTTTAGGTTTCTTGAGTTTTTGTAATTTCTAGCATGTGGTATACTTAGATGTATTCTATAACAGTCAGTAGTTTAAATTGTAGGAATTGTAATGATAATATGATATTTCAAATAAAAGTGAACTTTTTGTGTTGTTTTTCAGCTTTAGTTCTTTTTTGCTAAAGACAACCCTTCCCTGAACCCGCCATGGCGGGAGCATAATAGCACTAGGTTCCCCTTTTCCCTATAGTTCTTTTTGCTAAAGAAGCAAGTTGTGAGACTAGATTTTTTACATTGCAGATATGTCACCTTCTGGTCTGACTTCAAGCAATGAGATGCATAATTATATTGCCCGAGATGATGACCGTACTGGTCATCGAATTCTAAAGGACACCAAAACCCTTCAGTCTGCTTATGACCGCTATCTTCAGAGTGCAGGGGTAACATCTTAACCTGTTTTATTTGCATATAATGTGTGTGCGCTAACACTGCTTGTTTGCTGAAAACTTCCATCCTGTTTGGTTGTGAAGCAGCTTACTTCATTTAATTCTGGGGAAGCAAGTGCAATTGGTGGTGTTGGATTGGCAAGGAATGTTGGTGGATTGCCAGGCCATTCACTAGCTGATCCTGCCGTCATGGGGCATCCTGGGGGTGGTGGCCCTGATCTTTCGCGAAATGGAAGGAATGTTAACTATGGTGGTCAGTTACCAGTAGATGCAGTTTCCAGGCCCGGACCTGAGACAGTACCTCTGCCCCCAGATGCTTCTAGTACTTTATATGTTGAAGGTCTCCCATCTGATAGCACAAGAAGGGAAGTGGCTCGTATCCTTTTTGTTTGAGACGCTGTTTCGGAATTGTATCATCATGCTTTTATCTGTGTCTCTTGAGCTTCATTCATTTTTAGTTCAGTTTTTAAGTTCCTTAATGACATCTTTAGATATTTTTCGCCCTTTTGTTGGGTATAGAGAAGTAAGACTTGTGAGCAAAGAATCGAAACATGTAAGTGCACTGTCTGTAACAGTTGTCTGCGTGTCCTTTTTTGACTTGGTTTGTCACTGTTCGGGTTATTGGCTGAAAGTTCCATTGTCCTCTGTATGCTGAAATGCTTGTTTATTTGACTTGGTTTGTCACTGTTCGGGTTATTGGCTGAAAGTTCCATTGTCCTCTGTATGCTGAAATGCTTGTTTATTGCAGCGAGGTGGAGATCCTTTAATCCTTTGCTTTGTAGATTTTGCAAATCCAGCCTGTGCAGCAACTGCTTTGAGTGCCTTGCAAGGTATCACTTCTTGTTACCTGCTGATATAAAAGAAATTGATTTAATGTTTTGGTTGTGCAAGTCATCTGATAGGGAATCATCTCAGCATATGGTTAATTGATGGAAGCATGTGAAAATTGAAGACTGCCCTTAGGTTTCTGACACTGAACAAGATTTGGTTATGAAGTTTGTAATGAATTTTGGATGTTTATAAACAAGTATAGAAGTATGATATGCTTATCTGACTCATAAAATATTCTGCTGAACTAAAAGGATTTCAACTTAAAGTTGTAAATCACTCTGTTTCGTTGAATATGTGTAATTTCCCTGTGATGTAGAGGTTTATTCACACTCATACTTTATAGTAACTGAAGTAGTGAAAATGCTAAATGAATGCCCAACATCCATGGTTGTGTTTGTTATCCTCTCATTCAAAAGTACATAAAATGAACACATACTAAGATATATGCTCTATTAACTATCAATATCATTGTCGTCATGGCTTTTGAAATTGTTATCATCCTGCACTCTTCTGTGTTGGCCTTCTCTGTACTGGAAGTGTATTCCTGTTCTCTATTGGTGTAGCATTTATCACCATCAATATCATGAATATTTTTGGAAGTTGCCTAAACCCCAAAATTCTGCCATTATA
Source organism: Sesbania bispinosa (assembly GCA_026901365.1). Classification (NCBI taxonomy): domain Eukaryota; kingdom Viridiplantae; phylum Streptophyta; class Magnoliopsida; order Fabales; family Fabaceae; genus Sesbania; species Sesbania bispinosa. The sequence continues at coordinate 2,086,722 of QLOH01000085.1, read as the reverse complement.
ATATAGTCAGCTGAGCCTGTTGTGGGCAAGCTAATTGCCATTTTTATCTGTATCTTAGTCACTCTTAAACATTGTAGGAATTGAACTCAATGGTTAATGATTTTTCTTATAATTATGTACCCAATATTTATTATGTATGCTGACATTGTGGTTGAATGGTACAGGTTACAAAGTTGATGAACTCAATCCTGAGTCTAGTCACTTGCGGCTTCAGTTTTCTCGGTTTCCTGGTCCCAGAACTGGGCCTGGACCTCGCGGCAAGAGGTGAACTGGTTCACCTTGGGCATTTAGGTTTTATTTGCACATCATAATGTCTTACAGTCTTCCTTTACATATCTTTCTGAGGTGAGAATGTTATGGACCTATGCTCGTCATGCAAATTTAATCTCGCCCCATAGCTACAATCCTAATTAGAGTTCGTGAGGTGCACATAGTCTTAACGGGCTGAAATCAAACTGCGATTGCATTTGAGCAAATCTAACATGGAGATTTTGGGATGGTCATAGTCAATTATTGTGTGTATAAATATTTTGATGTTTTTAGTATGAATCTGATGTCTTGTTTATCGTAGAATTTGCTTGTTTCTCAAATAAACTTTTTTTTTTTTTTTAAAAAAAAAATTCAATAATATCCAGTAAACTGAGTATTTGGGAGCTGTTATAATCTAATACTGAGCTTGGTAACTTGGTGATATCTGTGCCATATATGGTAGGAATTGAAATTGGAGTTCTTTTGCTCAAAGGGGTTCATAGCTAAAAAAACTGGGAATATGAAGCTACTTAGATGGTTGTTGAGAAACAGATTCTGTGTTTCACTTCCACAGCCCTCATCTCTTTTCATCGGGGAGATGGATATAATAATGTAGGAATAATTGCTCAGAAAGTGACATATTCCAAGGGGAAATGCAAATTGGTAGTTTCTACCGTAGAAACATTACAAGGAACCGTTTTCATACGAAGACAGACTTGTTGGAGCCCTTTTACCAGGTTTGATGGGTTGTTTTTAATTGCCTTTTTTATTTAAATAAATTTACTTAAGATGGTTTAATAGTAAGAAAAATATCAATTGATATTTTAACTATTATAATTTTTTTTCAAACTACTTATACCGTGTTATTATGTATTGTTAGAAAAACCCCGTTTATGATACGGCAAAATTACGATATGAATATCACGTACATGTTTATAATTTTCGAGTCATTTTTAAAACTTAAGAGTAAAATATCTGACATTTATTGCAGTGAAACGATGATATTAAATATTTAGTTTTAAAGATATTGTAATAAAAATGTGTTAAAATATTTTAGTTGCTTTAACATTGCATGAAATATTTTGTTATTCCTTTTTAATCGTTGCTGTGAGTGGGCTACTTGGATTCTTTAGAAGAAATTGATGGTATTTGTGTTAAAAAATACAAAAATTATAATGGGGAAGATTTAATATTATGTACTGTATGAATAAGAAAAAATGATGATGATTATGGAAGATGCTATATTTTTAAGTCTTCAATATCTCTTGATTATTTAAAACATGTAGTATATTAGAAGAAAATATTAATATTTTGAGAACACAACGTATTTATTAATTTGCAATTTATTCTTAAAATAATTAAAATATTATTAGATCATTTGGAGGATTCAGAATTATGAATGTTGTTATGAAGTCTATTTTTTTCAAAGAAAATCTATATGCTTTTTATTGTCGGTTTGAGATTTTTTTTAATGCATTTGAGAGTGCTTTGTGATTTAGGGAAATAACAAAAAATACTTTACATCTCTTTCGAAGAGTAGTTTCACATTGACTTTTATGCATTCTCTCTGAATTTTTCAGTGATGCAGGTGGTCCATTCTGTTTCTTTAACGTACAAAAGTAATATAAGTGAAAGAACTAGGTATTGTATTGTAAAAACTGAAGTAATTATGTTGTTGAGTGACGTCTCATTTTATTGCAAGAACAATTTGATCGTAATAATTTGAAAATACAATACAAATCATATCAAATAATCACCAACCTATAAATAGTTCCAATCAAAGCTACACAGTACCTTATACTGTTAAAAATTAGCAAGTTGAAATTTAATTCAATGAGTTGTTATTTAACTATCTGAATTCTAGTACTCAGAATGGTATCAAAAGACTAATTCAAGTAATGGATAGTTTCGAGTCCTAGATTTATTAAAGCAGTAGATTCTGATTTAAATCTATCTGTTTCATCCCTTGGCATCATTCTGCAGTTGGTAGCTGAATTTTCTTCTCGTTTCCTCATTTAAACATGTTAGTCTATGAAAGCAATCAATCCATAACCATCATCATTGGTACCTTGTCTTAGCCAGAGCTCATATAATGTTTCCTTCTTATTCGTTGAGGAAATTACCGTGGGGTCTTTCTCTTCTAAATTGTACTAACTCTGTTCTGTTTTAATTTCCCCCAGTTAAATGGAGATTCCTTAACCCCATCTGCTACTATGACACTGTAAGAACTGAGTAGCTAATTTAACGTGGAAGATGGGACGAATTGTAAGCATTTCCAGTTTGGGATTCCTTGGAGTGTAGTTGACATGTCATGGAAATAGTAAAGCAAAAGTGTGTAAGGACCTTAAATAGAGATCAATAATTAAGGAAATTATGCTTTGTTTTTCATACAATGCAATTTGCTGGTTTACCAATAAAACTTGAGCTATATGCTGATGTACATATAGCTTGCACATGATTGCACTCATAGCTCCGGGGCCAGGATGAGGGGAAAAATTGAAAAAGCCATCATATAGATAAAATCCCCACTTGTCCCCATGTGCCAAAAAGCATTAATATTGTTTTCAAACTCAGACCTTTTCCCTTCCCTGCTTGGTATCTCCAGAGGCATATACCTAATATCATTGTCTTCCCTAATCAATGTTAATTTCCAAAGAGTTGCGTGCATGTATAGAATTTGGTTAAAAACCAAAGTTACTTGTGTATCATTTTTGCCGTTTGTAATTTACACAATAATCTTTGTCTAGCATAAATATGACCAAATACATTGTGACTAGGATAATATCATAGTATTTTTTTTAAACCAAAGGTATCCCCTATTACCAGGGGCAATCCTATTTGTAGTTTAGTCACAAGTTAAGGCTTCCCACCCCCTTTAAATAATGTGTTTAGTTGGGGATCAAACCCGAGAGCTCTTTCCACAATTTCAGTCTGCTTTATCAACTGAGCCACAACTCTTTGGTATAGTATCATAATTATTACAGTCATATCAATCACTTTATTTTAAATACATATGAAAAAACTCTCACTGATTAAATGGGAATAGCTCGGGTACCAGTTGATCCATGCTCGGTGGTGTTGGAAACTATTGAATATTGATTTAGCACATTTTTTTTTCATTTCAATATTAATATTATAGTACTTAAACATTACTATCAATATATATAAAATTATCAACGGGGGTTGGTTCAAGTGGTACATGCTTCATTCCTTTTAAGCAAGGTCTCGGGTTCGAGTCTTGTGGATGGAAAAAATCCCCGCTGGAAGAGCTAGTCCCACCATGATGTGGATGTTTCCGGCTTGGGATGTTTCCGGCTCAAATAGGATTGTCTCTCGTGGAGGATACATGTGGTTAAACAAATAATATATATATATATATATATATATATAAAATTGAGTAATTACTATGATTAAGAATGAATTGGAGCAGTTAAAGTAGTATGAAATGGTATTGGAGGTGTCAACGCCAATAAAGCATATTTTGGATTCTTTTAAGAAAACCATCGGATTCTTTGCACTTTGCAGGGAGGTAGCAATAGCAAAGAGAGGTAAATATGAGTGTGTGTGTGATAGAATGAAGTGGTCCACACATGACCAAACAACACCCATGCCTTCATCAATCATGCAAAACTAGTATTCAGTAACTGTAGGATTCCCTATCAAGATTTATGGATTTTGTTTCCTTGCGTTGGCGATTGTTCAAACTCGGGAACATTCACAAGAAGCCAAACACTAAAGCCATACATTGAGGCCTTGATGTGAACCTACTTTGACTTTTCCCTCTGGATTTTCTATACGTGGCGTGGTGGATGCACGTGCTGACTCACTCACATCTTTTGATAACTCCATCTGATCAAATTGTGACCGTCTGATCCACCTCTTGATCATGATGCTGTATGCCTAAAATTTGCAATGAGTCTCATGCTATTTTGCTTTCTGTGTCGGTAACTGAGTGAGGACTGGCGCGATATTTTTCTTACCCTATAAATTATATAATAAAGTTTTTTTAATTATTTAATAAACTATAGGCTTATCCTCTTGGTCTTTATCAATTATGCTCCATTTTTCTACCTGCGACACGAGTCTGTCCAGCTAAATATGTTTTAAATAATGGTAATAATGCATCTTCATTTTTTAAAAATTTCTTGTGTTTAATATTGTTTTAGTGCTTCTGATGCTTGTACAAATTAACATCAGAATCATATCTTTCTTCGTCTTCCCTAGGATCCTAAATCCAAATCTCATATTTTCACCTTGTTGATTAATTAAATGCAATCATTAGGTTATATCTATTTATTTAAACATTTCATAATTATATATGATTGGTTCTATAACATATTAATTATATAACCTAGAAATGAGTAATTTTTTACTAAAGATTCGTCCTGGCTGGTTTATAGTGATAGGAAAATAAAGGTAAGAAGTTACATGTAATTAATTTCATGGTTGATAATTAATCTAATGTTGTCCAGCTAATATAGAAAATTACAACGAGCAATTTGGCTTTTTAAATTTTAAACCAATATAAGGATAAAGATATCTAACCACTCAAATGCCTTGAATAACTAAAAGTGTACTCTCAAAACATGTGTATAAGAACCAACATGCCATACACAGATATTAACAAATTTGGCCAGTTGAGTAGATATGCTATAAGAGAGTTAAATTTTTCAGCGGATTGTCATCTTGCTATTGATATTAAAAAATAATTAAAAGGAAATTAATTAATTAATTATCCTGATCGAATCGGGGTTTGATATGGTGTATATGTAAGCGTTTAACTAATTCAAAGTGACCATATGACATATGATATTAATTTGTACTAACTTATAGACGACTTTGTACGAACATCTCATCAGAATTTGACCTGCATGTTGTCTACACATTTAAGCTGTAAAAGCCAATTCAAGTGTTAAGATGTGTGGCCTCTAGTGGACTGTACACCCATCTTGCAGACATCTTGATTGATCATTGCCCTAATTCACATGCTAACTACCCTACCAATTTTTATATTAAAATTTTTTCCCATGGCTTTCATATAGTTATTTAATCAATTAATTATATATCCTATAAATAATAAGACTAATAATGCTACTATTTTTTTTAACATGCTTGCGTGTCGGCGCGGTGGATTATATGGGCCATATATTACAGTGTTTGAGTATAATTAATTTTAGAATCAATAACAAAGAATAGTGATACAGATTTTATGAAATATATTGAATAAAAATAATTTAAAATTAATTTTATAAAATTGATTCTACATTGTATATAACAAAACAAACCTGCACTAAGAATACCTCACAAAAAGTCTTCCCCAAATAAGTCAATCATGAATTTGATGAATAAAACCTGCAGAGTTCACCAAGTTAGGTAGATCTGATGTCTGTTAATCAATTAAGATAATCTTGTCTTCAGATTCAATCTCTTTATTCTAGTGGTTTATTTCGATAAGATACCACAATAAATCAGTGATTTAGATGCGAACAGGTAGTGTCGGTCACGATATCGTTGCTAGTAGCGTCAATAAGGCCAACACAAGGCTGACATTAACGTTGAATTTTATTTTAATTTATGTTTTTTATGTAGCATCGGCCAGGCCGATACTAACTTTATTAAATAGCGTCGGTTTGGCTAATGGTAAAATTAATTTTTTTGTTTTTAAATTATTTTTATTTAACGTTGGCATGACCGACGCTAAAGGTTAAAAAAATTCAAAAAAAAATTATTCAGTGTTGGCCTTTGTAAAGTTTGTGTCGGTCTGACCGACGCTAATTTCTTGTTATTTTTTTCACTATGTATATAATATTTTGCATTATATATTTTAAGAAACAAGCTTAGCGTAACGGTAATGCTCCTTCTTCTTGGTATCATGCATGTTATGGGTTCGATTTTCACAATTTATAAGTTTGGGAAGAAATGTTTTTTTTTTTTTAAAAAAATTATTAGCGACAGCCACACCGACGCTACATATATAGCATCGACAGTGAAATATCATCGTTACTGCATTAACGACGAAACTTTTAGCAACGGCGGGTGGGACGTTACTAGGCCGTCGCTAATTATAAAATATCGACGGTTTTTCCCCTATAGCAACGACTTTTGGCCGTCGCTAAAACCGATGTTCTTGTAGGGAGAGAAATAATTTTTTTCGTACTCTTCTGTTTTTGGAGTGATTAGGAACTAATTAATTAAATTTTCTTACAAATTAAATTCAAATTTATTTTCTACCAAAGAGTTGTGGCTCAGTTGGCAACGCAGACTGAGTTTGTGGGAAGAGTTTCCGGGTTCGATCCCCACAAAACACATTCCCCACAAAACACATTCTTAGGGAGGGGTGATGAGCCTTAATTGACTAAGTCTCAAATAGAATTACTCTTAGTAATAAAGGATACCTATAGTGGAAAAAAATTGAATTTTCTTATATTTAATTTAATTTCAGTCAACTTATATAGATATAAACACACACACACTGAGCAATACACAATTAAAATCAACTTAATTCTCATTTTGTCTTTTCATCACATAAAAAAATTCATTTGAAAATCAAAATAATTTGTAAATCTCGTTTTATCAAGTCACTTTAATTTCTTATATAAGTTCTGGAATTTACGCTAGAACATAGCAAGGCGAGTAATATTAGATTAGCTGGCAGTGGCGAAACCAAATTTACCATTACTTTACGCTGCTTTTCATTACCAGCAGAGAAAGAAAAAGTTAAGTATTTGGTTGTGGTAAATATAAATATTTTCTAATTTTTTTTAGGTGAGTGATTTATTAGAAAAATTAATTATATTCTAAAAAAACATGTTTAAGTACGTAAAAGTATAAAAAATATGGCTTTTAGCTTAGGTTGAGAATTTTATATTAAATTTTATTATAAATTAATTCTTAAATAAAAATACAAATAATTTCACTTCAAACCTAATTTAAACTTAAATTAATGTTACTAAACAAAATCACACAAAATTGAGTTTATACATGTTTGATTCAAAGACACCCAAAATATTAATAGATGGTTGGTTTAAGTAGTGCACATTGTTAAGATAAAATTTCAGGTTTTGAGAATTGTGTATTGAAAAAAAAATATTTATGAAAGTTCGAGCACAATTCTCTCTAATAGAGGATATATGTGAGTTACTTGAAAAAAAAAATGACACGCAAATAGGGATAGTAATGAGCACCCTTTAGGTAGGGTAGCACAGTGTCCATCCTCATACCCGCGTTTTAAAAAAAAGTATGTATCTGCGTGGTCAGAAACTTCACTGCCCGTCCTCGTACCTGTCGGGCAGCTATATGCCCATACTCGCGTCCGTTACCCGCAATTTAGTTAAGTGAGAAATTAACAACTCATTAAAAAATATTAATAAGAAAGTTATAACTTAATTGAAAAATTACTCCAAAATCATCCAAACATAATTATTAAATATTAGTGACATAACAATTTAATTAAATCAAAACACAATACGTTAATGTTCTAAAACACAACACAACACAACACATGATCTATTGTTCTATTTAAAAAAAAAATTACAATATATTTTTTTATCACACTATTTTATAAACGTATATCATGTGTTAGTATTCTCCAAGATCCGTAAAGAAATTATTATTAACACTAATTAACCATATAATATAAAGTAAACAAAGACAAATAGATTATTTTAAAAATATTTTTTAAATTTGTAATATATTATATATTAATTTTAAAATATGTATAAATATATTAGATATTTTAATAAAATTAATATATCTCTATATATAATTATATATAATATTATTTATTAATTATATATATATATATGAGTGCGGCTATAAGACAGGGAACATCATAGTGCCCGCATGTGAGTTATTAATTTTACCCAATTATAAGGATTTTTACCCTGTTAATTATGAGTAATTTTTACATTTACTCATACCATCCCTACACGCAAAGTTTAGACTTTAGATTAGTCATGACCTATCCCTCCTGTTAGTTATAGGAAAAGTATCAGAAATAGCAACTATGCTTGTGACAGGGTGCTATCTCTGTGTTTAATTCACATATAGAATAGGACCTTCGGTCAAGGGAAATATGTCATCTATGTGATCATGAATAAGGCCAGACAGATGCAGAGCTGGATCTGAAAGTTAACCAATTTTTTTTTTCCCTTTCTGATGTTGAATTTCAAGTCATGATCAACCTTGATCTGGAATATCATTGCCTTAGTTGGTGCCTTCCTTTTCTTCTATACTTTTATTATATCTTGTTTGGTTCATAATTGCTTGTTTGTACACTGTGACGGTGAATTATAAATGTTTCTTTTCTTATGAAAACATGAAAGTTCACTAACATCATGTTCTGCTCCTCTTGACCATGGTTTTCTTTCTTGTATTACTGCTTAGTCAATCATTAATTAAAAGTAACCACCTGTCATTACTATTTTTAATTTTTTTTGTAATAACATACCTGATGAAGTAAACATCTGCTTTGATCTATTATTTTACATTTTTTCAGTAGTTTAGCCTATTAATTGTTTATATAGAACTCGCAGGATTAATGGTGTATGCCCTGCTCAATCAATAAATATTGCTTTAGACTTTCAGGTTATTTATTAATAGTGATGTGCCATGTGTTTGTAATATTTTCCGGACTTTCTCTAGTTCAATAATGACATACATTGAAACAAAAGTAATTATATGCTTACCAACCTTTATTACCAACTTTAGTATATTATCAGACATCAGTGTATGCAATATGGAAAAAATGATAACTTCCACCGAATTTTACTGATGTAAGAAAATGAAATAAGCAACTATGACTATCTCCACTTTTCTTCCCAACTTCTTAATTAAACAAGTGACATATGCTCCCCATATCTCTCTACTTTTTTGTGGAACCTTTTAGCCCTTTAAAATAAATCAGAGAAATATTCTCTCTGTTTTAACCACATCTTAAATTTTACTGTGTGTGTAAATCAAGTTTCACTTTAACTTTGATTTACAGTAGGTGACATGGATTTTGATAGAATAACAGTTACTAATGAAAATAAATTATGCACCAATTCCTAAACATGTTAAATTAAAGTAATTTAAATTAATTTTAATACAAATGAAAATTCTTACCAATAAAAATCAAACAAGCTAATAACATGCTTAGCAAAATCAAACAAGTTATTCCGTTTTTTAAACCGACTGAGTCTTGAGGTCTTTAATATCTTTATAAGCAAGTTATAGTGTGAGCAAATTACACTACAAGAAATTTACTTTTCAGTGACGACCTTGTAGTGACGGCCACGACATCGTCGCTTTTAGCGTTGGCCAGGCTGACGCAACGACCGTCATTAAAGACATCACCATTGAAAAGAAATATTTTTTTTAATTTTTTTATGTCAAGCCATCGCTAATTAGTAACGTTAGTGACGGCTCTGGCCGACGTTAAAGGGATAATAATTTTTTAAAAAAAAATTAGCGACGGTCAGGCCGTCGCTAAAGGAAATTTTTTTTAGCGTCGGCCTTCGTAACGTTAGCGACGACTTGGCTGTCACTGATTTTTTGTTATCATTTCACTATATATATAATATTTTGCGCTATATATTCCAAGAAACAAACTTGGCGTAATAGTAATGTTTATTCTTTGTATCGTGCAGGTTGTGGGTTCGATTTTCATAATTGATAAATCTCGGAAGAAAAGATTTTTTTTTATAAAATATTTAGCGTATGTAGTGACGGCCATGACCGTCGCTAACGAGGCTTGTAGCGACGACCACGACACCGTCGCTAGGCCATCGCTAATGATGCAGCTCAATTGGTATGGTATAACAAACTTCAGGGCCGAAATCATGAAAAAAATAGAGAGAGATCAAAATCACGAAAAGAAATTAGGAGAACCAAAATCACGAATCAACTATAACAGCCAAAAAAATGCAATTAATTCTTCAATTTTATCAACATGAAAAACCGTTCTCTTCTTTTCCTTTAACCGAAGAAATAGTTTATTATAACTTATAAGTTACAATTATTTCCATGTCTGCTGTTGGATTTCACTTTTATTTTATAATTGTAAGGAATTTCAACCAAGAGTGACAAAAATAATGGAATAATTTTTAATAATTCATATATATATATATATATATTTTAAATTTTATTGTAATATTAATCATTAATTTTATTAATAATTGAATTTTTTTCTCTGAAAAAAGGGTTCCCTTTATAAGAAACAAAACAAGTCATGGACTCATGGTGATTAATTATTGCAGTCATTTCACCTATTTAATTAATGAATACATACCAATAATTTATGAGAACGAAAAGAAAAATGTTAATTTGTTGAATTTTGGTTCTAGAAGATAAGTACTGTGAATTAAATAAGTTATCCACCATATTTTGATTGATTAACTAAATACTCGTAAAAGCCCATGCTGCATGATGTATATATTTGGTCAACGTACGTTATAAAATATGAACAACAATATATAAATAAGTCGTTTATTGCATTTAGTTATTGTTGTGATGTAGAACTCGGACTCGGGCCTGCGAAGTCAAACTCGGATTTGGATATTGTTGAGGAGCGGATCCGGGTTGTCCACAGATGGGGTGTGTACCTGCAAAGGCACTCCGACGCCCAAGTCAGATATGTATAACGGTCAAGGTGGTTGACTAAGTAAAGATTGCGTACCTAGTTATTCATCGAAGTCTCATTTATTCAATGACCAGAATTAAACGAGGATTTATAGCTCGAAAACGGAGGACAAAAATTCGTTTATTTACATCAAGCTTTCGCGGAGCTCATTCAAGACTTACTCGAACTATTCCGCAACAAAAAATAAAAGCTTTGGTTTCGGCTTATCGAGATAGAAATAGGAAAAAAAAAGAGATTTTCGAGGTTTGTGGATCAGTCGAATAAATGCAGTAATTAACGAGAAGAAAAAATATATACTATATTTATAGTAAATTAATGTATAATATGTACAAGAGGCAATTGCTTCTGTGAATTGTTGATACCTCCTATTTATAAGGGTCTTGGGCCTATATAAATATGGTAAGCAAGTATCTTTATAAAAGGGTAAGTGCGGGTCTTGGCATGCATAAATATGGTAAGCATGTATTATAAAAGTAGTAAATAGGCAGGTATATAACTGTCGTAAGTGGGCAGATATATAATTGTAGTAAGTAGGCATGTATGTAATTGTAGTAAATAGACATATATGTAATTGTAGTAAGTAGGCAAATATGTAATTGTAGTAAGTCAATAATGACATAACAAATTCTGCTAAGATTGCTTTGGATCATGTTGATTAATGGGCCTAAAGGATTAGTCCATAACAGATGCTCCCAGCTTAAGTTGACTTGGTAAAGTCAGCTTGAGCTTTATTAGTGATTCAACCGATATTGGTTACGGCTAGTCGGCTTGTTATTGTGCCGACTTGTGTACTTGAACTGATTTGAATGATACTGGTCCGTAACAGATGTCTCCAGCTTGAGTGATTATTAAAGAACCGAGATGCTCTTCACATCCGGTTGTTGTTGACCCGAGATGTTCTTCACATCCGATTGTTGATCCGAGATGCTTTTCTCATCCGAGATGCTCTTCGCATTCGATTTTCGTTGAGTCGATGTGTTCTTTACATCCGAGATGTTCTTCACATCCAGTTTTGGTTTAGCCGAGAAGTTCTTTACATCTGAGATGTTCTTCACATCCGGTTTTTGCTGATCCAAGATGTTCTTCACATCTAAGATGCTCTTTGCATCCGGTTTTGGTTGAGTCGAGATGTTCTTTACATCCGATATGCTCTTCACATCCGGTTTTGGTGATTCGAGATGTTCTTCACATCCTTATTGAAGAACCGAGATGCTCTTCACATCCGATTGTTGTTGATCCTAGATGCTCTTCACATCTAGTTATTGCTGATCCGAGATGTTCTTCACATCCTTATTGAAGAACCGAGATGCTCTTCACATCCGGTTGTTGTTGATCCGAGATGTTTTTCTCATCCGAGATGCTCTTCGCATATCCAACACGGTCCTCCTTCTAGCGCCAAATGTTCTGATGTAAAACTTGGACTCGGACCTGCGAAGTCAAACTCGGATTTGGGTATTGTCGAGGAGCGGATCCGGGTTGTCCACAGATGGGGGTGTACCTGTAAAGGCACTCTGACGCCCAAGTCAGATATGTATAACAGTTAAGGTGGTTGACTGAGTAAAGATTGCGTACCTTGTGAATTGTTGATACCTCCTATTTATAAAGGTATTGGGCCTGTATAAATATGGTAAGCAGGTATCTTTATAAAAGGTAAGTGCGGGTCTTGGGCGTGCGTAAATATGGTAAGCATGTATTATAAAAGTAGTAAATAGTCAGGTATATAACGGTTGTAAGTGGGCAGATATGTAATTGTAGTAAGTAGACATATATGTAATTGTAGTAAGTGGGCAGATATGTAATTGTAGTAAGTGAATAATGACATAACAAATTCAACTAAGATTGTTTTGGGTCATGCTGATTAATGGGCCTAAAGGATTACTCCATAACAGTTATAAAGATGGACAAATTTACTTTACACATAGAATACGAGAGTCACTACTCTATGGAAGATTTTTGGTAAAAAAAGTGTTGCACGTAATAATTTAAAATATTATAAATAATAAAAAAATATACTCATTTATATCATATTTTTTTGTTATTTTTTATTTTTACATGTATTTTTTAAAAAAATATCTTAGGAGTCGATGATTAATTTAATATTTTTCCAATATGCTTATTAAATATCATGAATATTTACTCCAACTAACTAAGTGAAGTCAGTGTATTTTAATAAAGATATAATAAATTTTATATTAATTAAACACTTCTTAAACTTGTGGATATCCTTAGATAACAAAATATATGTAATGGAGTCGCAGTGTGGTTAGTTGTAATGGAAGTATAATGTGATCCCGGACAGACTTTACTTGCAAGATCAAGAATTCGAATCTTGGAGTAGTCGTCACTCTTAGAGGACTTTACCTAACCACCAATCTACCACTCCAACTCGAGGGCTAAACCCACACTTATTCTTGTGAGGGATTTTCAATCAAAAATAAAAAAAAAATAATGAAGGGAGTATTTATTTTTGTATAATGTCTTTAAAAAATATATTGTTAATGATAATTAAATATATTAAAATATAGATTATATGTTGAATTTAAAATAAAAGTAATTCTATATATAGACATTATATTATATTATAATTAGTTTGAATTAGGGATTCAATTTGAATTAGTATTTTAATTCATACCGTGCATAGAAAATATATTTATTTTTATATATATAAAAATAAATATATTTATATATATATACATAATAATTTATATATCTATATTTAATAATGTGTAAGAATTAAAATAAAAAATATTAAAATTAAAATGAATAATTTAAGAGTAAACCCACAAATCAGTCCCTGACTTTTTTGCGTCGGGCAATTTAGTCCCTTACTTTAAAAAATGACCACATTAGTCTCTGACATTCTTCACCGTCCATCAGTTTAGTCCAATATCACATTTTTCGTTAACGGAAAATTGAGTTGTCACGTTAAGTGATACAAAACCAGCAAATTGGTCCCTAACTTTTGTTAACATCAGGCAGTTTAGTCCTTGACATTTGAAAATGACTTTATTAGAGATTAAATGTTGTAGAAACAGGTGACTCTCTTCTGAACTCTAAAAAAAATCTCTCAAAATACATTCATTTCCATTTAAAAAGTGTCAATTATTCTCTCAATGATCAAATATGTTCATATTAAATCTCTTTCTTTTAACTTCCGGTCGCGTTCTTCTCTTCCTTGATTTGATTTATGTTATTTTTGTTTTGAAATCTAAAATTTCTAAACATCATTGAATAAAATAGGGTGAAATTGAGCAGACCATCAAATAAAGCTCTGCCGCAGCGATACTTGTATATATTAATCATATACAATACAATGAGACTTGTATTCCAACGAGACTTGTGCCTCCAAATGAAAATGATTAACACAAATACAAGTGAAGAAGAATATAAGAATAAGAAACTTAATCTCTAAAGGAAATGAACCCTCTTAAAGATTAAGTTTCTTATTCTAATATTTTTCTTCCCTCGTCTTTGTGTCATTTTCATATGGAGAAGCACAAGTGCAAACTTTACTTCATAAGCTTTTCCAATGAAAGAGTTTTGGGGTGCTCTTATGGGGAAAGTTCACCAAATGGAATTTTGTTCAATGAATTTATAATGCAAATAAGATTCTAATTAATGAAAAATATAATCTAATTCTTAAGAGAGTTCATTTCCTTTAATAAATATGTTAATTGAAATAAAAACATAAATCATAATAAGGAAGAGAAAACACAACCATAAGTTAAAGGAAAGAGATTAATATGAACATATTTGATCCTTGAGAGAATAATTGTTCACTTTTTAAATGGAAATGAATGTATTTTGAGAGGTGTTTTAGAGTTTAGAAGAGAGACACACACTTCTACAACATTTAATCCCTAATAAAGTCATTTTCAAATGTCAATGACTAAACTACCTGATGTTAACAAAAGTTAGGGACTAATTGAAGGCTTTGTATCACTTAACGTGACAACTCAGTTTTCCGCTAACGGAAAATGTGACATTGAACTAAACTGATGGACGGTGAAGAATGTCATGGACTAATATAGCCATTTTTAAAAGTTAGGGACTAAACTGCCCGACGCAAAAAAAGTCAGGGACCGATTTGTGGGTTTACTCATAATTTAAATTTGATATGTATATACTATGATGTAATTAGCTTGAATTCAGGACTTAATTCGAACATATCTATTAAAGAAAAATGTTTTGAATTTAAATTATTGATTCATGAAACTAAAATATTCAAATCATATATTTAACCAATAATATTTCATATAACTTAAAAATTATCATATTCATTTATGTAGCTTAAATTTGAGATTGTTCGAGGTTAGATATAATGATATTGTGGCCTAATAAGTTGATGGTGTGAAATGTTGGTGCCTCTCTTCTAATTAAGTAAGTTCCTCATAATGGTGAATGGCGGTTGTAACCTATAAAGATCCTGACGGTCAAGTCAGTATAGATCAAGATAAAGGTAAAGTTTTGAGACAATTTGGAAAGGAAAAGCGTACTTTAGAGATGGGGTCGAGGGTATCCTCTTTATAGGTGAAGGTTGATGGCCTAGAGTCACTATAACAGGTGGCGAGACATGATCACCTTGGCGTGAATTGCAAGGAGCAATTGGATGGCTCTATAAGGAGTGAGGTTACATTAAGATCTAACACTATGAGTAGAAATAGGTCAGGCCGCTCATCGGGGGCCTACTAGAGATGGCAATTTGGCCTGACCTGATGCATGTAGGGGGCTTTATCGGGTTGGCCTAAAAAGTCTGGGAGTTATTCGGACTTTTAAAATAGGTGCCTGAGCCTTATCTTTTTATGGTTAACCCGATCTTTTGGCGGGTTTTTGCGGGCTACCCGGCCTTTTGCAGGTTTTTGCGAGTTGCGAGATTTATCGGGCTGGGCTAAAAAACCTATGAGATATTTGGGCTTCTAAAATAAGTGCATGAGCCCTACATTTTCTGGGCTTTTGCGGGTCGGCCTGGTCGACCTAGCCCATTTTACCGGCTCTTGGGCCTACGACCCAACCTATTTATGGCCTAATTTGACTTGGCTCATCTAATTAAAAGGTAGGCTAGACTTTTGAAAAATTATTTTTAATTAAATAGGACAGACTCAGACATTTTAAAAAGTCTATTAGGCTTGGTGGACTAACCTATTTATAAATAGTATAATAATATATCACTTTTTAATTTCTCTAGTTGGCCTATTTAAAGGTATGTGTCATTGACATATTTACATTTTTAAAAGGTAAATCTATTAGTCCGTAAACATACTAGCCTATTTAGAGATAGACCTATTGGTCTATTTAAAGGTCATAATATATGAAATAAGCTTTTAAACAGGCTAATAAGTCAAATCAGGCTTCCAAACACGTCAGGTCAGGCCTAAATGACATATGACATGTAACGGGCCAGACTTGGGCTAGGATAATAAAATCCAGGTCAAGCTTGTGCCTTGCAATGCTTAGCTTGGTTCGACCTACTTCCCCTATCTAACACTAAGAAGTGGCTTCTCAAAATTGATGTGATAGAACCCGTGAATTTCACTATTCATGGTGGGTTATGATGCCATGAGTGATTGACCTGAATGTGGCTGCAAGATCCCTTTTAGGAAATGTGCAATGTTGTATCTTTCCATAGGTTTCTAGATGTACTTGGAACCTTTAGCCAAGATGTATGATGTAGATTGGACAATAAGGCTAAGGTGTTCGCATATACTGGCTATGACATGTAGGCCATTACTATTGGCACAGCGGTTTTTGCTATTCCCACCCCTCATCATTTTTATCTTCCCTCACTACCCTCCCCCTTACCCAGCCACCCACCCAGCGCCCCCACCTCCCCCTTCCCCTGCATCATCAGCGACCCCCTCCCCCATTTCCCTTTAGATTCCCATGTTCTCTAATGCTGAATTTAACCTAATTAAAAGAATTAAATTATGGTTGAAATTAAAGAAAGGAAGAGATTGAATGCATGTGAATATGAATGAAATTGAAATAGAAAGGAAGGGGAATACTTAGGATGGAGGCAAGGAACGGAATCAAGGGGAAGTTCTGGACAATGAGTGACGTCAACAGGGTTTCGCATCCATGGCAGAGCTGGTATGCTACGTTGCTTTTCTTCCCCCATTTTTTTCACTCCCCTTTATTACTCTCGCCCTCTTCCCCCTTTCTCCACATCGCCCCCTTTATTATCTCCCTTATGGACCACTATTGTCTGGTAAGTCATCTTTTTTAAAAAAATATAGCTTTCGGACAAGGGTGTCCGGTAAGTCATCTTTTTTAAAAAAATATAGCTTTCGGACAGGGTGTCCGGAAGTTATATTTTTTTAGAAAAGATAACTTACTGGACAAGGCTGTCCGGAAGTCATTTTTCTAAAAAATATAACTTCCGGACAAGGCTGTCCGGGAATCATTCCCGGACACCCTTGTCCGGAAGTCAATTAACTAAAGGGTAGATTTGGGTTTTACAAATTTTCAAAAAATATTGGGGTGGGAATAGCAAAAAATGCGGTGCGAAAAGTAAAGGCCTAGATATGTAAAGGTTGTTTCTTAGTGAGGATTGGGCCTCTGACGAATATCCTTAATTTGGGCCAAGACGGAACAGATGCTCCCTAGCCCATTGAACAAAGGTAGGAGGGTTGTCATGAGCTGCGAGCTATGTCACTTACATTGCCTTATCCTCTTGCCATGGTTATCATCCTCATCTTATCCAAAAAACTCAACTCTTCCAAAATTTCCATCTAATTTCCCTTCTAGTTGTGGTGCTTCTTTCTCTAACTCGACTCTCTAATTTCTACTAGTTTCACATCCTCTATTTCCTATGATGGCCTAAAAGAGGATTCACTTGTAGCAGAGTATGGGGTGGTAACTTGTCTATAGTACATGATCAAGTGTTCTACCGATCTTCTATTAGTTTCATATAGTCTTTTTCTAAGTCCTCCCATGATGTTTTATTGGTGTGGCTTCTACATGGTCATTGGTTTACAAATGTTTTCTCTAAGGTGAAGTGTTGCTTAACCACGTAGTCATGGATATAATTCCCCCAAATTTTTTAAATTACTTGTAATATATATATATAATATGAGTTTTTATCTTAATCCAATATCTCATATTTGGTTTAGTTTTTAATTTTTTTATATATTACATATGTCATGACAATACTCGAAAAAAAGAGATCAAAAGAAAGCAGACACACACAATTTACATGGTTCGGTCAATGTGACCTACGTCCACGGGCAATTAGAGAGTTTCTTATTTTTTTTTAGTTCAAGAGAATACAATCGTACAAATGCCTTCCTGCCCTTTCTAAAAACATTAAACGTAACAGCCCCTTAAAACTCCATTACACTCAATTAACGTCTGAAATAAAGAGGCAACCGAAACACCAAAGGCTGGGCCTATCGGCCCACACCCTCCGCTTCCACCACATACCTCTACCTTTTCTTCTTTAAATTTCAAACTCCACAATATCAGGTTAGGTCGGAAGTCGAACCAACGTAAAATTCAAGGCATCTAAACACAATATTTATGTATAATATTTATTTAAAATTTTATGCGTGTGCTGCTTATAAATTGTTGCTTGTATATTGAAAGGGAGAGAAAAACTAATGAGTGAGATTCATTTAACATAATATACATTTACAATATAAAATCAGGAGGCATATATAGTGAAAGAACATTTCTTATATGAGAGTGAAAGGGATAAATCGTAGTCATATAATCATGTATGGATAGTTGTGATTATATAAAAGCATTTAAACACTTGATCACTTAAAAAATCATGTAACTTTATATTTCAATTTTAACCATTCATGATAAAGATGTAATGACCAAAATTCACCCCTTTCATTCTCATATAAAAAAGACGTTTTCACTTGATATGTCTCCGTGGAATCAAATAGTTAAGTTTTATTTTATTAAAATGAGGCCGTAAATACTTATGCATATGCTCCAAAGGATGAATTTAATTAGCTATATTTTTGAGGACTTGAATCTTTTTTTTATTTAAATTTTCTAATAAAAATGCTTGTGATTAATATTATTATTATTAATCGGAAAACAAATTTGGTTTTGTTTACTTTTCATATATATATTAACTCCCTCCATTTTATTTTATCTATCGTTTAAGGTTTCTACACACAAATTAAGAATAATAATAAATTACTTAAAAGATATAATAATTTTACTAAATCTCATTTTATCTAAATACATTGATGAGTAGTGTGGTATACAATTTTTTAAGTTTATTTTCCTATAAAAGTGGGAGGATAAAAATAAAAAATTAAAACTAATACTCATATAAAAATTAGAGAATAACTCATATTATAAAAAGGATTTATTATCAAATTAAAATGGAGATAGTACATTAGAAACCAACATTTCTCTACTAAACATTAAAAATAACATTAGGGAGCACAAAACATTTGACCCGCCATTTTATAGCCAAGTTATATACTTTACAGAGTAAAAATTTAAAAGCTGAAAAGTAAAAAGAGTCATACATTACTCTTGTCTTTATCAGAAAAGGACAAAGGCTGAATCAATGCCATGCAAAAATGTGCGAGACGTGGGCAGTGGGCTAAAGTGACTAGTGTAGACTCTAGAGTCTCCCAACAAGGACCATAAATTAACCACAGGCACAGAGAGAGGGGAGGGAGGAAAAAATTAAAATAATGAAAATGATTGTTTTACTGAAATTTTATATGAAAAATGTATGCTTATTTTTATCAACATTAAATAGGTGGGATTAATTTCATTTAATTTATGAATATTTATAAATAAATGAATAAATATAAATTTTATATATGATAAAGTGTTTCAAAAAAATTCACGTGAAAGTATCGTCCTTAAAAATCATTATTGGGGCTGCTATATGGACCCTGATGTACGAGTCTTTTGAAGTCTTCCAATGAAAACCAAATATGGCCCAAAGTTAGGCAACCATACATGCATTTTTCAAAGATTAGTAAACTGTGTGAAGACAATAAATGATGAATTAGAAATATTAATTAATGATTTAGATGGCTTTATGTTTGAAAAGATCGCTCACAGTCAAAATAATTAAAAGCGCAATGTCACAATTACTAGCTATTTATAAGCCTTCATCGAATCCAAATCCGCGCTCCAAACCCACTTGGGACAAATTGTTTAAAAACACAACTTTTTTCTTTGAACATAGACCATTTTAATGATTTAAGGGCTTGGTCTTTTTATGAAGGTAAATTTGGGGAATGTAATATTCTATATTCATCATCATTTTCTTTCTTTTCCAATTAATAAATCTTAACTATTCAGGGAATTAAAAAATTATTTGACAATACTTTTATTTTTAAGTGATGATATTCTTGTGCTAGATTATTAACTTTCAATTAGAAAAACAAGAAAGGAGAACACTTATTAGCATCCGAGTTTTGGTAGGTTCAAAACAAAGTTACCAAGATGATTAGTTGGTGTTGAATGGGGTAAAGAAAGAATCTATATAAAGGGTGCACTTGCCTTGCTTAGAGCATAACAAAAACCCACTTAGTAGTGAGGTTGTGGGAAAAAAAAAATGGGGGTCTCTAATGGCCTCTGCCACTCTGACTCTTTTATTGGCAATAGCGTCTCTGAGCTTGCCATCTCAAATCCTAGCAGACGGCTATGTGTATTCATCACCACCACCACCCAAGAAGTACCCTCCTCCGGTGTCACCACCCTACCACTACCCTTCACCACCTCCTCCACCTAAGAAGGCGCCTTACTACTACCACTCTCCACCACCACCAGTCTACTCTCCTCCCAAGCATCCTTACCATTACCCATCTCCACCACCCCCTCCAAAGAAGCCATATAAGTACCCATCTCCACCACCACCGAAGGTTCCTACCATTACCCATCCCCACCACCTCCACCAAAGAAGCCATACAAGTACCCATCTCCACCACCACCAAAGGCTCCATACCATTACCCATCTCCACCACCCCCACCAAAGAAGCCATACAAGTATCCTTCTCCACCACCACCAAAGAAGGCTCCTTATCATTACCCATCTCCCCCACCACCAAAGGCTCCTTATCATTACCCATCTCCACCACCTCCTCCTAAGAAGCCTTACAAGTATCCATCCCCACCACCACCAAAGGCTCCCTACCATTATCCATCTCCTCCACCACCACCAAAGAAGCCATACAAATATCCTTCTCCACCACCACCAAAGAAGGCTCCTTACCATTACCCATCTCCTCCCCCACCAAAGGCTCCTTACCATTATCCATCTCCACCACCACACCAAAGAAGCCATATAAGTACCCTTCTCCACCACCACCGGTGCACGTCTATCCTAAACCCCATTACCACTCCCCACCACCTCCTAAGAAGCCATACAAGTACCCTTCTCCCCCTCCACCAGTGCATGTGTATCCTAAACCTCATTACCACTCTCCACCACCCCCTAAGAAGCCCTACTACAAGTACCCATCACCCCCACCTCCAGTGCACTTATACCCTCCTCACCCTCACCCACACCCCCACCCTCACCCCTACCCCCACCCTCACCCAGTTTACCACTCCCACCACCACCCCACAAGAAGCCATACAAGTACCCATCTCCTCCACCTCCAGTCCACCCTTACCCACACCCACATCCTCACCCTTACCCCCACCCACACCCTCACCCAGTTTACCATTCTCCTCCACCACCTCATAAGAAGCCTTACAAGTATCCATCTCCTCCACCTCCAGTGCACCCTTACCCTCACCCTCATCCTGTTTACCATTCTCCTCCACCACCCCATAAGAAGCCATACAAGTACCCATCTCCACCACCACCACCAGTTCATCCTCCCTACATTCCCCACCCAGTTTACCACTCTCCTCCACCACCTCCATACAAGAAGCCTTACAAGTACAAGTCTCCTCCACCACCTGTTCACTCCCCTCCACCACACTACATCTATGCATCACCTCCCCCTCCTTACCACTATTAGATAGTGGTTTAGCATAGCTCTCTAAGTAAGCTAGCTTCTTCATTAATTAATCATATAATCCATTCACATTTTCCTTTTCTGATCCAACATTCACATACAATTTTTTATGTATAAATGTTTTCCAAGATTGATTAACAGTCGTGATTCACCTAATTAATCAAGGTTTATTATTTTATTAGGCTAATTAATTAATGAGAGCATTTTGGTCTGCAATATTCATGTGAAATGACAGAGACAGGGAGACAGACTAATAATAATGTGTATATTTTATTTTTGTAGGATATGAAGAATATTTGCAAATAAAGAAAGCGAAGGAAGGAAAGAAGAAGAAGCGCTTGATTGATAATAGAAGAAAGAGAAGAGAAGAATGGAAGCAAAGTTTCCGAGTTTGTCCTCATAAGTGTTAATTTATTATTCCCTATGATAGGATTTGTTTTAGTTTTATGAAAATTTCGGAGTATTTTGACAGTTGTAAAGCACTGCTCTGTTCTGTTATGTTCTGCTATCATATGTATTGTATTTGTATTTGTATTGTACGCACTCCACTCAAAGTAATAATAGTACATCAATGCTGTGTAGTTTTCAACCTGCTCTCTCTGCAGGGGTTGTAAAACTAATTAATCATCATATATTATAAAATAAAATATTCTCTCTCAATTCAATTTGGTACTACTTTACATTTTAATTAAAAGTAATTATTATAAAAACATGCATTTTTGTTTGGTGTTGATGCCGTGCGTGATTGCAGAGAGTGACAAGTTTGCAGTGTGTGGTGTGCGTGTATGTTCCTGAAAGTAACATTTGTTCAAAAATTCTGGGCGGGCAGAAGGCAGGGTGACAACCGACAGGGAGGGAAAATGGGGAACTGATCAATGCTTATGCCACCACCAAAATATTTTTCATTCAAATATTTTCTCCATGTTTCTCAGGGAACTCATAATAGCCTATATATAATTATAATTTTGTACAACAATTTCCTCAAATTAAAGAGATAGAAATATAATAATTTTGTATAACAATTCCTCAAATTAAAAAGAGAGAAATAAAAGACTAAACTAGCCGTCTGATATTTTTAGAACCATATAATTTATGTCATTGAGGAATAGAAAAAATCGATATATTACACTTTATTTAATTTGTTTATTATTATGAATCAACTGTGTGTTTTTTTAATATTTTTTTTTTATAATGTGCCTTCAGTGACAGCGCATTACATTATTTGTTATTGTGACACAAGAATGACATGTTGAGAGACCATCCAACGAAATAAAGGAGAGCACGAATCTTATGGTAGAGATTTTTTAAGCTATAAATTTGATATAAGCTATAAATTTGATAAAAAAAAAAGTCATTTTTCGTTCTGTAATGGACGTTATAGTGACAAACAATGTGATACGGCGTCACTAAACGTGATGTCATAAAAAATTAATGAGGAACACAGTTGGATCATAAAGACACATAAAATAAGAAGTCAAAGATTATATGATTTTTTCTATTTTTAATGAACTAAGTTGTATGACCCTAAAAAGGGTGACATGAATTTGCTAGTTTTTATAGTCAAAATAAAATGTGAAAGGTGATATATCAAAAAGATAAAAGATCAAGAAAAAATTTATTGTATGAATTATTATATGAAATAAAGGATTTTCCTAATAATTAACCATGAGTATAAGTTGGGAGTATCATAAAATAATTGTCATCCTAACTGATATTACTTTGAGATAAAAAAAATTTATATAATTAAAGCATACAACAATTTATACTACACATTTTTTTCTTTATATATCTCCATTACATCACCTACCACATCTCAAATTTCGCTCTCTTTTTCCTCTTTTCTCTCTTTATCTCTCTATGTTGTATATTATATGATTGTACAAGTAACATTTCTCTATTACTTTTTATGGCGTCCATAAAACTTGTTTAGTAAAATGGGAGTAAAACATTATTAGGTGCTACAAAAGGTTGATTTGAGTTAAAATTTACTAAAATGTACATATTGATCTCTCATATATATGAGTGTTGGTTTTTTAATAAAAGGAGTAGAGTAATTTAAGCTTCACTCTCAAGGGAGGAGAGTGTGATTACACCAAGTATATCTTTGGGAGAGTTTTTTTTTATAGTTTTTCTTCTCCTCAAAGGAGAAGCCATGTCAAACAATTTTTTTTAAAGCTCTTATAAATAATAAGTATAGCTTATTTTTATAAAGTAAAAGAAGCTTTTACAAAAGTAACTTTTTATGGCTTTTCATGGAGATTTTTTAACTTGCCGCTCTTCGAATCACGAAAACTGTGTTTTATTAATGTTCAAGTAAATAACTTGGACTCGGGTATTCCTGGATCTCGGGCTCGGGCACATGCTCCAGTGGATCCGTCTGGTCGGTTCAAGACGGAATGATGAGAGTGTCTGCAAAGATACTCCAACGCTAAAGTTAGTTTTGATCCGACATCTGACGTCTACAATATTTAATTTATAGGAGAATATCTGGGGATTTGGGTCTTCGGCTATTATCCATAAGTTATGATTTAGTGGTGTGTCGCACGGGATAATTCCAGGTACTCCTGTTCAGGGTTATCTTATTTGGTATGTGGGCCGACTTAGTTGCTTCGGCTGAGTTTCTTACATTTTTTTTATCAAGATTAATTCTTCTTTAAACCTGGATAACAATACATATGTTATAGATGAAAATACAACAGATAGCTTCTTTCTTCCCCCACAACCAATACCAACTCATATAATAGCTTGCGGGTTTTTTTTTTTTTTTTTGGGAATGTTAGAATGGAAGAAATACTGACGCTTAATGAGAAAGGTTTTTTCTCAATTCTTTTCAACGTTTTGATTAAAATATTTATTTGTTTTAGAGTGTGTTTGGTAAGTCATTTCAGCTAATTAAAAACTGAAATTAGTAGCTAAAACCATTTTAGCTGTATTTGATAAGATAATTTTTTTGGTAGCCATTAACTTTTCTTGAAAAGCTACTTGAGGTAGCTTTTTTAAAAAAAACTCCCATTTTTAACCATTAGCCGAAAGTTAATTACAAGTTTATCCCTCAACCATTCACACTTATCATTATTTAATAATTAATGATGTCCTTGTATGTTATTTTACCATTTCAGCTAGTTTTACCAAACACTTTCAATCAAATCAATTAATTTTTCAGCTTTCATCTAACTTTTGAACTTTCAGTTAATTTTTCAACTTTCATCTAACTTTTCAGCTAATTTTACTAAACACACACTTGTATTAAATATTTTTTGCAGTGTTAGCCTTTGATCCCATATCATTTTCCTATGGGCGAGTCTCACGAGCTGCCACCTGCTAAGCTTAATGTCTTGTTTTTCAATTACCCTTTTTTTTATTTCTTTAAACTTGTTCTGAATTGGATCAAATAAAATTGGTTTCGGTTAAAAGCCACTCAAAAACAAATATTAAAATAATTTTGCTGAATGAAAATTGGATTTAAAATTGGTTTAAAGAATGTATCTTCTGTTTTTTTTTTTTTTTAAATTTCATTAGGTATTAATATTAAATTTGTAATTACATACTTTTTATGATAATTTTAAATAAAATTTGAGCTATTATAAATATTTTATAATGTCATTTAAAATATGGTTTTTTAAGAATTATTTATATAATAAAAAATTCTAAAAGACCTTTTTTATATTGGTTATTTTTTAAATGATTCATTAATTAGAAATATAAAGAATTTTTTAATTAGATATTTTTTATGTTAATTTTAAATAAAATACAAATTTTTTATAAAACAACTTTTAGTTTAAAAGTAGGTTTTAAGTTAAAGATAAAATTAAGAACTTTTAAAAATAAAATAAAATTTGTTCTATGATTTAACTTTAAAGCAATTTATAAACCTAAAAGAAAGCTGAGTTATAAGCTGAGTTATCTCTTAATTTTATATTATACAATTTTGACCTATGCTTTTTGTTATATATATGATTTTGATCTTCTTTTTTTTCTTCAAATCTTTCAATTAGTATTTACTAATATTCTTGGCCCACGGAACACCCATCACCCTCCCCATCTCTCTCTCTTTTCATTTCATACACTTGGTTTTATTTTATTTTTTTATTACACTTTTATTTTTTTACTTTTATATTAAAAGATTTTTTTATTATCTATTTTATTTATTTATTTCATTACATAAAAATACTGATAAAGAAATATAATAAATATATTGATTTACATTAAATTTAAAGTATTATTTTTCTAATATATCACTTATTTCTCTATTTTATTAATTAATGTTTTCACTTATAATCTCTCTTATTTATTCTTTTTATCTATTTGCTTTTCATCTTAAAATTATTCTGGTAGTACACATGTCACGTTACTCACTTGCATTTTTTTAAGTTGTTTTATTCTCACTTTAGTAAAGTGATTTTTTATGTACCATGAGTATCCTTCACGGGGGAAGCTCTACTACTGCCATTTTCTTTTTCCCCTTTAATTATCAAACTTTAATTTTCTGTAATAATATTATTATTATTATTTTAAAACAGTTTCTCTCATTATTCATTCATATTTATTTGTTTCATTACATAAAAATACATATTAAGAAATACAATAAATATGTTTATTCACATTAAATTAAGTTAATGTGTTTTTTTTCCAATATATCATTTATCTCTCTATTTCATTCATTAACGTTTTCACTTATTATCTCTCTTATCTATTCTATTTTTATATTTAATGTTAGAAAAATAGAAAAGATAAAATAAAAGTCACAAAACAAACAAATAAGTAGTAGCTTGAAACATGTCTCAATGATATTGTCTTTAAGAGTTTATTCGTAAGAACACGAAATCTCCCTAGGATTTAACAGGCTCTTCCAACCAAAATGGTCAAGATACAAAACAACTGAGAATATTAGTAACCCAGAAATTACACCATCTCGAGACAAAATAAATGATGAAGGATATGAAAAAAAATATTATGTGTATGTCTAAGTTTCAGAACAGCAAGATAGTAACTAAGTCTAAAAACTGTGTAACCTATAAACTTTTTCACAATCCCTTTATAAAATATTGCTACAACAAATAATTAATATAACAACATTTTGTAACAGTACTATAATTATAGTAACAGTATAATAATAATTAATTAGATTTGAAACCAAAACGTTCAGCCCGCAATTAAAGTTATAAATTAAATCAGTAACTGAATTTAAATTTAAAACTTTAAAATATATAAAATATTTTTTTTATAACTTATGAAATATTTATTAAAAAATTACAACATTTAATCTGTATTAAAATTGTTTCCTCAATACACGTGTCATGTTTTGTCACTTGCGTTTTTTTTAGTTTTTAGTTTTTTATTCTCACTTCAGTAAAGTAATTTTTTTATAAACCACAAGTACCCTTCACGAGAGGTAGTCATGCTCCTGTCGTGAACATCGATATTGTGGTGAGGCTAACTCTCCCAGCAAGAGTTTTTTTTTCTAAATTAATTACTTTATATAGGTTTAAAATTATTCCTCCAATACATGTGTCATGTTTTCTCATTTGCGATTTTTTTTTAGTTTTTTATTATCACTTTAGTAAAGTGATTTTTTATGAACCATGAGTATCCTTACTGGGGCAGTTATGGTCCTGACATTTTCTTTTTTTCTTTCTTCTTTTTATCAAACTTTAATTTTATTTTTGTATTATTATGATTATTATTATTAAATTGAAACAGTTTCTCTCATTATCCATTTTTGTTTATTTGTTTCATTACATAAAAACACATATTAAGAAGTGCATTAAATGTGTTGAATCACATTAAATTTAATGTGTTTTTTCAAGTCCTATTTATAAGAAATGAAAATGTGTTTTTTGTTTTGCCCTAAATATAAGAAACATAGTAATATTTTAAATTGTATTATTTATGAAGTGTTGTTGGACATTTTTCAATCAATGTTATTTCGATAAAAAGTGATTGATTGTGAGATTTTAAATCTTAATATATTTTAAATAACTTATAATTTTATTACTGATGTATTGGTTACAATAGACTCTTCACATTCTACTAATTGATGTATATGATTATATTATACTTTAATTTTATTATAAAATTTAATAATATATGTAAAAACAGAGACATCACCCGTGCACGAATAAATATTATGCATCCAATATATAAAATTAAACATAAATCATTCTTGAGTATCGTGAGAACCATGGCCTAATATTATATGTGATTGTGATCCCAAATGAACTTTATCACCTGTATGGTGAGTTGTTTGAATAATCGAGTCACCACTCTTGGGAGTGTTTTATCTAACTATCTCTAACGTGAGTCTGGGTGTTAAATTTACAATTATGTTTATGGGATTCCCGATTAAAAATAAAATAATTTAGATATGAATATGTGTGTGTGTTAATTGGTAAAAGAAAAGAGATAATAAATGCATTATATAGTAATGTATTTAGAAATTCGTTAAGTGCGTATACTCCAAAGCATATTTAAACAGAAGATACTATGAATAACGTTGCTGCAAACGTGAATCTAATATCATTTTAACGTGATAGCAAATATGTTATAACTATATTTGACGATGAATCCGATTTAAAGGAAAAAATGCCAGTCACTTGGCATAGTGAGCTGTGATTATGGCAAGTTTGTCACTAGCTTGCTCTTGTTTATACCTAACACTTTTGGACACATCATTATCACAAACATTATTGAGACATAGCAATTAGCAAAGGCCCTACTATCCAACATATCCTGTGTTAATGTGCCACCTGACCCATACGTTGGTGAGTTTGGGATGCTGAGATTTGGATTTGTCTTTTATTCTCATTTTCCCTTATTATATGAATCTTCTTCTTTAATTTCGCAAAAAGATATTAAATAAATTATCTAAATAATTAATTAATAGTTATTTAGATAATTTAATAGACCAACATGATTGATTCAAGTGGTACATGCTTAATTAAGCAAGGTCTTGGTTCGAGTTTTGTGGATGAAAAAAATCTTTGTTGAGAGAGCTAGCCCCACCCTCCGATAATTGTGGTTAAACAAAAAAATAATTAATTAATAGGGGAAAAATGAACAAATTTCTGTACGAGTTCTCTCCTTTGTGTGTAAGCCAGTAAGCTCTCATTAAGAGAAGGGAAAGGTTATTACATTCGTAATTAATCATCATATTCATGGCCATGCACCAACCATCTATTTTAATTCTAGACATTGATTCAACATGAGTAACTGATGCCGACTGTGTTGACCTTTTGGCGCATAACTCACTTAAATTAATTTTTGTTTATTTTGCAATTTTTATTCTCAAATCAACCTGAAATTATGGAGAAATTTATGGAAACATCTTTTTTTCTCTCCCGCTTAATTAAGCCCTAGCTAAAGTCAAAAATTTTGTCATCATGTAAGTGGGAGAGGGAATAACTAGTATTTACAAGAGTAACGTATCAACTATCTCAATATGATCAATATCACAATATGTAATGCTAATGAAAGATGGAGCAAAAGTCAGAATTTACAGTGCACCAGGTGGTTATCTGTGGTTCTGAATAGAAATTAGAAGGTCCAGATTATAGTTAAGAGGTCTCTATTATATGTGTAAATAAAAAGGGGACCTGAAAATAAGATTATTATTTTTGTTGTTGTTATTATTGTTTGCTTGTTTGCTGAGTTTCAAGCAACTTTATATGTACGTTCTAACGAATATATATATATATATATATATATATATATATATATATATAAAAGGAGGGTTCAACTTACACCAGTGTATTACACCGCTAATAACTACAAATTGAATGTGTTTTTTAGTGATTCAACCGTTGAATTATGTTTATTCATCATCATGATTATGTGTCAAATTTCATAAAATTTTGACACCAATAACTTGATAATCAAATGTTTGTATTTTTCATATATTCCAAATGTATATATTTAACGTTAATCTTGAGATATCACAATGACATATCAAATAATTTCAGGTTAATGTAAAATTTTATATGTATAATCTATATGATAGTAACTTTCAATCCAACAGTGGGTTACTTAAAACAATGATCCATTAAAAAATTATTTAACGGTGTAATATTTGGTGTAACTTACACTAGTGTGAGTTGAACCCTCCTCTATATATATATATATATATTCATTTGAGGTTGGTGAAGTTAGCTATTTATATGTAAACAAAACAATTAGTTTTAAAGCGATTTTACTCGTAATTTAGTATTAACCTACACAGCAACACATATATGAAAAGAAAAATGATTTTTTCACACTTTAATAATGTTTATACCTTAACTATAAACAGAGATAAGAGAAGAAAGAGAAAATGATAAATATAATTAGTGATGAAAGAAAAAGATAGATAATACAAAAATATATAAAAAATAAACATACACAAATATTTCAGCTTAACTAGTATTGAGTTTGAATGGTGGGCAGTGTTATAAAACTCGGACTGACCATTGACTCGGTCGGAGTACTAGGTTAATGGGTCACTAGTCGAACCAATGTGTCACTAGTTAAACCGGTTGATCCGGTGTATATAAAAATATATAAATTTATATTAAAAAATTTATGACATATAAAGATATACTTAATTTTTTAAGTATATTAAATACTTTTAAAGTTGAGTTTGATATAAAAATACAATTGTTAGTATAATATAATATGTCTTAACTTAGTATTATAGTAGTATTTTGAATAAATAAATGATATGTTGAAAAAGATATTGAATGACTTGGTTCTCTCACAACTTATATTATATATTAAATTTAGCACTTATATATCAAAGAACTTGTTTTGTTGAGTGGTTGTGCAAATCTCACACTTACACGAGATGCAGGTTCGAAACCTTGCCATACCACTTTCTTATTTTTTTAGTAACAGAACAACTGCAGCTTGCTTTGGGCGCTGAACCAGACCCGGACCGGTTTTGACCGGTTTCGCTGGTTTATAAGTGGTTCGACCGGTTCAGAGGCGGTTCAAAGACCAAAACGATCCAATTGCTTGATCAGACCAACAGCCCAGGATTCGGTTCCCGGTCGAACCGGCCGGTCCGGTCCTAATTTTACAACACTGGTGGTGGGAGATCCATTTGGTTTTCATTTTTAGTTTTTTAAATTATAAAAATTCCACATTATTTTCATTTTTATTTTAACAATTTGTATAGAAAAAAGTAAAATTAAATTGATAAGTTTTTAATTGAAGTTGAGAATAAAAATTAAAATAGAAAATATAAATATAAACCAATGTTTTTTTTAAACCGGACCGGTAATTGAATCGGTGAAGGTATTGATTCACGGTTTAGTGGTTTAACTGTGGTTGAACCGTGGTTAAACCGGTAATAATTAAATATATTTTTTAATACTATATAATATTTTTTAAGTAATAAAATAAGATAAAATCATAAGAAATCAAGATATATAAGACTATAAATTAATATAAAAGATTTTATTATATGTATTATATCATAAAAAAATTCATAATAATTGACTAAATAATAAATATTTATATGTAATCCTTAAAAAGTTATTTTTATTTATCTTAGAAATATTTTAAATTAAATAAAAAATCAAAAATTGAAATTTTTGAAATTGACCGGTTCAATCGGTTTTCTGGCACCGATTTTTTGACCGGTTCTCACCGGTTCTGAAACTAGCCGGTTTTCAGGATTGAATGGACCAGACACCAGGTTGGTTCCCGATCGGACCGATTGAACTGACCGGTCCGATCCGGTTTTGATAACTATGATATAAAAAATTGCCCTAAATTTCATATGAAAAACAAGAGTCATCGAATGCGATTGATCTCATATAGTTTTAAAGTGTAGATAGGTTGTCTAAATAGGAAGGAAATTGTTACATAGACATGGATATAGATATCCAGAGGGAGATAAGATTTGAAGAGAGATAATAAATATAATAGATGATATGATAAGAAGAGAATCATAAAAAATATTAATTATTAATAGATATATATGAAATACATGTGTTATATAAAACAGGAATGAGTGTTTAATTATATGTAATATAGTGTTTTGTTCTACACGTTAAGGAGTTCTTTTAACACAAATGTCTGGTAGACATTGAAGCGGGTGTCTACATATGGAGAAAGTTAGGAAGAAAGGAGAAAAAATTGATAATGAGTGATCTACATATTTGTTTTGTTCTACATATGGTGTGTTTATATCAATTGTTGTTTTTTTTTTTATTTATTTGCATGTCGGGTGGTTATTCCGTATTCAGATTTCTAGCTTATTGTTTAATTAATTAAGTTGTTTATTAGTGCGACCAACTTAAAGGAATCTCAGTTTGAATATAAATAATTAGGTTGGAAAATTATTATTTCATACTCCAAAATTGAGGATGATAGGTACAGAGTAAGGAGAGAAATAAAAAAATTGATAAATAATATAATGAAAAAATATAAAGAAAAAAAATGAGGTGGGGTCTATCAATAAATATATAATTCAATATCGATCATATTTATACACTAAAAATAGTATGTAAAAGTGGTGAAAAATGAGAAATATGGGATAAATAATATAATATATAAAAAGGAAAAACATAAAAAAAAATGGTATGGAAATTGTAAGGATATAAGGATTTTTTTAATATTATAATTATTTCAATTCTCACAAACATCAAAACAAGATATCTAATTTGTTGCCGACGCAGAGTTCTGATGATTGATTGTTTATGGTCTATCTGATTTATAGTTGAATAAAATTAATTCTGAAAATGAATGGTTGAGATGAATGATGCACAATTTATGAAATATATTGGACGGAAGTGATTTAAAATCAATTTTAATTTCAAAATCATGGTTTTATTTCACTAGAATCTAAAACAAACAAGCTATTAATTGTTGATACACAAATATTAACAACCCATTTTTTTAAATATTTTTTTTACTGAAATGTCACATCCATTATATATTGACTTCGCTAATAAAAAATAAACCCGAATAATTTAATAGATCAACACGATACATTAATAAATAAAATATTAAAAGAATATTACTAATATTTTACATTTGAGATAATAAATTGATACAATAAAAAACATACGACAACTCATATAACACATTTTTTCCCATATCTTTTTCTCTCACATTATGTATCACATCTCACATTTCTCTCTCTTCACTTTCTTTATCTCTCGCTATTGTATTGTTGCATGTTGTATAATTTTCTTGATCCACTATACTTCTTTCTTAACGTGGGAAAGTGCACGCTATGTATGGGTTTAATTTATAATTAAATAGAATTAATTCTAAAATCATTGATTAAAAAATGAGAGATATGTACGCTTTACGAAACATGTTGGACGAGGGTGATTTATAATCAATTTTGTAGAATTGATCTTCTATTGAGAATTTTAAGAAAACAAACACTATAAGCTTTTAGAAATGCATTACAATTTGTGTAGACATTTTTCCTTTCTAGGTTGATGCATTTAGTCATTGAGATGGTGCAAAATTTGAATATAGAAACAAGAATCGATCATTGATCGATCATCCCCATGATCATCTAGACTTAGGGCCGGCCCAATATGTATTGAGGTCTCAAGCAAACTTTCATTTTGAGGTTTTTTTAAATACATGAAGTGAAAGAAATTGGCTTTAAAAGTTAAAATTCATTTAGCAAGGATTGGACCATCAACCTTTGAAGAGGAAAATCAATTTATAAACCAATGAACTAGGTCTAATTATAATAATATTTTTTATTTTTTGTATAAAGAATGTTACTAACAATCGGGAGCCTAAAGCAAGAGTTTGATCAGCTTTACCCTTGGACCGGCCGTGTCTAGACTTGCAATGACCGGATGTGCTTTAATTTCCATGGAGGTGCCATTGAATAATGTAGTAGTTATTGACCATTTTTTTCTTTGTTCTTTCGTTGTTACTCCTTGCTATAATATATACTAATAATTAGAAAACAAGAAATAAAAACGGATACCACTTACCTATCAAAATTTCCCCCCTTTTTTTAAAGGGTTTGAACACGTACTTATCAAAGCATAAAGAGTCACAAAAAAAAAAAAAAAATTCTACCCTATTAGTTCTTCTTTAAGATTTTTACTCCCTTTATATCCTTTTGACATACAATTTTTTTCTACAAATTAGGGATGTACTATATTGTTTCTATGTAAGCTTTCTCCGTTTATTTTTTGTTTTGTAAGTCTATGATACATATATAGTAAAAAAATTGAATGTATCAACATATAATTTAGAGTAGAAGAATATTGAAAAAGAACTATAAATTAAATCAATAAAAAAATTTAAAAATTCTTTATATTTAAATTATGACATCATATAATTTATATAATCGATCCTGCTTAATAGAAAAAGTTATTATTGTATCCACGAATATACATTTTAATTAATAATTCCGTTGATGTAAATTATTATTGAGATAATAATTTATATAATATATTTTTTCGTTATCTCTTTTTATCACATTAATCACTTTTTTTTTTCTTTTTTCCCCTTCTTTTATCTCTTTATTTTTCAGTGTTATACATTTTGTTTATTGTATAAACAACATCTCTCATTATATTATTATTATTATTATTATTATTATTATTATTATTATTATTATTATTATTATTATTATTATTATTATTATTATTATGTCTGTGTGACCTACGTCTCTTGTATTTAATATCTTTGGCTTTGGGTGGTTTATTATTGTTTGAATAAACAAAAGAAGACTGAATAAAGAAAAGGAGGGAATTGAAAATACTCAAAATAGACAAGATAATCAAGACATGATCTGATATAGTAGGGTCCAATGGTTCCATCATAATATATTAAAGCATGAACCTGCTACAATATATGGGTCCCTTTCACTAAACAAAGATGTATGACTATGTGTGAAGAAGGACCCTTTTTAAAATTACTCATATATATATTGTGCTCGATCCTTCCATTACTCGCTTGATGCTCCGCTCCATGTGTCTGGCAGCCATTATTATGTGTAATTAATAGAAAAATTGTAAAATGCACTTGCTTGCTACATATATTTTTCTTACATTAAATTTTTTAAAAATTTCTACCATAGAATTAATAGTGACAAAATATGATAGGTAGTAACATAACATTATTCTTAATTAAGGAGACACGTCCTACTCTCATGTCACTTTTTTGCTTGGTATGTCAAATCGGCTAAGAAACACCCACCAACTTTGACGTAAATGTTATTCTCGGCATAAATAACTAACTGCTCTCAAGAATTACCCTTACTCTATCCAAGGAGGTGCCGATATTTTTTTTTTTAAAAAAAAAAAAAACTATATATCCAAGGAGCTAGAATTTGTTTTGACATAAACCTCGTTTTGACTTCAATATTGATAAGATTTTTCATATGATTAATCTCCAAAATAAAAATAAATAAATAATTTTTTTTATGAAAATTTTTAACTTTTTTTACTATCAATCACGTTAACCTTTAATAAAGGATTATTAGTAAGAATAATGAATGCAATTGATAAAAAACAAGTTAATAACTTTTATTGATATGAGTTTAATTAATATATATTTTTAGTGTAAAATTTTTTACATTATCGTCTAATTATACGTTGACATATCAATTTAATGAACATAACATCTCATATTATTAAATTCAATAAAATAATAATATATATCCATTAAATACTATTTAAATTTTATTAGTTAAAAAACTCCATAAAAGATCTAATCAAATCAAAACAAGAGCTTCCCTTTTGATGGTGTAGGGATCCTATCTACAAAATCTAGTTTGACAAGTAGTTTTTAAAAATAGTTTTGAAAAGTGTGTTGGTTGTTTTTTTTTTTTAAATTACAATGGGATATTTTAGAAAATGATTTTTTAGTTTTAATGTTTATATGGTGGGAATGCTATAAATAAATCATTTCAATTGTAAAAAATAATTTTCAAAAACTCTTTTATAAAATGATTTTTAAAAACTAAAAAATAAAATAGAATCAAACACACCCTCAAAGTTGATTTAGGTTGACTTTATGACTTTGGGTTCACTCTCGGTCGTGGTGAACACATGTGCTCCCACTTGAATTTACATGCCATGGGACATTTGCAATGTCGCCCATACAAAGTCAATGGGTTATTAATTCAAGTGACATATACTACTTCGAACTTGAATATTAGTAAAAATAACTAAATTCATATGTATTAAGAAAATTAGTTAAACTCATTAAAGTTTCTTGATACCATGTAAAAAGTACTTGCATGACCTAAATTACCCTACATTCAATTTTATTGAAAATTGTTTTAAATGGACATACTCTCTTTCTATTGACACATTATTCATTAAATAAAGTGGTTTGGAAGTAAAATATGAATTAAATAAATGACATTTTGAGTTTATCTCATTAAATATGGTAAAATTAGTTAAGATTTGCTTATATTTTAGTCCACCATATGTGGGGTGTTTTTTTTGCTTATATTCAAGTCCAGAGGTAGTACTTAATTTTTTTCAAGCAAGGTCTCCGATTCAAATATTTGTGTATGAAAAAAATGAGTTTAATATATATATATATATATATATACATTGTCAATGTAAAGAAATTTTACATAGACATCCAATGATGTGTTGCCACATCATATATTGAATGATGTATCAACACATGAGGTGTCATATTCATTAAATGATGTGACAACACACTATTGAATGTCTATATAAAACTTCTTTACACTGATCATGTATATTAATTAAATCCAAAAAGAATTCCACCGGGAGTGATAGTTTAACCATAATGTAGAATGTAACTCCAATAACATTGCCTACCATAGAGATATTTGTGGGTTGACACAGAAAAATGTCACCCAAATCTCTACGGTCGAAATGATGAAATTTCAACCTAGCCAAAGGAAATGTCTTGTTGCACCTTCACATGTCAATTTATTGTGGGAAATTTTCTTTGAAAAAATAAAGTCAAAATCTACTTAATTTTTAAATATAATATTTTAGGATTTTTACCCAAAAAAAGATAGTATTTTAGGCTTGTACTTAATTAATACAATATATATATATATATATATGATAGTAAATACTTTTAATATGATAAACAAACGTTAACCAAAATTTAGTTGAACTGTTGATTTTTTAATACTAAAATTTAATTAGTTTGAAATCATCAAATAAAAAAAAATGTAGTCACTCAAGTGAACGAGCTTGCAAAAGAAAAACAGAAGCAGACTCAAAATTTAAAATGATTGAGATGAAGCTGGAAATTGAAAATATGTAACTGGACAGGATGCTCGCTAATATTCATCTCATCTAATAAAGCACCTTACACTCTTGTCAGTTCATCATTGTGCTCGAGTCCGGCAAGTAAGCTGAATTTGGACGCCTTTTTAGTTATATCAGTCCAGTCTATCTCTATGATTGGATGGAGAGATGCGGGTACAGGAAAACATAGGTCATCCATCTTATTTACTTTACTTTGAGAACTTAATTTATTTTTATCGTTTTTATAAGACCCATCCATTTTTTTTTGGTAATTATAGGGTGGACCCGTCCACCATAGACCACTAACTTTTTTACTATAAAAGGTAATTTTAATTTTATAATATTGATTAATAAATTTTTTAATATTAAATTTATACTATTTATAATAAAAGTCTATGGTGGACCCAAACTTAAAGGGTCCACCGTATAATTACTCTTTTTTTTTATGTAACGACCTATCCAAATTATCTACTCTACTTTATTAATTATTTTTCTTATAAAATTGCATTTATTTATTCATGTGTTTTTTATAGTTAATAAACAATAAATATAGAAAGAGAAATACTTGAGTAAAAATATATTAATAAATTAAGTGAAAAAGAAAAGATAATAATTTCCAATAGATGTAAGGGTAATTATAAAAAAATAATACTAACTATTGATAAATTTAATACTATTAACTAAATTAATTAAATTTCTCAATTCATTTAAATTTTTTTAAGAGTTCCTATATAAAGATATAGTATATAGTATTTAATTGAAGAGAGAATTAGAGACAAGTGATTAAAAAAAATTGTGGATTTCATCTTATTTTCAATTTTTCGAAAAAAGGGGAGAAATGAGAGAGACCGAGTATATTCATATGAAAATAGTATAAATAAAGTATGATCAAACAAGAGGAGGGAGAGAAAGTTAAATCTATTTATTTTCTTTGCATATTTTTCATTTGTCTCGAACCAAATATTTTATAAATTTACTCTACCTTTATTATATATATCAAACTTTGTCGAAGAAACATATGTAAAGTTAAAAAATGTTATTCGTAAATTATTAAATAAATTTTAGTTTTGGTATAAAGCTTTTTTTATAAACTTTCTTCTTAAAGTATATAATTTTATGTTATTTGTAAGTATAAAGTGTGAATTCTACAATTTTTTCCTAAACTTTTTCATACATAAAACTCAAACACAAGATATTGTTTAGGGCAATCATTTAGCATTTGATGCTCATTTTTTTTTTTTTTTTATCAATCAGTTCCTTCACTTTTAAAATTAAGTCTAGTCCTTCCATCATTTTTCTTAGACCTAAAAAGAATCGAAAGAAGGGATTCAAGTAATGTGAATTATATTAGATAAGAAGAAACTCAAACTCTCTCTCAATTTTAATAATTTTTAAAATAAAAAAAATTCATGCGGATTGACATGAGAGTTGCATTGATTAGACAGTGAACATAGGAGCTTCATTTGGACTTAGATTTAATATATAAAACTAAATTTGATGAAATTTTAAACAATTTGAAAAATGTGAGATATGGTTGAAAGGGGAGAAAATTTGTGAATTTTCAATTTTGAATGGAATTTGAAGTTTTTGAGTGAAAGAAGATTTAAAACAATTAATTAATTTAATTAATGAAAATTATAAGTTAAAAATGAGAATGAGTTTTAAATAAAAAAAAAAAGTGATTGAAGGATTTAATTGTAACAATTAAAAAGTTTGAGAAACTAAATTCACTAAAAAAATATTAGGGGATCATAATTCATTAGTATAGTAGAGAAACTGAAAACAATTTTTAATAATCCAACTTGGTTTTTTGGACAATAACTTAAATAAAACTTGCTTGTTGTACACAAAAGCGCCGAGGGGGTGGGGGGCACCCTAAATTTGTTGACAAAAATAGATCCAATCCATAACACAACATTGAACATCCTATTATAATTTTGTGTAATACTTGTACCATGATACGTAATATATAAAATATGTGGAGAATGGAGTAAGTTTTTTAAAAAACTTACGATAGACTCATACACTTCGTTTGGTTTTATAGAATTTGTGAGGAAAGAAAACTATGAGTTAGAAAGAGAAAAGAAAAGTTAGTTTTCTATAGTTTGGTTGGGTGAGAAAACATGAAGAATGAAAAAAAAAATCAGCTGGCCCCATCAAAAAGTTTTTCTCCTCTTACATGTCGTGAAAACACAAATGAGAGAGAGATAGTTTATGAAAAACACAAAATTGTCCATTTTTATCATAATTTCACATGATTTGGAGGTCAACTATATTTTTCATTACATAGGAGTAATTTTACCATTTAATAATATTTTTATTTTCTTTCCTTTCATTTTTTATTAAACCAAACACAAGAAAAATAATTTTATACTTCTTTTTCTTTTTATTTTCTTTTTAATCAAATAAATTTAAAATTATCTCATTTTCATTTTATATTCTTTCCATTTTTTTTCTTTCCATTCATTTTCTTTCGTACATCCAAACAAAGTGGTAGAGCATTTCCTCTGTGTACACACCTCGGGTAATATAACGAACAATAACACTTAATTTGGAGGGTGTACACACTATTTCCTTTAACAGAAAAAGGACAAGATAATGAGCATTGCCCACCCACTGATGGGCCAGTTAGCAGACAGTGCAGTTTACAGATCTTAAATAAATTTAGTGTGTTTGATTTATTACAGTAAATTAAATACACACATAATTTACTTTTATTTTTTATAATTTAAACATCCATTTCACCTTTAAAATTTTCACTAAATGAATTCTATAAGTGACCCACATACTCTTATATTTCTACTTTGACCTCCCGCGCATATGAATTACAAGCTGCAGACCACTTTTCTTCCTCGAGGTGCTTAAATAAGCACCAAAAAAAAAACTACTCCGCCTGTGATTGGTTAAGCGTTGTACAATGATTTCACGAAATTAATTTTAAATCAGTTTCATTTAATATGTTTCGTAAAACATATATAATTCATGTTAATTATTACTAGTAATTTGTAAAATCAATTATAAATCAAACGCACAGTCTAAATTATTAAGAAACGATGCTTAGGATTTAAGATCCATCGAAATAAGATTAAAAAAAAAAATCATGTTTCATTTTCATAACCGGACAGGCGGGCCAGCTTGAATACATATATATAAGAGCCCTTCTTGGGGAACGAAGTCTTCACTCTTCTGTCACACCACACGACACTAAAATAAATATGAAATCAATAAGAGGTATATCAGTTGGTACTTGCCAAGGTAAGCATGCTGCTAATAGCAAAACAAGAATTTCATGTTGTTACATCTTTTGTTAAATATTACTCCGGACTTGAATATAGGACTTGAATATAAGCAAAAATAACTAAATTCACACGTATTAAGAAAGTTAGTTAAACTCATTAGCCTTGTGTTTGGATAAAAAAATTTAAAATTATTAGAATTCATGTGTTAAAATAGTAGAAAAAAGAATTTCAAATGACACATAGAAGGATTTTTTATGATAAATAGGGGAATTTCAAATGACAAATATTAAGAGAGAATTTCAACATTTCTCTTTATGTTCAAACTTTTTAAATTGTCATTGTCAATTTCTCTCATTTTAACTTACTCAACATTGTTTATTATAATTTTGAGAATTCTAAAATTCTCCATCCAAACACAAGGTAAATTTTCTTAATATCATGTAAAAAGTACTTGCATTGCCTAAATTACCCTACATTCAATTTTATTGAACATTGTTTCAACTGGACATATTCTTTTTCTATTGGCACATGATTCATTAAATAGAGTAGTTGGAAAGTAAAATCAAAGGGCATTTTGGGTTTATCTCATTAAATAGGGTAAAATTAGTTAAGATTTACTTATATTTTAGTCCGTCAAATGTGAGTTTTTTTTTCTTATATTCAAGTCCGGAGGGAGTAAGAATTTTACTACGGGTGTGTTTGTAAGTTTAGATGAGAGGGGAAGGAAAGAATTGAAAGGGAAATGGAGGGGAATAGAAGGGGGTGAAGACTTTGTAAAATGCATTTGAGAGAACTAAGGGCCTGTTTGGTTTGCTTTTTCATTATGTTTTTCTGTTTTTTGAAATTTTACAAAGAAAAAACTGGAAATACGGGAAATGACGATTTTTTGTTTCCAACATTTCCAATTTTTCTTTTGTAAAATTTCAAAAAATAGAAAATAGGAAATGAAAACAGAAAATGAAAATGCAAACCAAACAAGCCCTAAATTCTCAAACACGAAAGGAAAGACTTTCAATAAACTCTTCCCTTCCCTCTTTTTCACTTCAAAACTTAATTCACAAACATACCCTACGTGCACAACGGTGATCAATGATTGTTTAACATATCATCTTTTCAGCAAAACAAATAAAATCATCTTCAAAAGTATTTAATCAACTGTCTGTTTAACCTTTTATTGAAGACTGATTCGGAGGACCAAACATAAATAACTCGTACGGAATTAATTAATTAATAAAGACACCTTGCATTTGCATTAAGCTAGTTTATATACCCGGGCTCATCGCTCCAGCTTCCATACCTGTCACTAATATACAATACGTGGAAACAGCAATGCTCAACAGAATAATTCCCCTCACTATACAAGCGTGTATTACGAAAGCGTCAATTTAAAGAACACATCGACAGCAGCGTGAAACCCATTC
The DNA here is from genome assembly GCA_026901365.1 of Sesbania bispinosa. Classification (NCBI taxonomy): domain Eukaryota; kingdom Viridiplantae; phylum Streptophyta; class Magnoliopsida; order Fabales; family Fabaceae; genus Sesbania; species Sesbania bispinosa. Next base: position 2,045,034 of record QLOH01000085.1, on the reverse strand, counting down.
CTCATATCAGAACATATTTTCAAAGTTAAGTTTGACGTGATTTTGCCTGGGATATATATATTTTTAAGGATTATCAACTATAACATTAGTATGCCTCTTTACATTTTCTCACTTTGTATTGGTCAGCTTCTGTGAACTCCTTTTTCCCTCGGTGCAAAAAGGAAACGTTGAAAACTCTAAAGATATTTGAATAGCACACGGGGGGGGGGGGGAGATTCTAACCCCAACTGCCCGGAAATAGATGTAAATAATAGTTTGTGCTGAAAATGTCAAACACCATTAGCTTCTGAATCATTCTGCAATTTGCACGTTAAAAACTACAATCAGGTCAGCTAAATAAATGTTTATCAAGTAACAAAAGATGTAATAATATTTAATAAATAACAGTTAACACAGTTTACCTCCATTTCTTGCAAAAGATTTTCAAGTTCAACTCTTATCTCATTAAAGGATGGGCGGTTGCTTGGAATTGCTTCCCAGCATCTTTGCATCAAATCTAATAGTTTAGGGTGCCCATGCTTTGGAAGTTCTGGACGCAGTCCCTGAAAGGATGTACAACATCACAGCTGGGTCAGACACAAAGCGGATACTCCTGGTTGAACACTGCAACTCATACATACTTATCATGAATGAAACAGCCATTTTGTACGAAATAGTTGATACGAATATGCAACAAAAGATGTTTGAACCAATCAGCGAACCAAAAAAAAAAAATACATGGGTGGGTGGAATTAGAAGAATGTGTGGTTAAAAAATAAACCAAGTAACTTTTGCACAACCTTCATGTAAAAAATTTCACAGGCTTTAGTATTAATCAATATTAAAACAGGTCCAACATTAACTTTTATTGCACATTGCTATCATAAGTATGCATTCACTGAGCTAGCGTAATTATTTCTGTAAGAAAAATCCTTTGCCTAAGTTTTATTTGGTGTTGACACATTGAAGCTAAAGTTAATAGTTTACTGTTAAGTAGAAAGAAAAAGAAAGGCTTGAAATGCTTGTACATTTACAAGTTCACAGCTTCACGGTCACCTTCACCATTATATCTTTGATGATTTTCTTAGGGTATATTTGTGAGTTTGAAAGGAAGAGAAAGGGAATATTCAGGGGGAAATGGAGGAGGAAGGAGGGGGGGGGGGAGAGACTTTATAAATTATAAAATGAGAGACGTGCACTCACAAACAAGGGAAGGAAGGGCTCCCTTAAAACCTTTCCCTTCCCTCCCTTTCCTTTCATTTTCCAATTTGCAAACATACCTTTATTGACTATAACCTACGACTTCTATCATGTAAGCTTTATGTGACTTGAAATTAATTCACCATCCATCTCTTCCTAGTAGAATATATGAGATATGATAGAAGCAATTACTGAAAACTATTGAAGTGAGAAAAGCAGATTCTCTAGCACTTGCTTGAGGTTGAAGGCAGAACTTACTTATGCCATGATATCTATTAAGAGAAAAGAAAGAGTTTGGTTAGTTAGTTTGGTAGTTTAGTTTGTTCTGTTAGGTTAGTTTAGTTTAGTTCTGTTAGGTTTTGGTTTGTTTCTCTTGATTCTGATTGATTAACTTGAGAATACAGAGTAAGAATATATATATATATATATATATATATATATATATATATATATATATTCTTACTCTGTATTCTCAAGTTAATCAATCAGAATTTTTTTTTCTCCAAAAAAAAAAAAATTCTGATTGATTAACTTGAGAGTACAAAGAGTAAGAATATATATATACAAGAGAAACAAATCAAAACCTAACAGAACTAAACTAAACTAACCTAACAGAACTAAACTAAACTAACCTAACAGAACAAACTAAACTACCAAACTAACTAACCAAACTCTTTCTTTTCTCTTAATAATATCCTCCATAACAACATCAATAGCACACAATGTAGTTATTTTCTTATAAAAAGAATAGGGAAACCGGCCTGGCAAGGAGGCTAGAGGAAGGAAACAGAGTCTTTTACACAACCAACATGAACCATAAATGCATAATCAATTATACATTTACACTTTGCTTTAGTTGATAGGAAAAGCCAAACAAAATTTTATATCAGCAAACCCAGTTCAAGATTTACAAACAATAATGTAGTACTCTGTAACGAAGAGGTATGCATACAATTAAGTATGGTGCTGTCATACTCATTCAGCTTTACAGCAATAATTTATTGAGGTTTCAATTTTATGTATTAAACATTATTCTTAAACATTCAAATCTCATTCATAAACAAAGCACACCTGTCTTACACCCAAGGCAGCTTGTAGAGGAGTCATGGTATCATATGGTACCTGAAATACCAGAAGATAAAAGATTGATTTCACAAGAATCTCCTTAATATATAAAAATCATACAGTTTAAAGAATGGGAAAGGAATATAATAAGAGAATAAAATATTATATTTCCAATTTAGGCTATACCTTTGCTGTCACCAGTTCCCATAATACTATGGAAAAACTGAATACATCTGCTTTTTGATTATAGGGCTGATGGTTTATAACCTAGTGAGAAAACCCAATAACAGTAAGATGCTGAAAGTAAAACCAGAAAACTTGAAAAAAAGGATTTGAATGATCTTATTTTTTCTGATAACTGTAATACAAGGGGCTGTTACAATTTATATACAGTCTATATCTATCCTAATTAAGGAAATACAAGACACAATATCTGTACAAAATCAAAGCTAATCAAATCTGCCCTAATTATGTTAATTTCATGAAATATGGAAACAAATCTCTTTTAATTATAGTAATTGGTTCACACAACAACAACAAAATGAATATATCACATGGCAGGTACGTCTAGTAATAATGAGAAATCTGAGTATAGGAAAGAGATTCTGAGTTTTCATCTCTTCTGCCCATTTCATTCCATTCTAGGTACAGCATTATATTCTCCCCTATTGGGCTAATTCCGAAATGACCAGGAATTTATTCTTACACTACCCATCTGACACTTCAATTAGGGACAAAATTTTTGTGTTAAAGAACCTAGGGTGACAACTCGTGATTAGCTTCAGATAAAGTTTGCAGGAGTAATGAGGACAGTTAAATAATGGAGGTTATGTCCTTTTCTTTGCTGTAATTCTATGGACACCAAGGAGATATATGTATATATATTCATTGTCGGATGGGATTGTGTTTATGTCCTCATTTCGGTGCTCAGCACATTCTGAGGTTTTTTAATTAAGGGAATCTCAATCTCATGGACATGTATTCTGAGAAACTAGAGAGCTCTTCTATATTAATTATTAGATTTTGGACCTAGGCGTAACTCAACGTCTCAACCCTAAAAGCTAGTTTGTAGGGTAAGGATTGCTCAAGGCTTATATACTATAATTTGGCCTCATCTCTAGGCAATGTGAGACTCTAACACACCCCCTTCACGCCCAAGGCTGGACATCTGGAGCATGGACATCTACATGGGTGGCAGCCCAATAACAATAGAACATCTAGGATAGACTCTGATACCATCTTAGATTTTGGACCTAGGTCTAACTCAACCCAAAAAACTAACTTGTAGGGTGAGGATTTCCCACGACTTACATCCTATGATTTGGCCTTATCTTTAGGCAATGTGGCACTCTAACATTAATAAATAAAAAATATTTGACATGAGCATTGTTTAAAGAAAATATAATGTCCCCTCATTCTTTCTGCTCATTCTTCCCATTTAATAAAATCTCTTCTTTTATCTGATGAACAGCAAAGGCACAACAACCAAAAGGCAACAGGTAGATAAACAATTTTAAAAAGAAGAAAAAAACCTAAAGACCAAATATCAATTTCCTACTTATACAAATAAGAACATCATACAACATGTCAGAAAACGTTTAATAGATAGGAATCAGAAATCTGTGCACTAAAAACATGAATATTTTTTTCGAGATTTTACCATTTAGAAATATCAAAGCACAAAATATGTGTTGCCTTCATCAGATGTACAAATTTGATTCTGAAGATAAATTATTGTAATTCCCAGGAGAATCTGTCATTGTTTATGTTGAACAAGAAAATGCAAATTAATATTGTAGAGCCAATAAGAGTTTCCATATAACAAGTGAAACTCAAGTAGTCAACAGAAGAAACATTTAGTTGTTATGGACCAGCACCCTTGTCTTTACAGTACCCTCCTCAACATTGATTTGAAAATATCAAAAAGCACAACAGTTTTATTTTTCTTTAAATAACGAACCTCTGGTGCCATCCATCTATATGTTCCAGTTTCCGCTGTCATCACTCCCCCCTGATTTAGGAACCGAGCAACTCCAAAATCTGCCACTTTAACAACCTAATCAGACATGGGAAAAAATTAAAACTTGATTTGGAATTTTATAAAATTACAAACATGCAACCAATATTTTTTCATAAAAAATAAATGTTATTGTCAATCACAATTCAGAAGCAGCAGTTCATACTAATAACAAGCAAGTCATTATCCATAAATATATTCCAATATGAAACAAGATGCGCTGTTTCTGAAAGTATAGAATAGACTGCCCCAAAATTCATATCACATTTTGTACTAGTAATATCTGTCACATGCTTTGGGAGAATCATAATGTCAATTAAACTTCTGTACTATAATTATTATTAACAGTTTTATTATTTATCTAATTCTTTGATAAATTATTCAGAAAAACCGGTGGATAATTGAATACACAATTACAGAAAAAAGTAATGAAATTAATTTAATGGGTTCCAAAAACACGCATAGATCTGGTTTGTTAATGTTGCTTGCTTACAAGATAACTGTCATGTGTCATGAACCAACTATCTCAAAAGCTTAAGCTATTGGGTGGAGGACACATGAATGGTTTTATATGATATATTTTTAACACCCCCTCATGCAAGAGCCCTTTGGGCTTGATGCCTGGACCATGCACAGGTTCACTTACCTTGGGCTGAAATTAATTTTTTTATTGGAATAATGGGGACAATAAAGATTGAACTCTTGACCACTTGGTTATAGAGGCTCTGATAGCATGTCATGAGCCAACTATCCCAAAAGCTTACGCTATTAGGTGGAGGTCACATGAATGGTTTTAGGTTTTATATAATATATTTCTAACAATAACACCCATTTTAGTAAGGGTAAAAGAAAAAGAAGTTATAAACTTCCAGCAAATTCTTACACTGTGCGTATCCATTAGCAAGTTGGCCGTCTTCAGATCCCTGTGAATTATGTTGTTTCCATGCAAATACTCCATACCCTTGCAGACATCAATTGCAAACTTTAGTAATTGAGACAGCTCCAAGACATTATGATTTTTGTGCAAGTAATCATATAGACTTCCTCCAGGCATATACTCTGCAAGAAAGAACAGAAATTTTAAAACTTATTTTGGTAGATTAAAATTAAACAATAAACAGAAGAGGAGACCAAGGCACAGTTTTCAAAGCAATCAATTATGTGTTCCTGTTCCTGAACCTATATGAATTTAATTATTCAAAGCCAAATTTAGGTGTATGCCTTCACATAATTTGAACTAAAATACTCTTTCATATACTTGAACACAAAAGGTCCAGAAGAAGCATCACATGTAGAAAAAATGAATAAAGACATATGACACCATCAGTATAATGGTGTATCGTATGAGTGAAGTCAGTGACAGTAAGGTAAAGCTCTGAAATGCAGGGAAATAAAGAACAATGTAGCAGTCCCAGTTGATTTAATTATTTCAGTTTCACAGCTATAATCATTAGGAGGAATTTAAATCCCAAATTATTTGGTAGGTTGAGTTCACTAGAGTTGATGGATAAATTCCACTAAATGAACTAGTTCAGAATCAACACGCAATGGATATTACACTTGCACAGACACAGGCACTCGAGAACAAGAATCCTAAGCTTGACACCCAAACATTAAGGAACATATTCTCCGTAATCCGTAAGATATTGATAGCTACTGACATTAACTGGTGAAAATGGATCAATTTTAATTTGATTTTCAGACCATTTTCGTGACATCATAAAACAACTACACAGATGAAGATTGCCTAAGTCATGGGATCCAGAAGTCCACAAGTGTGCAAAATGATTAATTTGTATGATATTAGAAACTAAGTCTCATGACGTTGATTTGTGTTATAAACAAGTCATGCCGAACATTTTACAAAGACCACTGAAAAGTACTAAATGATGAAAATATTAGCAGTTCAGCACAAGGTTAGGTGATCAGAAGAAAATGTATACTACTCAGAACCAAAAGGCACATGACATTTAAAACAGTAACAATTAAACATGTAAAGATCCTGATCCTAAATCCTGCAAGATTAGTTATTAACATACACCAGTGGAGTACTAACAGTATATCATGATCAATCGATTCAAGTGTTGATAGAAGAATAACATTGACAGTATTATGAATACAACTACATTTTAAGCTAAATAGACCACCCTAGAACACAAGCTTCAGATGCATGAGCAAGTGCAGATAAAGGTACAAATCCATCAAAACGTTAATTAAATTGTAAAATATTTGTCATGCAAGTGTGTCTCAGGTGTACCTACATAACTTATTTATATTATTATATGAGAGTGAGACATGAAATATAAATGTTTAAAACTGTAAAAAAAGATTTTTTATTCGGGTGTTCAGTTATATGGGTCTGTAAGTAGGTTGTTAGCATAAATATTTGACACACTTTCTGCATAATAGTAAAGCATCGGGATTTCTGTTTTTTAGAGAGCATCTAAAACCCTGGTTTGAGGAGTATTATACCTTAGAGTAGTGCTCTAGGTTTACTGTTCTACATCAAAAGGAAATGGCACTAGCATCAACAAATGAAAGCATTTAGCATCAATAACAGAAGCCTTTATAAATATAGAGGTCTGAGGTCTCTTTCAAACTTCTGAACAACCAGTAAAAAAGTTTTATCAACAAAATCTCCTGCCCTAACATATAATTTGTGTATAAGAAAGTTGAAAAAGGAAACATTTTTATTCGTGCTGCTAGACACATGAAACTACTGTAAATCCTAGACTTCAAGTGATAGAGATTAGAGAGTACTAGCTTGAATTGATTAAATAAGGAACTAGAGTTTCCTATTCTAATAAAGGTTTTGTGCTCTTATTATTATTTCATACTTCAATTAACCAAGGGTTTCTTATTTTGATTAAAATGAGGATTAGTTGACATTACTCGTCTTATAAGTTATTCAATCAATTTTTGACATTGGGGTCTAAATAAGTTTTATAAAACTGCTTGCATGGTGATAACTTGATTTCTTTTTTTTTTTTTAACTCACAAATTTCTGCCTCGTTGTATCAATTTACTTTTCTTCATCCCATACCCGTTTTTCTGGTCTTTGAATAGAGTATCCTCACGAGAGTAACTCTTCGGACACTGGCATGCATACCAGGTCCTCCCAACAAAAGTTCGTCCTCAATCATCAGTAATTATTATTCTATTAGAAAGGCCCAAGAGGGGTATGGACGTAAGGTTTTTTTTTTCTTCTTTTATTGGTGTGTGAGGGGGTTCAACTTCAAACCTCAAACCTTTAGGAGGGAATCTAAAACATCTCCCAATAAGGTATGGCTTACTAGTTCAACATTCAATTGGATAACATACAACTATATGTCTGCAGAACCAAATAGATAGATCTATACCTGTTACTATGCACAAATGTGGACACTTTGTACAAGCGCCAATGAAACGGACAACATTTTTATGATGCACCTGCCTACATTCAGAAATACAAAAGTCAAATTGTCAAAAGATACTCAGGGTAGAGAAGGCAGATGGACACAATCTAAATGAGAAAGTGAGCAATTAATTTAATCTTTAAACTTATATCTTAAAGATGTATAAATAAATTCGTGCAAGACTATGGATAATGTGAACAAAAGCAATGACAAGATAAAAGTGAGTAGCAGATGGAGGAACCCAGCACAAAAAATATCAATGAGAAACTAAGAAGTTTCTAGTAGACAGACATCCAATCCTTGAAGTGTTAACCAAGCGAACAGTTATAGGAATGCAGCTAACTAAGCAGTTTATTAGCATGAATGCATGATCTAACACTTGATAGTAAGTCACTAGGGGACCAGAAGAGAGCGAGGCCTATTCTTTTTTCCTTTTGGAAAAATTAAGACTGATAGTTTTGTAGCATGTCAAAACTACTTCTTAAGACTTGGTACTCGAGTTGATATTTCAATTCTTTCTTTATTAATTTAAATAAGTATTCCTGAAGCAAATGAGAACATCATTCTTAAATTTTGGACTGGGCCTAACTCAACCCCAAAAGCTAACTTATAAGGTGAGGATTGCCCGAGATCTATATACTCTTCTTTGGCTTTATCTTTAGTCAATGTGGGACTCTCCAACAATCATTATGAGCTTAAAATAAATGTATTCTATTGTACAACACATAAGAAAAAAAATGTTCAATAATCTTTCAGAAAAAGAATTCATAAGAAATATTAATCAGAAAAGCATATTAAGCAATGTGCAGTATGGTCTTACACTAAGCAGCAAAATACAAACCTCAGAATAGCCACTTCTTGAGCAAACTCATCCTCTGAGGCATCATTCAGTTGCTCGGATCTTAGAACCTTAACAGCAACATCTTCACCAAGATAAACTCCACGATACCTGATTATAAATCATAAAGCCAATTAGAAGCAAAAGAATATAGAGAAGGATAGAAAGAGAGAGAAGAAAAAAAAAAATCAATAGTTTAACAACCCGACTTACAAATCTCCACAGGATCCAGATGCTATTCTTTCTCCAATCTTTAACAACCTCCTGTCTATTTCCCAATCTCCAGATTTTCCTTCTGCTGCTAAGGCTTTCTCCACAGCTGAATGAGAATTTGAAGAACGAGACCATGACCCCTAGAGAAAGTAAGAATATTGATTACATACTAAGCAAGAAGGGTTACCAATTTAAGATTATTACTGAATCCTAAATATTAGGGTAATATGCAAAATACTAGTTTAAACTTTGGCTAATGTGTGGTTTTCCTGAAGTTTACAGAGTTATTATTCTTTAACTCTTTTATCGTAACTTCAACTTTACTAGATGTGCAAAAAAAAAAAGAAATTTACTAAATATTTATAAAATTCCCCTCGGTCCATTAAACATACACTTTATCAATAGAAAATTAAAATGTACCTTGTATGATCACTTGAAACCACCAAAAACTCTTGAGCAGTAGTGAAACCACTCACTTGTATAACCTCCATGGTCAAAATCTCATTCTTTTGTTCAACTACGTATGATTTGAATGAAATTTAAAAACAGATTTCTGATTTCTTTAAAATCATGTATTTCTAATATTATTTTTAAAAAAATTCAACATCACAAGTTACAATGGTTTCAAGTGATCATATGAAATACACATAACATTTCACATTGATGAAGTGGATTACTCAAGACTATTTTGGAACACTGGTATGAAAAGTAATATTAATGATCTGTTACAAACTCATAGGTGGCTTGACAAGGTGTAGCACACCTAATGTGTGTGTTGTATTTTTTGGAGATTGGACAAACAACCACCATTTTTTACACAGAGGCTGCTTGGCAGCTTTGGAATAGACATTTTGGCATTCTGAATGAGCAGTGGATTTGTCCAGTTTCTTTTGACCAGTTTTTACAATTGTCCACCTTAGAGGCTTTGGTGGCAGGAAGGAGTGTAAGATCTTTTGGCAATGGAGCAATGGTGTGCTGGTTTTGGAGGTTTCTGTTGTACATTGTGGGAGCAAAATGCTTGGGTTTTTAATTAGATATTCTTCCTTCCTTCACACCTTCTATGCAATAGAGTACTCATTTTTGGCATCCCTGTGGTCATGATATGTTTTCAAGGAGCAGTTTTTTTTTTTGGGAAGGGAGGGGGGGCGATATTCTCTAGTAGATGTGCAGATGGACTGGACAGTATTTGGTCTGTCTTTTCAGTTGCTTTCTTGTAAAAAAAATGTCCATTCATCTAAAGAAAAGGTTACCGGCCCAGGAAGCTGCAATACTGCTTTAAATTTTTCAAAGAAAACCATAAGTTAACTGCTTTCCAGAATGTGTTAAGCTTGTCATCACTGATCTATTCATCCATATCTACTTTATCTTTATCCTACATACTTTTCCTCCCCTAGAGCCCACACTCATGAGCCATGCCTAAGGAAATTCTGAAATTGTAGAATTATTACTTTTTTTAAGTATATTACAGGAAATACAAGCCGATGAATGTTAAGTAAGAATCATTCATTCATTCATTCTTAGAGAGAGAGAGATAATTCAACATCTCAGACAAAGCTAATATATGAATTTGTAGATACAAAGTCAAGGAGACACAATGCACCTCACTTCTTGCTACAGCTTTTTCCATAGCATCATACAAACCATCTGTTTCCTGAGCACAAGATTGCAAAGTCAGCAACATTGAGACTCAGCATAGAACCCTGTCACAAGAGAAATATAATAACAATGTTCCTTAATAACCTACGAGCTTAACTCCTGGTATAGACCGATTCATTTTTTTAATCTAAATTAAGAAGTATGTTAAGAAGATATTATTTACAAGTTAAGATGCAGATGAAGATTTGTGGGTATAAATAATTGTGTCAAAACCTAATCTGTCATCAAAGCTCAGATAACGGCAGTAGAGTTGAACACTTGAACCGCCATACAAAATAGTATAATGGATTAAAGAATTATCCAGTACATGCAACAGGACAAATGGCATTGTAAAATTAACATTAATGAATAATGACAAGTTCAAAGATATAACTTTGCAGATGTCTTCACAGGAAAGCAAATAGCATGAAATTCATCATAAGTAGCAGCATACCTCTACAGGCCATCCATCCACCACAAAGACGTCAAGGGAGAAGCCATCAGTTGTGGAAAAAACATGTGCTTCACGGATGTTAAGCCCAATATCAGACAGCAATGCGGACAGCTAAAAGAAAAAATATTCATCAAAAGAAATCATGATATCCATCAATTATATTATAGGGCACTAATAAACTAGAACCTCACACTTGATTATGGTAACAAAATGAAACTACATTTACACAATAGGAAAGCCTCAATTTCCACCCTCAAGCTCTTGTGTAAAATTCACTCCAGTTTTTAGTTTACAATCCTTTAGCTCTATTCCACCCCACATGTTTGGATAATGAAAGAATAAGAATGGTTGTTAAAGTTAACAGGAATATGCAATAATACAAATCACTTGTCACTATCACGAAAACAACAATACAACAAAACTACATATTAAAACATTGGTATGCAATATCCCACTAAGCTTTCACATAGAGCCTATTGGCTTCATTTTATTTTGGTCTTATATGACAACATACTCCAAAACTCCTTAATAAATCACTAGTTATCAAATACCTGTAATTTTGAGGGAAGTCTCCATGTCATTCAACAAAATTGACAGATAGGTTAAATCAATAAAACAATGAAAAAAAAAAAGCAGACTAGATTGAAAATTTTTAACTCATTTTCTTTGGAGTTTCAATTAATTTAGAAAATATATAAATTTTAATAAAAAAAATATAAGATAAAGTTTTCAAACGTACCTGGCTTAAAAGCTTGGGCTTGTCAACAGTGGAAAATATTATTTCATGAACTGGGACGCTTGAATGTTCATGCCTGCATTTTACATTATAGTGTTTAACTTATTTGCCACAAGCAAAGATATCTAATTAGTAATTATCAAGGTAATGTTTGGCACACAAGTAATACTTCAATTTCCGATATGGTGAGATCACATATTGATAAAGACTAAGGAACAAAAGGTCCAATTCCCCCAACAACATGGAAGAAAGTTATATTATGCCAACCATAATGAATATATACCCGAACCCGAAACCTGTAAGTCACATATAAATAACACAAACATAGGTACACTAATGTATCCCCCAAAATGAAAAAAAAAATTAAGATTATTTTAAAAAATAAACAAGTTCAATAGTACAAAACAAATTTTCCAACCTGAAGGGATTTCTTTATTATATACTCTTAGATTTTGGACTTGGGCCTAACTCAACCCCAAAAGCTAGCTTGTAAGGTGAGGATTACCCAAGACTTATATACCACAATATGACCATATCTCTAGGCAATGTGGGACTCTAACACACCCCCTCACGCCCAGGGCTGGACATCTGGAGCATGGACAACTATATGGGTGGCGGCCCAATAACAACGAATCATCTAGGATAGGCTCTGATACCATATTAGATTTTGGACCTGGGTCTAACTCAACCCCAAAAGCTAGCTTGTAGGGTGAGGACTGCTCAAGGCTTATATACTATTAAATGGCCTTATCACTAGTCAATGTGGGACTTTCCAACACACCCCCTCACGCCCAGGGCTGGACATCTGGAGCGTGGACACATCAAGGGGTGGGGGCCCAATAACAACGGGTCTAGGATAGGCTCTGATACCATCTTAGATTTTGGACTTGGGCCTAACTCAACCCCAAAAGCTAGCTTGTAAGGTGAGGATTGCCCAAGACTTATATACCACAATATGACCATATCTCTAGGCAATGTGGGACTCTAACACACCCCCCTCACGCCCAGGGCTGGACATCTGGAGCATGGACAACTATATGGGTGGTGGCACAATAACAACGAATCATCTAGGATAGGCTCTGATACCATATTAGATTTTGGACCTGGGCCTAACTCAACCCCAAAAGCTAGCTTGTAGGGTGAGGATTGCCCAAGGCTTATATACTATTAAATGGCCTTATCACTAGTCAATGTGGGACTTTCCAACACAAATCGATAAATGGGTTGATACAGGAGAAAGAATAGCCTCCTTCTCTCATCAGTCCCCTCCCTCTCCCCAAAATAATTTTTTTTTCTTCCTTTAGGAGTTGGACTTAGATATGCATGGAAATGAAGAAATGTTCCAGCCACATAATTTAGAAAATATGTATAAGAAAGGTAGAAAGAGATAAATGTAAATTCATTCAATCTAAAATTACTTTCTTACAAGACTAAATAACCTATATATATACATACACAAAAATGGCCTTATGGGCCCAAACTATCAAACTATCTATGTTGACTACCACTCCCCCTCAAGCCGGAGCATATAGATTATATGCACCACCTTGTTACAAATAAACTCAATTCAAGGACCCCTAAGAGACTTAGTGAAAATGTCAGCTAGTTGTTCATTGGAAGTGATGTAACTAATGGCTATACAACCAGATAGGGCTTTTCTTTAATAAAATGACAATCCACTTCAATGTGTTTGGTCCTCTCATGAAGGACAGGGTTGGAGGCAATATGGAGAGCAGCTTGATTATCACAAAATAACATCATTTGAGAGACTTATGTAAATCTTAGTTCTTGAATTAGTTGCTTAATCCATATGAGCTCACATGCGACCAAGGCCATAGCACGATATTCAGCCTCGACACTAGATCTAGCTACAACATCTTGCTTTTTTGCTTTTTCATAAGGCAAGATTACCTCTAGGAAGAACACAATATCCTGAACTAGAATGTCTATTAGAGGGGGACCTAGCTCAATCAGCATCTGAATAATCAATCACTGTTAGTGTTTCAAAGAAGGTGACATAAGCAGAAAGACAATGCTGTTAGTGTCTGGAGAGTAACATTTATACCTTTTTTAAACACAAGAGTACTTGAGAAAGATGCACTTAATTGATTTTTCTGAAAATTTATCCTGGCCAGGATCATGTTATGAACGAAACAAATGTAGCTAGAAATACGTGGAGTGAAAACATACAATGGCTGGTCAGGAAAATATTGGAGTTAGGAATCTGATGTTAGAGAGCATTCAATTTATAAGATAACATGTCATAACAAGTTATAACTACATCTCCTAGAAACAAGTAGGCACATCATTGTGAAGCAAAAAGGTGTGGGCTATTTCAATTAAATGTCTATTTTTACATTCAGCAACCCATTTGATTGAGGTGTATAAGCACATGATGATTGATGTGCAATTCCTTGAGAAGACAAATTGAATGAAAGTTGTAGAAAAGTACTCAGGTGCATTGTCACTTCTTAGAATTTGAACATTTGTTTGAAATTAGTTTCTAATCTAAGAACAAAAGGTCTCATAAATGGAAAACACTTCAAATTGATTTTTCATTAAATAAATCAAGTACAACTTGAATAGTCATCAATAAAGGTTACAAAATATTGAAATCCAGATAAGAGACAACACGATTAGGACCCCACATATCAGAATGAATTAAAGCAAATGGGAATGCAGCCTGGTTATTGACTAGTTTACAAAAGGTCACTCTAGTTTGTTTGCCTAAATGAGATGACTCACAATTAAGACTCGACAAAGAGGAGAGACCGGGAACCATTTTCTAAAGCTTAGATAAACTTGGTTGATGATTGTGAAGGAGCTCTAGAGATGAAGCAATAGTGCAGGCAACGGATGGTGATAAAAGTTGATAGAGGCCTTGTGACTCACGTCTTGCGCCAATCACCTTCCTCGTACCGCGATCCTGAATAGCAATAGAATTATAAGTCAAGGTGATGGAACAATTCAAGGTACAGGTTAGACGACTAACAAAAACTAGATTAAATGGACAATCAGGAACATATAATATAAAGTCCAGAGGAACACAAGGTAAAGGTTTTGCAATATCTATAGTTGTAGCAACTTGTTTAGTACCATTGGCACAAGTGACAAGAGATAAGGAGTTGGAATTAGTAACATGAGCGAGTAAAAGAGAATTACCAGAGATGTGGTCAAAGGCACCACAATCATGGATCCAAGGACAAAGGGATGATTGGGACAAACATGGAACACGATTACTAGAATGAGCAACTGAGGTAGGGGAGGAAGATGACTACCGTGATGCATGATACCTCAAGTAATCATCATAATCAGTGCAAGAAAGAGTGATAGATTGTTGCACTGGAGTGTCCCTTGACTGCTCAAGCAAAGTGTCATTAGTGTGAACAAGATTAACATGAGGAGTGCGGCCATGTAGCTTGAAGCACTTGTCTTTAGAATGTCCCCATCATGGTTCTAAATTGTGGTTGCGGTTGCAGATGCGGTCGCGGTTGTGGCCGTCACGATTGTGGGCATTGCAGATGCTACGATGCAGATGCCGCTATTGCGGCGTGAAATAATTTTGGATTGCATCAACAGTAAAAAAAAAAATCTATAATTATTATAATTAATGGTATATGTTTTATTTACAAGATTGTGTTGATTTTTATCATTTTAAAGATTCTATATCATCTCAATGAATAACTTAAAATAGATATATAATAAAAATAACATATCTAAATATCTTTTATCAAAATAAGTTTTATAAAAAAATTCTAATAAAAAACATAATAATGTCCCAAATCCCCAGTTCCCTCCCCCTTCTACGAGCGCCCACACCCCTCCCCTATTCAACACACCCCTCCCCTATTCAACTTTTCTTCAGCGAATCATCACTTCACTTTCTAACTCCTAAACTAGACCCACACACCAGACAAGACACCCACATCCCCTTCCCTGTTTCAAATTCAATTTTTCTCACTAATAATAATTTGATTCAGTTCCCTAACTAGAACCCACAAACCCACACCACACGCACACACCACACGATCCCCTCTCACTCTCAGCCTCCCCCTCCCCCTAACTAGCTACAGCTGCCCCACCGCCCCCAAACCCTAATCGCTCCTCCGTCCTCCCTACATGCAGCCAGCGCCAGGCAACCATGAAACAGAGACGGCCAGACAGACATCGATGCAAGACAGAGGCAAAGAAAGGAGAGAAAGGGATAGAGATCAAGACATAGGCGCGAAAAGAGGAGATCGAGAGAGCGTTGCGTTGCAATTGCATTGCGGTCCCGTTGCGGCGCAATGGCATTTTGTTGTGGTCGTTTCCGATGAATGTAAATCACTCCGCAATTGCGGCCTGATGCCATTGCGGAGGCGTTCGAAACCGCAATATTGCGGCCGCATCAGGCGATGCGGTCCAGAATTTAGAACCATGGTCCCCATCTATTATGACAATAAGTACACTTAGGGTGGGGAGCCCTATTTCCTCCTCGATGGTTGCCACCTAGGTCATCTCTAGGATAGCGTTGCACATTAGAGAAAACCATGGAAGAACTCTTTAGGGCAGCTAGCCTATGTGGGAGAGAGGTAACACGAAGAAGACGAGAGTAAACCTCATCCAAGGAAGGTAAATTTGGGCTAGCAAGAATCTGATCCCTCACAGATGCAAAATCTGGACTCAAAGCAGCCAAGGTGCACACCATGAAAAATTTATCTCGCTGAGCTAGCTCATTAGCAATGGTTTTTCCAGTAGGTAAGAGGGCAGTAAACTCAGCTTTAACGGAAGACATCTGACAACAAAATCAGAAGCACTCATGCCTTGTTGACGGAGATTGATTAGCTTATTAACAATTGAATATAAGTTCTGAATATCAGTGGTATAGAGGGACTTGGCTTGAGTCCATAGATCATAACAAGTATCAAAATTAGTGTAGATATTATGAAGAGAAGGATATATGGACTGCCATAGTAATGAACACAGCAAAGCATCATTCCTTTCCCAATTCTCTTTGTCATCTTTTACATCTTCAAGCTTAGTATAGAGATATTTCTTTAGGCCTTGTCCAATGCACCACTTTTCAACAGTTTTAGACCAAGAGAGATAATTAGAGGATCCTACTAATTTCTCTGTTGCAATGGCTGGAGTGGAGGTGAAATTGCCAAAAAAAGGTCCTGAATTCCTGGAAGAGGAGGAACTAGACATGGATAAAACAAATTTAATTACGAGCTGTATGCACCAAAAATAGATATACCGAGAAGAAGGTAGAAGAAATGAACAGTAAAAAAGAAATCCTTGCAAAAAAACAAGTCAGGACAACTAGAGTTCTGGTGGAGTCGGTGACAGCTGAGAGGGGCGAACTGCCCCAATGGTGCAGGCTGTGAGAACTCACGCTCACTGGAAAGAGGCAGCGTGATTGGCAGTGACTGTTGGTGGGTTGGGCAGCAATAGGGAGGTGAGCACCATGGTGGCGGTGGTGAGGACAGACGCACGCCGGAGAATAGTCCACCGGAAAAGGAAACAAAAGAGGGTCGAAAAATAACTGCATGCTAGGGTTCAAATTGAGTTTTGGCTCTAGATTCCATGTAAGAAAGGCAGAGAGAGATAATTCTAAATTTCACTCATTCTAAAATTACCTTTTTATAAGACTAAGTAACCTATATATATACATATACACACAAATGGACTTACAGGCCCAAACTATCAAACAATCTATGTTGACTAACAATATGTTTTTAGCTACAGCTGCTATGAACACCAATGCATCTAGCAGGACTTCCAAATTCAACTTGTAATTTTCAATTCTAATAAATTTTATATTAGTCAATGAACAGAAATATTTGACATGTAAATCTGGCAACAGGCATAGAGCTACTTTCCTGCTATCCAAAGAGGGGGAAATTGCAGCCATAGTCAATTATGATGAATATAACAATACAGTTTTCAAAAATTAAAAGTAAGAATCAGCATTATAATTTTATTTAGATAGTACCTCTGGCAAAAGTTGTCAGTAGGAAAATTTTCCTCTGTCTCCTTTGAGTTCTTTATAACATCCAAATTTAGGTCCTCAAGCTTTGAGCAAGGCTCAAACTCAGCTGCAAGATCCCTGGTCATACAAATTGAAATGATATAAATTATAGATTATGAAGAGAAAAAATTGATATTTTCAGCAACAGTTACAGGAAACCTTTGTGTGCACTCATATAGTTTACTTCACATTTCACTGGATAGCATACCTCTTACGAGATGACACAGCTCCACCATTTGTTGAATGAGAAGATGACCCTAGGCTAGGATGAGTACTTACAAGTTGCTGCTCTTCACCATCTGTTCTAGTAGAAATATCCTGCCCAGCAAATTGAAAGAGAAGAAAATTGGGTATAGACGTGAAAAAGTGAAAGAAATATCATAGACTTACTGCTTAAATAAAAAATAGGCACATGCAAAGGGAACTAATATCAAAATTTAAAAGTATAATTTGTTTAAGAAAAGAAAGGATCAAGAACTTGGAGCCAGCATTTTGAGAAAAAGATGACAAAATCTTGCCTAAGATGTTCGGCTATGAGGAGACAGATGGAGGCCCCATTAAGAAGAGTTTATTAGATGGAGGACAGCCTACTAAACAGAGGTGAGGCAATCTAAGTAAGGGAAAACCAACAGATGGAAATACTAACTAACTACCATTTATCAACATATGCACTTGAATCTGCAACTAAATATGTAGATGCACAAGTTAGGAGAGAACAGGAAGAAAGACTGCGAAGAATTCTTGCAACAAAGAAGCAAAGACACTTAAACAAGTAAACTAATATAGTTTATCTTTTGGATAGGCATCTAATATTCATCATACATAAAAAAATCTAAATTTTAAAATCAACACATATTTTATGTTTCTTCAGACAAGCATAGCAACTGTCAGCATACACATATGTCCCCAACAGGTTCAATTTATTGGCTGGATGTGTAAATTAAGATGCCGGCATAACATCATCTTTAATTCTTTACTTTCAGGATTCATCACAGTTATCTGTTCCGATAATGTTAGACTTACATGCTTCTGTACTTTATATTATATTTTAACTTCATGCCCAGGTTAAGGAGTTCATATATCCAGAATATACTTCCTTTTTTTTAGGATTCCTATATAATTACATTCAGGTCACTTCATAATTACTGATACAGCCGTGCTCTTTATCTGCACCCATGACCCATGCTTCATGCTAACTTTTTCAGACACACACCCCCACCAAAAAAAACCCGTTTTCTTGAGCTTCTTACTGGCCACTAGAACTTAAAAGTCACCAACATAGATCCAAAGCTCTTACTAGAAAAAACCAATCCCTGCACATAACCAAGTCCTTAGAACATACCCTGATCCTCTTTCTTTTTTTTTTTACACAACCAGTGTGACATCTAGTCAAATGCATATTCCTTCATATAATTGGTCAGCTGTTTCTCTCCAGTTACTGGACAAATCCAGTACTGGAAAGGATCTCTACTGCAACATTATACACAATATACAATACAACACACATGGAGACAAGTTTACCTAGAAAATAATAATACAAAATATTAATGATAAATCGACTTCTGTTTTGTTTTAAATTCCTTTCAACAAGTCTAATCATCAACCCATGACTAAGTTCAAATAGAAACAAACTTCGTGAGTTGATAATTGGATTACAATCCTTGAGGACCTTCACTATATTAGCTGATACAATTCGGTACAATTGCCAATTCCAGATCAATTTTTTCACTAACATAAATATGGAATCGAGGAAATTATATGAAGAAAGATTCATGTTGTATTTTAGAGGCAAGTTTCTAGACAAATATTTGGAACCAAATTAGGAGTAATTACCTCCACGAAGCGTATATGGTAGACGGGGCGCTTGTCTGGGTCTTTTGCCAAAGCAAGAAGTCTCTGATGCAATAGAACATCTTCAGCTCTATCGATATTAACATCAAGTCCATAACTGAAACAACAGCAACAGATTGCTTAACAAGTGCACCACATAGCCGTATATTCCACACTTTGTTTAATGACTTGATTTGCTTACGAACTCAAATCTGCTAGGAACTCAAATCTTAGCCAAGAAATCGAAAGCCATGGTACATACGAATGCATCCCAACACAATAATCCAAAACTAGTTACTAAAATAATTGACAATACAGAGATCAAATTGATGATGAACCTTGGAGGCAAGCGATTGAAGTGAGCTTCCAACTGTTCACGAAACTCGGGATTCGACACGGCTTGGTCGTGGCCAGTTTCTACCAAGCGATTGTACACGTCGATCCTCACATCGTAGTTGCTGTAACCGCTGAAGGTGCGCGGGGGCGAGGAGCTCTCTCCCACGCCTTCAACTAAATCCATTGCTTCTTTCTTTCTTTTTGCTTTATTTGCTCATGGCAGGGAAAGAGAAGAGGGTGAATTTCCGAGAAAATTTTGGCTAAAAGAGAGAGAGAGAGGGGGGATCTTTGAGACTTTGACTGTGGTGTGGTTACTGGTTAGAGTGGGAGTGGAAAAGAAAGAGAAGGGTTTCGTGATTTCAACGGGAAATAAAGGGTAATTTCGTCCACCATGAGTACTGTATGTCGCTTAGACACAGAGGTGGAATTTTAGCAAAATAAAGGATGGACAAGGAGAAGGTAGTTGGGAATGTCGTTCCTCTTACGGTATTCAGGGATTTATATTTATATTTATAATAATTTATATATTTATAGCATATTTTTTATAATAGTTGGTACTTGGTACTAATAAATAAGTAATCCGAGAACATAGGATAAATCATAATTTAATATGTTTTCTCAATTTTTTTATCTAAAAACGCATGTAAGTGTTTTTCTTTGCTAATATAATAATAGATAATGCGAAAATAATTATAATAAATACTCCGTTCTTGAATTTAAACAAAAAAAAACTTAAATATAATGGTATAAAATATAAGTAAATTTTAATTAATTTTATCTAATTTAATGATATAATCTTAAAATTTGAAGTATTTTAGGAAGGAAAATTTAGGAAATAAAATTTATTTTTTAGATTATATTGATAAAATTAAATAAGGTTAATTAATATTTTTAATTAGTATGAGTTAAATTTTTCCTTTGTTTATATTCGAGTATGAAAAGAGCTGTACAATATTACTTATATAAGATTTATTAAAATTATTTTTATATTTTGCTCTCATAAATTTTCCATTTTATTTTACTGCTACACTAATGGGGTCATTGGATGGACATTGGAATGGAAAAAATTACTTTCAACTGGATGAAAGATATATCGATTATTGCAATATCTTGCTTGGAAAAAAGTATTAATGTGTTTTTTTAGACCTCAAGTTAAGCATTTTTAAAAATACTCTTTCGATTTTTTTTACAAGACACTTATTATAAGTTTTTGTGGTCCTTTTTATAAGGTACTTTACAATTTTAAGGCAACATTTATTATCATTTTCCTTATTTACCCTTATTAACTCTACTCCCTCCATTCTATTTTAACAGTCGTTTAAGATTTTTACACATAAATTAAGAACAATAATAAATGACTTAAAAGACATAGTAATCTTACTAAATTACCCTTCTTAATTTACTACACATTTTTTCTCATTTTACCTAAATACATTAATGAATAGTGTGGTGCACAATTTTTTAAGTTTCTTTTCCCATAAAAGTGAGAGGGTAAAAATGGAAAACTATCATTAATACTCACATAGAAACTAGAGAACGACTCATATTATGAAAAAAATTTATTTTTCTAAAACGACTATCAAATTGGAATGGAGGTAGTAATGTTTTTCCAACTATATATAAAATGGTAGTGGAGTTACCAACGAAGATTGGTTCAAGTGGTACATGTTTGATTACCTTTAAGCAAGATATCGGATTCAAGTCTCGTGGACAGAAAAAAAAAATCTCCGAAGAGCTAGCTTCACCATGATGTGGATGTTTCCGGCTTAAGCAGGGTTGCCTCCTATGGAGGATACCCGTGGTTAAACCAAAAAAATGGTAGTGGAGTTAGTTAATTAGTGATATTAAATAAGGGTAAAACTATAAAGTTAAGCTATTTTTTAAAACTTCAATATAATTAACTAACTTTAACCACTTTTATTGGTATGATAATATTAATACTTTTATTATATTTTTTTGTTGAAATGATCAATATACATGATACATGCTCATAGCTTAAAATTTAAACTATCATCTCAATCTTCAACACTGATTTAACTTTGTGTTATAAAAATATTTAAAGAAGGACATAGAATGTTGTATCCATT
Organism: Sesbania bispinosa; assembly: GCA_026901365.1. Classification (NCBI taxonomy): domain Eukaryota; kingdom Viridiplantae; phylum Streptophyta; class Magnoliopsida; order Fabales; family Fabaceae; genus Sesbania; species Sesbania bispinosa. The sequence continues at coordinate 2,023,239 of QLOH01000085.1, read as the reverse complement.
GAGTAATAGAAACCTACAATATTTATTGTTACGGCCGTTCTTTTATTGCTAGTTCTTCTACCCTTCTCCCTTTCAATTTAAATCCCTCCACCATAATTAACCCTCCCGGAATTAAGCATCTTTCTACCATTTTTTTATTTTTATAGTATTTTGAATATAATACCCCGCGAACACCTCTATTTGTGGGATGTATAATATCAAGGTTTAAAGGGATTAATTTATTAATATTTTGGGGTGAAAGGTCGGTTAGTTTTGAACGGAAAAGGGTTAAAAAATATTTAATTGATTCGATTTGTAAAAAATTTGAATAGAAAATAAGAGTAATTTTAGAGTTTCAAGTAAAAGAAAAGTGATATGGTGATTTAATTGTAACAAATAAAAAAAGTGAGAGATTAAGTTTGTACAAAATAATTATTGAATGACCAAAATTACACTTTTTATAGGCATTAAAATTATGAATTAATTAAAATCTTTAATTGAAAGTTATTGTTAATACAAAATAAATTTACCCAAATATAAAATAATGGCAATGTTATTTTTGAGAACTTATTGCTTGAATATTCATCAATACAACAAGGGAAAATACATACATGCATGAGTATGCATGTATTACAACTTATGACATGAATAACATTACTTATGAATATTAAAAGTAACGAGATTTTGATGAATCATGGTGTTACCTAAAAAACATATCTATGAATTTTATTATTTGTAAAAATGTTCACAAATAATTCTCTAAATAACTCCATGATCCATGCACCATAGATGATATCCACTTCAAAATCCCCCACTAAATAAAGGAGAATGACAAAAGATGATTGCGTACATTTTTCCAACCTTATCAATATCAAACACATAGTGCATTCCTTTCTATGAGAATGAATTATGCAATGTACAAGCACAATTTTCTGCACCAATATCACTTGCAATGCAAGGAGGCTTTCTTAGTCCATCTGGATACCAAATGAGTCGTTGTTGAACTAATTCAACAACAAAAGAGTCTAGCATTTCAATAGTGACATGTTGCATTACAACCACATGTGCAATATTACCTTTGCAAGCCAAACTCCACCTACTTGTAAATTCATCATCAAGAGGCCTTTCAAAAACAACTGTATTACTAAACTCATTCAACATTGCACCAATGCCAGCATGACGTAGTTGATCCAGTAAGTGACGTGCATTCATGATGCACATTTCCACTTCCTTCTCAAATCCTATTAAACCTCTCTCTTGGATAGCATACCAGAGGAACATTGGAGCATGCCCACAACGGCTACCCGTGATTGTGACATCCTTTGAAGCAATGTATTCAACATCTTTAGATAGAACATTTATATGTTCTAAACGAGTTATTACAACACCACAAGGAATTGGGCATCCAAAGAACTTATGGCCAGAAATGGCTATACTTCCAATGGGCTTCTTGAAGGTAGTCCTTGGAGCCTATGTAACCACCCATGAGAATATTATAAGATGAGTTATATTTCAGAAGGAATCATGAATCATGCATATACACAAGTTTAATATATAATTTTATATTTACGTATGTAATATTTGTTGTCATTCTTAATTTCTTCCTCACTATTCTTCTTAAGTGAATTGTCATAGTAAATGTTTTTCACTAAACATGAAGTTGATATAAATTCTACTTACTTTTTTAAGAAACGGCAACATCATTCCAAATAGAGCTCCATCACAGTGAATATAGAATCGATTGCGAGGGAAGCCACTTTCCCCAAGTGTTTGTATTACGAGATCAACATCATCAATAGCTCCTTTCATAGTTGTTCCTAATTTATGTAGCAAAAAGGAGGAAAAAAAATCCTTTTAGTTTAGCCAAATGTGTATACATTATGTGCACGAGTTTTGTGGGTGTAAGTATTAATGAAGTGCATAAGCAAACTTGTTTATTAATATTGTATGTTGTGTACATGACAAAGTGTTTGTTTGGTTATAATTAGATAAAATTGATTTTAATATATCAATGCCCGGAAAAGAATTATGCATAAGTTAAAGAAGTGGTTGCATTTTAGTTATTGAAAACAACATTATAAACTATAATAACATTTGAGAGGAAGACCTATGTTTAGATTGATGATGGCTGGCTTGTCCTTGTGAGCAAGTAGTGAAGCATGTAGTTCAGCATAATCAATTTCACCAGACACCAAAGTGCCAACCTTCACGCACTGCATTCGATACATTCTTGCTATTTTGAATATTGAATAATGTGAATTTTCTGAGGCATATAAGATCCCATCTGGAAATTGTTCTCTCCTGTATACACATAACTCATGAGTGTTTGTGATTAGGGATTGACATATTTTTTTAAAGGATTGAATATGTTTTTAGTCCTCAGAATATAGTTAAGATTTGATTTTAATCCTAATTGTATGATTTTGCTATAATTTTTACTGTAAATTAACTATGATTTTTTTAATAAGGACTGGAAAAAAGTATTTTCATTCTTTGAAGGACCAAATTTATCAATTTTAAATTATAAGGACTAAAATCAATTCTCAACTATATTTCGGGGTTTAAAAATATATTTAACCTTTTATAAAATATCAAAATTAAAGATACTAAATTAAAAATAAAGTTCAATATATAAAAAAAGCAAACTGACCCTAGTAGAATGCCGTGAAGATTGCCTTCAGTTCCACCAGTTGTGACATATCCCCAATACTCACTCTTCTCTATCTCCCACAAATTTGCAAACCAGTCAAGTACGCACACTTCAAATGCTGTTGAATTCATAGAGTAGCTGCTCCCTAGAAATGGATCGCCAGCATTGTTTAGGTGAAATTGCAACAATGGTTTCAATGCAGCATAATCGAAATCCAGATTAGTGGGATAGCCTGCTTCAAGGAGATCACTAGTAAAGGTTCTTGCAACCAAATGTAATACTTAGAGATGTAGAAATTAAAGACTCAATTTTTTAAAAAATATATATGTAGTCAGAACATAAACTATGCAATTAGAAAAGTCCATACATACCCAAAAAGCGCAATTTGTTTTGATTTAGTGTCCCCACATAATTGGTAATTATTTTAGCCAAATTAGCATTTGTCTCCCCAGTGCACTTGGTGATGGTTAGGCTCACATGTCCATTGCTCTCTTGGATATCCTCATGCTTATCTTCTTCTATAGAAGGCTTGATGATATTGTTGACTAACCGCCCGGTGCATATTGGAATATTGAAAGACATTTCCACGTTCTTCTCAACTGAGTTCTCTATTATTTCTAATATGCATTTGAGGAGGGACAAAAAAAAAACAATAAATGAATATTAATTAGCACAATAGAGTACGTAGGAAAGTTAACCTGCATATAATTGAATATTCTTATGATTCATCGATAAGACATCTGGTTAATTGTAAGAAATTAATATATCTGAATTCTTTCAATCTCTTTTCTCTACGCATGAGTGGCAGCATGACTATAATTTGTTTGTCGTTATATATTATTTTTATTATTATTGATTATTGATCAAATCGTGCTTATTCCAATTGTGTTCAATCAATGAAAGACATATACTAATATTCTTTATGACCTTTTCACATTTTTTCAGATTACTCAAAACACTTCTTTCAGTGGCTGCTTATAATTTTTGATGTAGTAATTTCACTAAAAATTTTCAGATTAATATTGTTTTGTATGAACAAGTTTTATCAATAAATGTTTATTAAATCATCAACGCTTCAAGTATATTTGCTATTAAGACGTCATTAGAATGAACTTTATTATAATCATTATTGTTTACCTATTTTTTCTTTTTTAATAGTATTGAATAATTTTTGTAATAAATAATTTTACATGTATTTGTAGCTAAATTAAATACTCGATTCTCTATCATTTCTCTCATTTTCTCGCCCGTGCAATACACGGGTACCCGACTAGTAGTGTATTAAGATGTAAATTTATGAATTTCAAAATTTTGATATTGATAATAAAAATAGTATTTAAGAATTAAGAGTAATAAAAATATTTATGAAAAACAATACAAAAAGTGAAATATTTATAATATAAAAAATCACGAAACACGTTAAATTAAAAAGGAGCGAGAATGAATTAGTGAAAGTTTCCGTACTCAAATAAATTTACTTATAAAAGCTTATTTTCAAGACTTCTACTATAATTTACTTTCCTTTTTATGTAATTTCTTTACCAAATTAATCACAGCATTCCAAATGATATTGTCCTTACAGATTTAGGGTAATGATTGACTGTCACAATGACACAATCAGTTATGGTTGACAATGTTTTCTTGGTGTTATTCAAAGAAAATAATTGGTTGAATAATTGATTAATTATTTTAACAAAACTATTGATGGGGCTTGTACTTTGGAGGTCGAATTTATTTTGTCCTCTCTTCATATTCAATATTTTCACTCATTTTTAGAATTTTTAAAATTATGAAATTTGAGTAATAATTAAAAAGAGAATTAAATAGGAGAAAAACTATAAATAATAGTAAAAATTTAAATATAATAAAAAATATTGATATTCTCTCTCAACATATATTTGTCGATTGAAATTTTACATATTTATTATAAAAATTCTTCTTATTTATTATTTGAATTTTTTTTATTATTCTAACACATATAAAATCTAATAATTTAAAATTATTTTATAAAAAAATAAAGTAAAAAGTATCATCCATTTACATAAAACCTCTTTTAAAAAATTTATTTAGGAAGGGGAGATAATCAGAAATTTCATATTGGTATATACAAGATAAGATTTGTACAAAAAGGAAAGACATGATCAATTGTGGTGAAAAACATTAAAGTGTTGATGCTTTGTTTGGATAGGAAAGAAGTGAGAGGAAGGGAAAGAAAAAGAAGAAAAAAGTAGGAAGGAAAGTGAGAGAAAAGTGAAATAATTTATTTGGATGTTTGTAATGAAAAAAGGTGAAAAGAATAGTAAGTAAAAGAAAAGAAGATGGAAGTGGAAAATAAGACCAAAAAATGCTTTTGGGATATAATCTTATAACGTGCTGATTGGTAAGATATTTCAGTCAGATTAAAGTCGAAATTAGTAATGGAAATCATTTCATCAGTGTTGTTTGGTAAGACAAATTTTTTAGCTAGCTACTAGTTTTTCTTGAGAAACTATTTCGGGTAGTTTTTTTTTTTAAAAAAACTCCATTTTTAGCTACTAATTGAAAATTTATTACAAGTTTATCACTCAACTTTCAACTCATCGTAATTTAATAATTAATATTGTCTTTATATGTCATTTTACTATTTTCAGCTACTTTTACCAAACACTTTCAATCTTATCAACTAATTTTTCAGCTTTCAGCTAGATGAAAAGCTAGAAAGCTAGCTAACTGAAAGTTAAAAGCTAGCTAATTTGATTGAAGATGTTTGTTAAACTAACTATAAATGGTAAAATGACATATAATGACATAATTGATTATTAAATAATGATGAGCTAGTGATGGTTGTTGAGAGATAAACTTCTTGTAATAAATTTTCAGTAGATAAAAAAGAGAGCTTTCTTAAAAAAGCCACCTCAAGTAGCTTTTCAAGAAAAGCTAGTAGTTACCTAAAAAAGTTACCTTAACAAGGCTATATCTAAAAAATACTTACTGATTAAATAGTTCCAACTGTTAATTTCAGCTTTCTAGTGCGTTTGTAAGACATTTGAGATAAATGAAAGCTGAAATTAATAGTTGGGACCATTTTATCACTGTTTGGTAATGTAGCTTTTTTAGCTAGCTACTAGTTTTTTTTTCATAATGTACTTAAGGTAGCTTTTTTAAAAAACTTCATTTTTCACGTACTAGCTGAAAATTTGTTACAACTTGATCCTTCAACTACACTCACTCATCATTATTTAATAATTTTACTATTTTCAGCTAGTTCTACCAAACACTTTCAATCAAATCAACTAGTTTTTCATATTTCAGTTAATTTTAGGTTTTCAGCGCTAGTGTTTCAGCTTTCATCTAACTTTTCAGTTAGCTTTAAGTTTTATTCATCTAGTTTTTCGGCTTTCATCTAATTTTTTAATTTTTAACTAGTTTTTTAGCTAATTTTACCAAACACACTCTTTATCTAGCTGAAATATCTAACTAAACACACATCAGAATTTGGCTTCAGCTAATTTTTTGTTGACCCGCTTGCAAACTTACATTTGTATATTTCAAGACAGAAAAGTAGATTTCTTTTAGAAGCAACTATTTGTTGAATCCAAATTGGATGTAATTTTTCCACGGGTCGTGATTGATATACCGCAAACAGTGGTACCACTGCTTGCATTTGAACTGCAAAGTAAATTAAAAAAAAAAAAAAAGGTAAAAACACTTGATTGCAAACCTGGTACGAATGTGGTACCACTGTTTGCGATACCCAAAACTTTTCCGTTTTTCCACACACACGATTAAAATGCAAATGCCGTTGGTTGGAACAATAAAAGTCAAATCGGAGATGAGGGAGATACTCACTTCTTGCAAAAATCCATGGCTTGGAGAGATTATGCTCTCTCTCTCTCTCTACTGACACACACACACACATATATATATATATTTTTAAAAAATCTTTTTAAACTCATTATTATATACCATATATACGCCTTCAATCACAGTTGCCTCCACCGAAACTGCAGTGATAACCAAACATCCAAAAGCATCCTCCAAAATGTTATACAGTCGATCTTCAGATGTATTTCACAATCAAGCTATGTATAGATCCAAGCATAATATAGGTGGAGGTTTCATTTTTTCACTAAAATACACACACACATATATAATATGCAAACCACAAAAAAAGGAAGTCAAACATAGAAATGAGGAATAACAGTGGAAAATTAAACCAGCTTCCATATATGTCATAATGCATTGTGGAGAAATAAAAAAGGAATCATGCATCACAAATTCACAATCTTACCTAGCCTCCTCGTAGTAATCTTGTTTAATTTTTATGATGCTCCCTATAGCTAGCTCATTATATATATATATATAAAGAGAGAGAGAGAGTACTGCCTCTCTGATCATTTTCCCTCTCAGATAAATAATGCCAAAAACCATTCACGGTATAGGTACGTAGGGACAAACTTTTTTTGTTTTTTTGGACATCACATAGCAATATACCAACCTGTGTACTGGAGGCTAGGCGAGAAGATCTAGAGTTGTACCCTCTGATTTTAATAGCATCAACTTCGGGGCTTTAGAGGCAATTAACTTATATATTATATTATGTTATTAATTCATTTAATATACAGAGGCTTTTTTATTGTATATAATATTTAATTAGTTGATATATAATAAAGTTTTAAGAATGATTGCAATGACTTGATGCTGGGATATATTCAATGGCATATTTAGCACAATATTCTTAAATGTTTCTAATGGGATATTATTGGCAATTAGGATGGATTAATGTTCCGTCTCATTAATTATGAAGACATGATATCATATCTTTAAAAAAATACAAAATAATTAATGTTAGTTTTTTAATGGCAGAGTCTAGAGTGAACCACCAGCGGTGCTTCACCTCTTTAACACCGTCACATCTTGATTGTTTTGAATATACATATACATACACACATATAATATTATATATATATATATATATATATTGAACAATACTAATGTGAAAGTAACAAAAAGAAATGTACATTGCGCTATTAAATAAATTAACATTCACTATTATATATTATATATACATAAAGTCTTGAAATGGCTCCGGCAAAATTAGGTCACTTATTCAAATTAATTTTATTTCTTAATTAGAGAATATATTAATCCACGCCATAGGCAGATAAAGTATATTTTTATATAATTATAATTAAATTTATAATAAATTAATATCTTTAAAATTAAAAAAGAATTAGAATAATTTTAAATAATCATTCAATTATTGTGAGAATAATAAGAGTGTATTGTTTCTTATATATTTAAAATTTCACCTAAATTTTGAAATATATAATTGCTTGAGATATTTCTTATTTCTTAATTCTTTTTATTTTTATTAAATTCACTTATATGTGAGAATAATAAGAGTGTGTTATTTATAAATGCTGTTGTTCGATCGGTGGATTTAGCCGGAAGTACTTGTACCAAAATTTCTTTTGGATTAGTACCTTGGACCATTTTAGGTGCTGGTACTAATTTGTCTAGAGGGTGATCATAGGTACGTAGGATACTCACTTTTTTTTATATGTTTTTCACTTTTAATTACAAGGTTTGATTTTTCTAAAAGTTTGATCATCTGATTTAAAAGTTTATTTAAAACCCTATTTTATAGTAAAAACTTTAAATAAATTGACATAGTTGTCTAAATAAGATGACTTGCAAACCAGTGAATTAAATTAAAGTTATTTTTTAAACGTACAAGTCAATAAGAATATAATTTGAAGACTCTAAAATAAAATTTGATATATAATAATAACAACAACAACATCTTTAGAATTTAATAATTATACATTGTCAGTGTAAAACAGATTTACACATATATCCAATTATGTGCTGCTACATCATTTAATGAATTTAATAGTACATGAGGTGTCATATTCATTAAATGATGTGGCAACACACCATTAGGTGTCTGTGTAAAAATTTTTACACTAATAATATATAGTAATTAAACTCATATTTTTATATTATTTATTTATAATAACTTAAATAGATCAACACGTAAAGTCTAAGGTTTTGGAGGTTTAAAACATTGTCTTAATTTTTAGTTGAATATGTTTTAGAAAAAAAAACATTTACCTATCTTGTTTAATAAATATTCCTAGGATAGGTTAATTATGCTTAATGCATATGTCGGATCATGGATCTTGATAGGTCCTACCCCTACAATTTAAACCCTTTTAGAAAAAAAATTGTTATTTATGCTCTAAAATCATTGTAATGAAAAATTATCACATGATTTACTAATGGGATGGTGAGAACACCTTATTTTGACATAAGCCTTTTTCCTAAATATGTCAATTTTTTTTTTGAAAAAGTAAAGAAACAAATAAAAAAAAGGAAAGAAAGAGAAACGAAAAGGGACTGTTTGAAGAGGTATTTTGGCCCTTATAAATATGTCTTTCAAACTTCTTTTATTCTTGACTGAACAGCCTTAATCACTATTTATGAAGTTAGGCTCAAGTGAATATTTTTTAAGATTATTTGAAATAGTGTTCAAGTGATTCTTACTTTGATGTAAAGCTCATAATTAAGTTGAGTCAAATGTACATTAAGTCTTTATTAGGTCTAAAAGTCATTATAGAGATGTTTGTTAGAAATGTTGAATAATGTACAAATTTGGAACCATATATGTTTAGAGTTGTAGATGTTGTTTTGGTGTGTAATCAATATTGTTTAAAAGATAAAATTGATATCTACAATTATTATTAGGAAAAGTCTGAGACCTTATAATTGCAATGTTTTTAACAATTGAAAATCGCGCTCCAAAGTAACAAAAAAAAATCATAACATGGGTAAGATTTTTAAAGTCCAACATTGAAAAGAGTATATTCTCTTCACCTAACATTCCAAGTTTCACATTCAGGAGAGCAACTTCTTCCATCTCCTCCCGGTCCTATAAGGTGGTGGACAATACCAAGTGAGGAAGGATTGAAGCTGTGGTGGAGCATAAAGAGTGGTCACTTTTGAGGTAAGTCTACTTTTCTCTCTCCATTTTTATTATTTAAATTATTTGCATACCATTTGTTTTTTTGTTGTTTCTTAGAAAGTTTTTCAGGTTTATTATTAAAATAAATAGTAAAAGATATTTAAAAAATATATAAATATTTTCAATTTGGTTTGAATTTTTAGAATTATGAAAAATATTTTAAAAATTTAAAAGATACAAGTTTAGAAAATAAAAAATATAATGATAATAATAAATTATGAAAAATAAATTTAAAATAAATTAAAATGATAAACATATATATAAACGAAACTTAAAATAATTGTGAAATAAAAGTGGTGAGCTCTATTTTTCCAGTTTGGCTAAATGGTTGTGGTGTTTTCAATAATTGTGTATTTTTAGTATGAAATTAAATAATTTTTCTTTATTTTTGAATTTGGAGAATGCAAATGAAATTTTGTAAAACCGGTTAGACCGTGATCTTTAACGATTGTTAATTTGTTACGATTTATACTTTTTTCGATTGTTGAAAATATTGTATGGTACTTTTTTGGGTGAATTAAATGGGCCTAATAGGCCAAGGAAACAAAAAAAAAACAGTTAAAGACCTCTCTGGATCAAGGATCCAACACAATCAGAAATAAAAAACAAAAGTAGCAGAATTAGGGATAGACCCATAATTCCTAAAAGAACCGTTCATCTCCAACCATTTCTTTACAAAACAATTTGTCAAAGAATTGCCTTCACAAAATGTATGCTGCCAAACCAAACCATCAAAATTGCTAGCAGAATTTTGAATTCGCTGAACAATAGCAAAAGCTATGTGAGTACTAGGGCAACCGTTCTCTGCGAAATTGAGGGCAACCATAGAGTCAGCTTCTACTATACCAAACTTCTTCCCCAACTGAGCCGCGACCTCTAGACCACGCAGAATACCCCATAGCTCTGCCTCCAAGATCGAGCAAGTCCCCAAATAGTTGGAGAATCCAGTCACAAAACGGCCCGAATGATCACGGATGACTCCACCGCAAGCTGCCGAGTTTGAAGACGGAGAAAATGAACCATCAGTGTTGATTTTAACCCAACCATTTGGCAGAGGGTTCCAGCGAACAAGGGTATGACTGAGGTGAGCACTCTTTGTGTCGAGATTATTATTCTTCAAAGCTTTAATTGTTGCCTGAACTTGATTGCAAATTTAAGCTTTTAGGGTTCCAGTTGATACTCTGAAATTGTTAAAACCAATATCATTTCGATGCCTCCAGATACTCTCCCGGATGAAACCAATAAACAAATCCTTGCGCAGCAAATCACCATTAGAAGGAGGACCAGAAAGAACAGCTAATAACCAGATACGCACTGACTGCTTGTCATATAAGGTAGTAAGAAAATTATCTAAGAAAAAACTGCTCCAGAGAATTTTAGCATCACCACAATCCCTAAATAGATGTAGGATAGTTTCAGCTTCATTGTGGCACATAGGACATAAATCATCATTGCTTAGATTCCTCTGCTTCCTACTGACATTTGTTAAAATGCCTTGGGAAGCAATTTTCCAGAGAAGGATTCACAATCTTTGAGGACCTTGCCATTTCTATCAGGCTCTGGAGTTCTAGAGGAAGTGATGAAATCATAAGCAGAACCCACAAAAAACCAACCATTAGAAGCTCCTTTACAAACCAATTTATCCATGCCATAAGAAGATGAAGGAGGGGGGATTCCCATAATTTTTTTACAAATGGGTTCAGGTAAATAATTCCTGATTTTAACCAAATCCCAATTACCATTAAAATCAGTGAAATCCCTGACTTTATCTGTGATGTTTGAATCAGTAACCGGAAAGCACACACTCCTTGCCAAAGGATGGATGCAGAATTCTTTTTCTTAATTGTAGGAATATATCGTGACCCACACTGGTATTTAGCTCTGATAACCTGAACCCAAAGATCATTTGGGTTATGAATAAAACCCCAACAAATTTTCATCATATAGGCCTTGTTAATGTATTTGGCTTTCCTCAGACCTAGACCACCCATATGTTTAGGAGTACAAATTCTATCCCAGCCAATTAGGTGAATTTTCCTGTGAGTGTTAGTGTCTCCCCATAGGAAATCCCTATATAATTTATCAATCTCTTCACAAGTAGATGAAGGCAGAAATGCAAATTGCATGTTGTAGGAGGGAATATCGTTCATAACTGATTGTGAGAGAGTAAGTCTTCCAGGAAAAGATAGGGTCCTACTTTCCAAGAAGACATCATTTGCTTAGTACGAGAAATAGTATATCTAAATGTAGATTTAGACACCCTCCCATGAATAATGGGAACACCCAGGTATTTGCCAAGGTCATCAGTCCTCGGAAATCCTAAGGCTTCAGAGATTTCCCTCCTAACCTGCAAGCAAACATCGTTAGAGAAAAAAAAAATTAGTTTTATTAACACTTACCTTTTGGCCAGAGATGGAACAAAATAAATCCAGGATAATAGAAATTATTTCAACCTGATCAAGTCTAGCTTCAGCAAACAAAATAAGGTCATCAGCAAAAGTTGGATGGGAAATTTTAGGCCCATTTTTACTTACCTTTATAAGTCTCCAAAATTTATGCTCAACATTTATAAGATGAAATAATCTTTCAATACAAAGAACAAAAATATAAGGGGAAATATGATCCCCTTGTCTAATACCTCTAGATGGATTAAAGGAGTCAAGAGCTTCACCGCTGAACAAAACTTTCATTCTAAGGGTATTTATACAGTAATTTATAACACTCCTAGGGTTATCAGGAATCCCGGATTCCTCTAAAGTATCAAAAATAAATTTCCAATTTAATCTGTCATAAGCTTTTTCTAAATCAATTTTAATTGCCATCCAACCATAATTACCCTTTTTATTTCTCATAGAATGAATAATCTCTTGTGTAATGAAAATGTTGTCCCTGCTCTGCCTACCAGGAATAAAACTACTCTGATTGGGGTCAATTATATGATTTATAAGAGATCTAAGTCTATGAGAGATAAGCTTAGTAATGATTTTGTAGGATACATTACATAGGCTTATAGATCTAAAATGACTTAATTTAATAGCCCCATCAATCTTAGGAATAAGAGTAATAAGGGTATCATTAATCAAAGAAACAGACTGAGGATTATTGAAAATATTGTAAACCAAAGAGCACACATCTTTTCCAACTTTATCCCACTGAGTTTGATAGAAAATAACATGTAACCCATCAAATCCAGGAGCTTTAAATCCTCCCATAGAAAAGACCATTTTTTTATTTCCTCATCAGAAATAGCTTTATCCAAAATATCCTTACAGTGAGGTAGTAGATCAGGAAAACGGACAGATAAGCAAAAGGGAACATACTCATCATTATCCAGGAATAAAGATTTATAGAAATCAGTAGTCATTGTTTCCAATTGATTTTTATCATAGATTAAATTACCCTGGTCTGATTCAAGATAATCAATTCTAATTTTCTTTCTCTTAGCAATAGTGGAACCATGAAAATACTTAGTATTTTTATCCCCAAATTGAATCCACTTGCATCTAGATTTTTAGAACCATAAGAGCTCTTCTTGAAAAGTCAATTCCTCATATTCTTTCCATAGTTTATTATGAAGGTGGTCCAAGCTAGGATCATTAGATTTTAATTTTTTCCTAGCAATCCCATCCATTCTTCTTGTTAAAACTTTTTTCTTATGGCCTATGTTACCAAAAATATCCTTGCTCCAACTCTTTACTTGGTCTTTGAAATTACTAACAGTGACACACCAATCCCTATTATTCTGCCAATTAGTAGAAACAAATTCATTGAAGTTGGGATGGGTAAGCCGAGCAACAACAAACCTAAAAGGTCTTATATGTAAATTAGCATTCTGTAGATCCTCAAATTTCATTAAAATTGGACAATGATCAGATTTGTAGAAAGGAAGGTGAACAAGCGTAGCATTAGGAAATTTAATTCTCCACTCCATATTCACCAGGCTTCTATCCAACCTTTCACATAAATTACCCCTTTTCCAAGTAAAAAGATTACCCATAAACCCAACATCAATAAGATCACAGTCAATAATCATATTTTGAAAATTAAACAGACCTTGAGTTGAAGGATTAGAAGCTCCACCTCTTCTTTCTGTCACACTATTTGTAGAATTAAAATCACCAATAAGACATCATTCACTTACCATAGTAGAAGCCAAACCTTTCAAGTCATCCCATGATTAGGACTTGTTAATAAGATGGGCGCTAGCATAAACAGCAGTAAGAAACCACTGATTATTAAGCCCATAATTCACCTACATATGAATAAAATGTCTAGAACATTTTATAAAATCAATTGACCATTTGGAGCTATCCCATTGTATCACAAAGCCTCCAAATTGGCCAATAGAGTCAAAAATTTTAAAAGAGTCAAAACCCAATCGTTGGATGACTTTTTTAGCTTTTTCACCACTAGCATGAATCTCCATAAGGATAATAAGATTGACATTATAAACCCGCCTAAGATCTTTAACTAGGCTAACAAAACTCTTAGCATAAATCCCTCTACAATTCCCTGCTAAATAATTCATATTAAAGATTTTGAGGGGATTGAGTGTTACACTCGGAATTATCTTGCATATGCATGCATTCTTTCATTTCAGTATCAGAACATTGAGTACTTGGCTTTTTAATGTCAATAATTTGTTTGTCAGGGGGTTTAGACTCAAAACAATTAGAGCCAAGAGCAATCAAATAATCTTTTTGTAATTGTAAAAAGTTACCTCTACCTCCCCTTTCCTTCTCCATGATTCACATTAGGTGAAGAAGTTCTTGTTCCTGTTTTCTTTTAAGTTCTGATTCAAGAAAAACAGGGTTAGAACTAGAACTAGAATTATCAACTGTCATGATTGGTGTAGGGGCTGATGCCAAGCTTTTTTTATTAGGAATTGAGACAACACCAGGCTTAGGATTATCAAGTGTCATGACTAGTTTAGGGGCTGATGCCAAGCTTTTCTAATTAGGAATTGAAACTGAAGTTGTGGCTTCAATCACAAGAAGGGGGGTTGAATTGTGATTGAATAAAATTTGTGCAATTTCTTTGTATACTTTTTCTGCTCAAGGTCCTGGCTTGGCTTAGTATAAAGAAGTAAACTCACAGAAGGTAAATGGTTAGTGTTAGAACCACATGAAACACTAGAAGGGGGGTTGAATAGTGTTTTAAGCTTTTTGATAGTTTTTGGAAATCTTTAATTTAAATCATGAAGATGAGCAACGTTCAAAACAAGTCTTAAGATCAGAGATAGTTAAAACGTGTAGAATATAAGAAAAACAGAGTTTCTTCTAAAGCTTAAGATTGTTTTAAACAGAGGCTTCTCAAAGTATCTTCTGAAGATTATTACAAAGGGTATTTTCAGAACTGTTTCTGAAATACTTCAGACGACTAGAGGTTGTCTGAAGCCTGTTCTTGATTTCTGAACTGATCTCTTTCAGACTTGCTTCAGAGAATTTATTTCAGAAGTTCTTCAAGGAACATTCTTTGTAAAGCTCCAAAAGATATAAGAGCCATCTCATGTTTTATACATGTGAAAGGTCATTTTATTGAAATATTTGTGTTAAGTTTATTATAGAAAATGTTTTTCAAACTCCAACATAAATATGAAAACTGGAAGTAAAGAGATTAAAGAAAAACTTAGGCATAGAGATTTCAGACATGCTTTTAAAGAGGCTGTCTGAAGTTTTTCAGACGACTGGTAAAAACTAATTTTAAAAGATGTTTTGTGCCCTTTTTTAAAATATCAGATTAACTAATCTGACCTCTTGATTTGTATAAAAAGAATTAATAAGAGATAAGGGTAAGAGAACTTAGGCAAGGAATTTATCCTGGTTCACCCACAAACCCGTGAGCTACATCCAGTCCCAGAGGCAAACCACCACTGGATTTTCCACTATCTGAATCCACATATACAAGTATTGTTCACAGCCTCTTCAGGCCAACACAAGTGTTATTTTGTTTTCAACTGCCTCTCCAAGCAACATATGCAGTATTCTTTCTCAGTCTAGCCTCTCCAGGCTCTGCAACTCAGTATTCTTTCTTCCACCAAGCCTCTGCAGGCTCTCTGACACTTATTCAAGTGTAGAGTATTCTTTCTTCCACCAAGCCTCTCCAAGCTCTCAGACACATAAAGTGTTTTTTAAATTAAACTAAGTTTAAGTTTCCACGAAACATAAACTTAATCTTTTCCTGTACTAGAGGTTAACTGAGTACTACTCAGGATACAATGAAAGAATTCTAAGTACAAGGTTAAGACAGTGATAGAAGTGTATAAGTTTGTGTACAATCCCTGTCTCCGATAAGAGGAATAACATCCTCTGAGAATTGGCTAGGTAGATGTTGACTTTAAGCTCCAGCCTTGTTCTCCAGCCATTGGTTTCCATGGGTTACATTCTCACCCGTATCATTGGAAAAACCAAGGCATACTTGCAGCTTCAAACCATTCTTGGTTCATATGAGATTAAGCACCGCCTGGTAGGTTGTTCAACTGAACAACTACAATTTTGACTAGCATAGTTGATTCAAGTAAGTGTGGTCAACACTGATAGGATTTTCTGATGCATCTTGATCAACTGATTGAACCATGTGAATGAGTTCAACATCTTCAAATTCTTCCTTGAGGCTATTTATATGTTCTGTTGGAATATAGCCGTTTGAAGATGATTCATAATACCGTTGAGATGTTGATGATGTGGCTCATATAGCCGTTACTTAATAGTGTCTCAAGCGGTTGCTTCTTCTTTAGCAAATATGTGTTCAGACAGTCTTGTTCTGACACTTCTGTAGATGAGCTCTTTAGAGAAATTTTCTTGATATTGTTTTGCATGTTTTCTCTCTTGATATCCTTTTTACTTTTCTTCAGCTGACTTCTGATTTTCTCTGCTTTTCTTAGGAGTGTATATGAGGAGGTATCCGTTGGATTTGTCCTCTTGCTTATTTTGTATAAGCTCCTTTTCTGTTTGCTTCCTGACACCATTTCTCCTTTCTTCTTTGAGTGAGGTGTCTTTTTCAATGGCTGTTTCTTGCAGATGATAAAGTATGTTTGAATTAAAATATGTTATTCAAACATTTCTCTTTGTTGCTTCTGCTTAGTCTCCTGAGCTTTTCTTGTGCTTTCTTTTGAATTTGTGATGATGATATTTCCGTTGTGATACCACCCTTTAGAGAAAGCATTGAATGCTATTTAATCCATCGTGAGACACGCTTCTGGGTGTCTTCATAATTCTGACAGAGTACAACGTTGGTGCTGCTATAAAGCTGCCATTGTTGTTGCTGCAATTTCTGCGTTGCAGAGATTTCCTCAGTGGTGTATGAAATTCAAAATCACCAGGAAAGGTCTCTGTATTTCTTGCCATAAACGTGTTTGAAAAAGGTACGTGCAGCAGAGGTTCAGAAAAGTCTTTACAAGCTTCAGCAGAGAGTGCCACGTCATAAGTGAGACTTCAGACAGCACTGATACTTCAGACGGGTTGAACTACTTCAGACAGCTTCAACTCTTCAGACGAGTCCTGCTTCTTCAGACAACTTCATTTCTTCAGAAGGCTTCTTTGCTTCAGACAACTTCTTTTCTTCAGAAGGCTTCCTTGCTTCAAACAGCTTCTTTTCTTCATAAGCTTTATGTTGTCTTCATATGGTCTTCACGTCTTCAGACAGCTTCTTTATCTTCAGAATGCTTTATGTTGTCTTCATATGGTCTTCACGTTTTCAGACAGCTTCTTTATCCTCAGAATGCTTTATGTTGTCTTCATATGGTCTTCATGTTTTCAGACAGCTTCTTTATCCTTGATCCTGCATTTGTTCTTCTGATCCTAATCTTCTGATTATTATTTCATCCTGAAACACAATCAACAAACCAATACCTTTCTCAGTAGAATCTGTTTATATAATTTTTTTTGTTAATCATTAAAACTATAGGATGTTAAGTCTTTGAGTCAAGTTTGAGTGATCAAACTGATTAATAGACTTCACAGTTAGATGATTTTAATTTTCTTAGCAAATATTTTTGTTCAGTTCTATGGCAGTAATAAAGAAAGTAAAAGGAGAGAGTAAAGAAGATGGCACACAGAAATTTTATACTGGTTCACCTCTTCCAACCTGAGGCTACATCCAGTCCCTACACCTGTAGGATTTTCTCACTCTTACAATCAAATTACAATCTTCTTGGGTAACCTTACCACTAGTATTCTTTACCTGCCTCTTCAGGCTAACAACAATCTAACCAACTCAGATTTTCACTGAAAACTTACTGTAGAACCTTCTGCAGAAGATTCAGTCCCCAGAATACTGCAAGTACCTTCTGCAGATTCTGTAAATCAACTGAGATCATCAAATCTCAGTAAACCTCACTGAAATAACTTTCCCTTACTGCTCAGAGGAAGGAAATGCACCTGCACTCCTCTTTTGAGACTTTTACAATGAAATGAGAAAGAATAAAAACAAACAAGGCTCAAAACTATATAATACTTGCACAACAGAAGCTAAATGGTGAGCCAAGACCCTCTCCAAGACTCTTCAGATCAGATATCTCACAAACAGAGGAGAGAGAAATTTTTCCAGAAGATTGAGAAGTGTAGAAGCAGAAACTGATGTATCTTCTGGAGTGAGGTGCTCTCCAATTGTGGAGGAAACCTCCTTTTATAGGGAGCTGAGGAGAAAATAGCCGTTGGACATCCAGCTGGCCTCAGGAGATGTCTCCTTCCCTGCTGCAGCAAGTGTAGGCTTTACAGCTGTCAAGTTTGACCAGCTTCCATCATCTGCAAAGTATCTTCTGCAGGATGTTTCTGGGCTATTTCTCACGGTTTATCTCCTGTAATTGTGACGAAACTTTCCAGTATAATATTTTCACGTATTTTTGATTCAACTTGTCCACTGGAATAATGAGAAGATGAGCAGAAGGAGATTAGTATTAATTTATCCTTATTTGCATCTTCTGCAGCATTTCATTCCTTCTGCAGGGCTTCTGGAGCTTCACTTTTCTTGCAGATCTTTTTACTATTCATCTTTTGCTTGATTGAGACTAAATTTAAGATTATCATGCAGCTGTAATCTCAAGATAAAAAACACAATCTGTTTCATGATTCTTGACATGTTTTGTTTCTTCTGTACAATTAGTAAGCTTAGGTTCTTCTTGGAAACAGTCATTTATCTTCTTATATTTGGTTTTGCTCCTTGCAGAAGATGATTCACATATTTCTTGGTAATTATCAGAGAGCTTCTTTTTTGCTTCATCAAAGTGAATCTTCCTTCTAAGACAACCTTAATTGAATTTCTTCTTTTCAAAGGCTGTTCTATATCTTCTGGAGAATGACATAAAGTTTCTCATTACTTTTCAGTATATATTAAATCTGTTTTTCACAAATTTGTCATTCTTGTCAAATCTGAGACTTAGCTTCTTAATTAGGTGTCACTCATTTCCTTCTTTTGTTACTCAATTGTTCCTTCTGCAGATGCTTACCCGTATCTTCTGATCATTTACTTGAACAAACACATTAGTCCTTAAAGGTCAGAATTATTCCAAGTAAGCCTAGATTGGTTGTCATTATTAAAATACTCTTTAAGGGATTCTTGGACCTTACAGAAACAACATCAGGCTTAGCTTTAAGGGCACTAGAATTTTTCTTGGAAAGCTTAGCCTGCTGCTTCCTTTTATCTTGAATGCTCTGAGAATTTTTCCCAACTTTTGGATCACGAATGCGAGTTACTTTAGGTTGAGCAGCTACAATAGGGGTAGCATCCGAAATCTGACCATCCTGAGTGAGGCATGTTTCTTGATCATCGTCACTTTTAAGGAGTTCAAATCTAGTCCCTAACTCAAGACTGTTAATCTGAGTATGTTCAGGCTGAATAGATGCAATTGTATTCTTTCCTTGAGCTTTTTTCCTTGGTTGTTTCTTGACTAGCATCCAAGGGCCATGCACCCCAACATCCTCTTTAGAATTCCCATCAGAGACAGAGTTATCATTATTCATTGAAGATTTTTTGACAAGAACTACTCCCTCCTGAACATATTGCAGAATTTCTTGGTTTTCTTGACTTTCCTTAGTAGTAGCAGCCAACTCATCTGGGCTTTCTTGCATTGGAAATTCAGAACAAAGCTCTTGTCTGTGTCCATATTTACCGCATTTGAAACAAACTTGATGTAACCTTTCATATTCAATTCTAAGAATAGTACCACCTAGAATCTCAATTTCAGGAATAAGCCTTTTTGAAAGATCAATCTCCACACACAATATCACAAACCTACCCCGTGAGTGAATTGAGGTGAGCCTGTCCACTTTCATCATAGTACCAGCAGGAATATTTCCAACCCGAGTTAGAAATTCCAGATTATACAACTCAATTGGAAGGTTTGGGATCCGACACCATACAACCACCTTCTTGACTATCCCAGCTTCTTCCAAGAAAAGAGGTCTCCAGCGTTGAACAATAAGGTAATGTTCTGCAATCATCCATCATATAGCACATGAAGATAATCCTTTCTTTTTCAGTAAAATAGACTAGGTGATAATCTTGTTCCATATCAATGAACTTGACTGGATTCTTGCATGCCCATAACCTCCGAAGCCGGTTGTGTAAAAACTGCATATTGAATTTTTTGCCAAGAATACCACTAGAGTGTTTTGCCACGATGCACACCAATTGTTGTATTCTTCTTCATAAATAGGAACAAATGGTCGGCATGATCTTGAGGTAGTCTCTTCATTAATTTCCTCTTCCATAGTAGCTCTTTCATCATCAGTAGATTTATATGGAAAAATTACATTGTCCACTTCAAAAAGGGGACGAGATTGAAGACCAATCTGGTTCAACAAGGACTCTTTGTAGGAGACTTGTTGTTGAATGCGAGAAGCATTCCCAGCATCTTCTTCTTCCACCATGGTGTCTTGATCAACTGCACTATCCTCTAACTCCCCCATCTTTACTTTCTTTTTTGTTGCGCAGGTACAAATCAGATTCTTGGAGAGAAAGCTCTGAATTCTCCTCTGCCATTTTTATGGTACATTTATAACTTGTTATCTTTTATCTTGTGCAAAACAATTTTGATTTGGAAAAAAATATCTTTTTAATAAAATCATTATCCAAATTCATGTGACGACATTCAATGACTGGTGTCATTTATACATCCTTCTATTGTTGATTTTTTTTTTGACTTATTCTATTGTTGAAATTATGATATGGGTTAATGTACTACTTCCTATATATCTTTTATCCTAAGTAATTCAAATTCACTTTAAATAACAACTTTCTTTATATTTATACAACGATCATTGATGATTAGCGCGTACTTTACACTTCAACTAAAGCACGAGTTTGTTTATATTTTATATTTGTAGTATTTTATAAAATTAATTTTAAAATAAAATTTTAAAAATTATTATAATTTAAATATATAAAACATGATGAAATAGTGAAAGATAATGGGAAATTTTATTAAGTAATTTATTTTATATATGTTTTGTAATCTACATATTTGTGATCATGTTCAACAACAATAATATGATCATTTTTTGTAAGGATAATATTGCAAATATAATATAACAAAATAAAAGTGACTATGCGATTGCCAATTGAGAAAATTCACTAAACTATCATCACCATCATCATTTTGATCTTCAAATTCTATAAAATCCTATATAGAAATGAGTCATTTTAAAAATATTTCAATAAAAAGTATTTTATTTTAAAAGAATAGGTGGTTCTTGGAATATTTATTTGATCTTAATTAAACCGTAATATATTAATAAAAAAGATTAAAAGATGAAATTTTTATTATAAGTAGAATAATTTAAGGATTTAATAGTTAATATAATAATTATTATATGAATTTAATACAATATTTTTATTAAATTGATAAACATTTAAAGATTAATTTTTTAAAATTGACAAAAAAAAACTCTCATATCAAAATAATGAACAATAATGTTTATTAAATATATTCTATAATTAAATTATACATTTAATAGAATTGATAAATGAAAACTTATAATAATAGAAAAAGATTAAAAGATGGAAATTTTATTACCTATTGAGTTATGCATTTAATAGAATAATTTAATGATTTAATAGGTAATATAATAATTATTATATGTATCAATGTTCAAGTGAATTTTACAATATATATAGATATAGATAGAGATAAATAGATTGTCAAAAGTATGATAGAAGTAAATGTAGCTATCTTTTACTTTGTATGTTGTAATTTAAATTTAATTAATTTTTTTTTTCAAAAAAAATATTCACACAATGATCCGATTTACACCGCCGATCCTTAATATCTTACCCCTCCTTTAATTGTTGGAGGTATTGTATGAAAAAATATATAGTATCGTTTCTGTTTTGTGCAAAATGTAAATTTTATTTTCTAATTTAAAATGATTAATAATAACAATGAAATAAAATGCATCAATCAATAATTGTTTTACAGAAGAATTACAACACTTGAGTTTCTCATTACATCAGAAGATTAATAGGAGTATAGACTACTCTTATCAAGTCAAAATAATTATTTTCATAATTTAATCCTTATAAATAATTTATAACTTAATTATTTTTTAAATAATATTTAAATTATTTTGCTTTTAGTGTAAAATATAAATTTAAAATCCTATCAACAATTTACACAATTAAATCTAAGTTAATTGTTTTTATTTTTTTGAGTTGTTGTAATGAGGTGTTCTGGGATTTACCACCCTTCATTGTGAATATCCAAATCCAAATTCCAAACTTAGCTTGATTTACACAAATTAAATCTCATACTTTTAGATTTTCTAATTTTAATAAAATTAGTGGCAACTCAATGCTTTCCTTTTATGTCGTATAACTTTTTAAGGGATTGCTACATGTGGATTAAAGTTAATTTCTTAGAATCAAATTTTCAAGTTTTAAATCAATGAAAAAGTTTACATTTCTTCCAACACTGATCTATATGTGTGTGTGATGATAAAAAAAAATTGTCATGTTGTGTTACATTTAAAAAAAAAAAACTTATTATGTTGAATAGTAATATTTTTTTTGCTAAGCAAAGATAAATTTTATGAATAAAAGTACAAGGGGTACTCTAACCCGTATATAAAGCTAATGAGAAATAGAACTAGTCCCAACAATTAACTGAATGACTAGAAAATACAAAGAAGACAATACACCAAGAATGCATAATAACAACCAACAGGAAAAAATTATGACCACCAAACCAAATCAAAAAACACCACAAGACCTTTAAAATTCAGCACAGAGACAAACATGATGATAGTGTACCCAAAATGAGAAAGGATAATCAAAATCAAGATCCTTGGATTTCAGCCAATTCCAACTCCTAACATAGTAATATTTGTTTTCTTATATTTCTTTAAGAATTTTTACTAAGATCCATTATTTAAGAAATTTAAACTTTATTGTTTTATCATTTAATTTTTGAGAAATTGATCGTATTAAATTAGTTTTAATCCATCTTATTTTAAATTTTCATGATTAAGTTTTTATCATTTTTTAATAAAATTTAAAAATGATTCTCATTATTATGAAGATATGAAACTAATTGTTGTTTATTTATTTAATGTATGTGAATTAATGTTAAATTTTAAAATATTTTTATTGTGTCTTGAGCAGCAAATGCCTTACCATTATTTTATGAATAATTTAATTACTATATTTATGCTACCATAATTTGTATATTTAATTGAACATTCTCTCGAATTTTTTTAATCTCTTAAAAAGTTGATATTTGAAAATTTTAATTTAGTT
The DNA here is from genome assembly GCA_026901365.1 of Sesbania bispinosa. Taxonomy (NCBI): domain Eukaryota; kingdom Viridiplantae; phylum Streptophyta; class Magnoliopsida; order Fabales; family Fabaceae; genus Sesbania; species Sesbania bispinosa. Next base: position 1,999,873 of record QLOH01000085.1, on the reverse strand, counting down.
CTCTACATATTAATTTTGATAGGTCACTATGGAGTGTGAGACGTCCAATTTCTCTACTCTCAAAACCATGTGTCATTCTTCATGTTTTTATATTGTTTTTCTTTGAGCGTGTCTTTTTTTTTTCTAAGCAAAGAAATCTTTTACACGGTTTAATTTGCAAAGATTTTTATACATTCTCAAATCTCTCCAAATTTATTGAAAAAAAATGATATCTTGATTATTTATAATTGTAAAGCTTAATCATATCCATTTCTTTCCTATTCCAAGTATTTTTTTTAAATTAAATATGAATTCTTATAATGTAATAATATATAGTCTTTAATAATTATAATGACAAATAGTCGAATTTAAAAATTTAAACAACATAATAATTGATTAATATTTTAAAATTTAAAATAATATACTAATTTTAAAATCACATATATTATATGAATAATATGGTTAGAATAATTAATTTTTGTGAATTAATAATTCAAATTTAAAATATTTATCCTTTAATATATATGTTTTTTGTTTTAAATAACATGTATCATGCGGTAATCATGTTCGACCCGAGAAAATCCACATCATGGTGTGGGACTAACTCTTCGAGTGAGAATTTTTTCCATACACAATACTCGAAATCGAAAATTTACTTAAGTGAAATCAAACATGTACCACTTGAATCAACTCCCGTTGGTATTTAATATATCCATTTAAATTAAATCCCTAATTCAAACTATTTATTTCTCAATATTTATATATTAAACTTAAATTTAAATTACATACGTAATTAAAATTAATTATATTATAATATTCACATATCAAATATAATTTATTCATTTTAAATCTAACATAAACTTCATATTTTTATATATTTATTTATTATTAGAAATAAATATATATTTAAAAATATTGATTGTATACGCGGGGGGTGAAATACTAGTTGATGTAATATTTTTCATTGATAAAGTGTAAGGTGGATCCCATATTAAATCAGAGAAACAAATAAATAGCTAAAATCGCTCAAAGGAATTAAAATTATTTTATTAAAATTGATTTTGTTTTCTATAGAGATATTTTTTTTTTCATTCCCTTGTTCTCTCTGGCAAGTAGATTATGAAAATCCAGATGGACAACCACCGAGCTTAGCTATTCAACAGTATTTGTCTAATCCAACAATAGATTAATTACTTCAGCTAGCTGCTGATATAGAAAGGTAGTACGTAGGAAAAGCAAAACCAATAAATAATAATAATTTAAAACAAAGAAAATTGTCTTCCCTTTCCTTTTTCTCCAAAATCCTCAACATAACTACACCCCGCTTAAAAGCTACTATAAAGTAAAATAAGTGTAGTCCCACAAAAAAAAAGACAGTATAACTTATGCTAAAGTTATTGTAACATTATTTTTAATTATAGTTTTTTACTTGTTGTGTTTTATTTATGTAAGAGAAAAATTCAGCTTCAGCTACCCCGATGTGAATCCGTTTGTTGGAACGGCCGGTCAGTCAAAGACCTGAAGCATGTTGGTGGGTGACTGATCTCAACTCAAGCATCCTTTGATTGTTTGCTGAGAATGCCCCTGGCCCACACCACATGTAAAATGTGCAAATTAAACACTGTCGCGGTTTTTCATCTCATAGAACTCATTTTGAATTGGATTGATTACGTTGAATTAATTTTGTATAAAATTAATTTTGAGATAATACAATTTTTTTAGACATTTATAATAGATAGGTGATTTTTAGAAAAAAAATTATTTAAATATTCATTTTCAAATTTGCTTTTACATGTCTAATTATTAAAATGGACTTAATGTTAATGTGTTTTTCTTTATTTATATTTTCTATATTATAATTAAGTTTTTTTAATATATACACTAATATTTTTAAAATATAATAGTTTGGATAATTTTTTTAAATTTAGATTAATATATCAAAATAAAATATAAATATAAAAGTTAAATTAACTATCTTATCAACAAATTATACTATACTAATTATCTAAACATTAATTAAAAATTTGCATTAAAAATATTATTATTATAGTAACGTAATTTTTTATTTATAAATATAAAAAAATTAAAAATCACGTTATTACTAAATTATATAAAAATATTTATTTGAAGATTAATCAAAAATTAAATTAAAAAATTATTTATTATAACAATGTAGTGTTTTAATTATAAATATAAAATCTAATAATCATGAGTAAGTTATAAAATATCATTTATCTAAAGATTAATTAAAAATTTTAATTAAAAAGTTATTTTTTATAATAATCACATGTCATTATTCACATTCCTCTTAAATTACATGGTAATTCAACATGTTGAATTTTTTAAATTTTGATACATAGAAACGAAATTTCATATAGCATACCAAAGGAAAACATGGAGTGAAATTTCATAATTGATACACCTCATAATTAAAAATGACTCTAATTTGCTTATGCCAAAATCATGATTTAGGATAGAAATAAATTATTGAGTGATGAAAGTCACATGAAACCAAATGTGTTCAAATTAATTACTATCCCTGTCTACTTTTATTTGTCATTTAAGGTTTATGCATATGATTTAAGAAATATGATGAATTCTATAAATTTCATAAAAGATGTTAACTAACTTCATATTTTTACCTTTTACTCATTCTGGTCCTATTTATAAGACAACTTAGACCAAGTCACACATATTAAGAAAAATAATTAATGCATTGATTTAAAAAAAAAATCTACAAGATTACAAGTTTATCCCTATTTAAAATTAAATTTCACTACTGTAACATCCTAAATTTTACTAGGATAAATATTAATTAAATCAAATAAATAAGGAAAAGAAATAAGTAATTAAATAGGAAATAAATAATAGGACTACTATTATTATTAGTTTTATTTCGTAAAGATAGTTTTAAATTAAAAGAGGATGAGGGTGGAGAGTGGGCCCAAACCCAATTAGACATTCTAGTAAGGAGGGGTTAACAGATCACCCTAATCCTTATTCGTATTATCGTCAGAGAGCGAAACGCTAAGGAGGGGAGAAACTGTGTCTCAAGAGAGAGTGGCTGCGGAGTAAGCTTCAAGAATCGAAGAAAGACTTCCTTGCTGTAATCAGGCTTCGTTTAAGGTACAGTGGGGGAGAGGGTGCTGCTTGTATGTGCATGTGGGGGTGCTTGGGTAGTGAGGGCAACCATAAGACCCTCTAAGACTCTAAATTCGAAATTGATATATATATATTGAGTATTGTATGATAAAAACATGTTGATTGATGATTAATTCTGTCAATCTTGGTGAATCTTGATTGAAATAGAATAGGGTAGTGAGAATAGCGAAAATGAGTAAATAAAGGTTTGATGATTTGGGATTTTGATGGAATAATTGTGCAAATCTGTGTAAAGATTGGTGTTTTTTCTGAGTTTATTTGATATAAACGTGTATGATTGATGTATTAACCTTAAGGGTTGATTAGAGGTTGAATAAAAGGGTTTAAAGGGGGTAAAAATCGCAAGAACTGTCATCTCGTGTCGCGGATAATCGATTACGGAGGTCTGTAATCGATTACAGAGTGTTCTGGGCAACAAGGGAGTGATTTTGGCTTGCTGGTAATCGATTACAGGGGTCTGCAATCGATTACCAGAGAGTTTGTTTGCTGGTAATCGATTACAGAGGGCGTGTAATCGATTACCAGAGTTTTGACAACTTTCTAGCTTGAGAAAGAATGCGTTTGTTAAGGGTGCAAACGAGCTCGGAACCCTATCATATAACATATCAAACTGAAGCCCAAGATCTTAACTTTCTAATAGAAGTGGAATTATCTTAATTGGACACCTAGAACTCTAGATATTTCCAAATTAGTGCACCAAGGTCATTGAGCTTAAAACTTGAAAACTCTAAAATTGAGGAATCGCCTCTGGTAATCGATTACAACTGTTTGGTAATCGATTACCAGGTCAAAAATGAGTATGAGAGTGTTGTTTTTGTAATCATTGTGATCCTTTAATTATTTGGTGTTAATTATATAATTTGTTTGTGGAATTAAGAGAGTTAAGTGGCTGTTTATAGAGTATTGATTGTGGATGAGTTGATGATATGAATATCCCATGTGATGTTAGATGTTTATAATGTTGAGATGTATGATGATGATGTATTGAGTTCATGATGATGATGTATTGATGTATTGAGTTCATGATGATGATGTATTGAGGTATTGAGTTTATGATGATGAGGTATGAGATGTGTGATGATGATATATTGATGTTATTTGGAATGCATATGGTTGGTTAATATGCTATGTAAATGAGGTTATTTGGAATGCATATGGTTGGTTAATATGCTATGTAAATGAGGGTATTTGGAATGCATATGGTTGGTTAATATGCTATGTAATTGATGTTATTTGGAATGCATATGGTTGGTTAATATGCTATGTAAATGATGTTATTTGGAATGCATGTGGTTGGTGAACATGCTATGTAATTGATGCTATTTGGAATGCATGTGGTTGGTGAACATGCTATGTAATTGAGGTTATTTGGAATGCATGTGGTTGGTGAACATGCTATGTAATTGATGTTATTTGGAATGCATGTGGTTGGTGAACATGCGATATAATAAATGATGATGTTACTTGAGTTGTGCGGGCCCATGGAGGGGGTACAACTTAAGAGAGATGCCTTGAGCATGTGTGATGAGACCTGAATTGTGCGAGCCCATAGAGGGGGTACAATTCGGGAGGTGAACTGAGTTGTGCGGGTCCATAGAGGGGGTACAACTCAGGGGATCAAGATGGGGCGTTTGATGGACGGGCCCATAGAGGGGGTGCAACCTAGGGGTGAATTGTACTGGCCCATAGAGGGGGTGCAACCTAGGGTTGAATGTCGTTGTGCGGGCCCAACGAGGGGGTACAACCTATCGGTTTGTGTGGTGACACCGGTAGACTATCTAGGTAATAACTAGAGTGATTGACGAGGTGCACCCATTGTGCGGAGTTCCAAGTCATGATCTTTGGGTAGGTGATGAGATGAGTTTTGGAGCATATGATAAGTTGGAATACTCAACGATGGAATTGAGTTATATAATAACGAATTTTGGTGCATATGATAATTTGGAATACTCAACGATGGAATTGAGTTATATAATAATGAGTCTTGTTGCATACATGTTGGATGTATATGTGTGATATCTGATGTGATATTGGATTACAAATGGTGTTATGAGTATTAATGATGAATGAATATTATGTGAGTCCTTTGGTGAATGATGGTATGAGATTTATATGTGGATATAGATGAATAGCTATATGCTGAGTTTTAGATGATTATTATCTGATGGATTATGTGATGTTTTGGTATGTGGTATGATGAATGATGATGTTGTGGGTGAGGATAGGGTAGCCTCCTATGTGTATGTATGAGTAGTATTCTTTTCCTCACCGTTATACTGTGGATATATTTTTATAGGTGTTGATGATGACACGATTGGTGTCGAGTTTGATTAAAGGGAATGTGCTCTGATAGATGTGACACCAGGGTATAACTTGGGGATCTTTATTATGTTACTAGTTAGCAAGACTCTTGTGAACTATTTTTGGATGCCTTGCACGACAAGTAGGATAATTAGTATTTTTATTTCTTTGGAGATTCCGCTGCATGAGTATTGGATTACATTTGAAGTTTTATTTCGTTTTAATTTAATTGTCTTTCGAACTAAAGAGATTTTTATAAGAGAGTTTGTTAACCTTTTACCCATCGTGGGACATTATCTTTTCTACATTTCAATTTATTAAACATATAAGAGTGTGGGGTAGAAGGGTGTCACAACTACCATGGTAATTGTGTCAATTTAAAAACTTTAATGGTCAACAAGGGAAAATATGAGAAAAAATATTAAATGCTTCTATATTTGTATATTTTGTCTTGTAAATATGACCATGAAAAAGTTTTAAATATTGTCTTATAAATAGCACCAGAAGAAGTATTAACTAATTAAATTATGTCTTATTTATTATTTGTAAATAATATATTTAATAAAAAATACTAAGTATTTCTTAAAATTATAAAAATGGCTAGTAAGAGAGCCAATTTTTTTTTCCAAAATAACAAATAAAATGAGATGGACCAAATATTTCAATAGATATAATTAATTTTTCACTTTTAAAAATGATCCAAACACTAACTTACCCTAGAGCAATGCCAAACTGCCGAAGTGTAGAGGTGAACCAAACAGTACACAATATAAGCTTTAATTTAGCCCCCATAGCTCTATCCACCATTCAATTTGTTACAACAACTAGGGATGGCACCCGCCCAGGACGGGGGCGGGGAGTACCTCCCCACTCCCCGTCCCCACCTCTCATTTATCTCCTCATTCCCATCCTCATTCCCGTTTCGGGGTAATATTTCCCCCATCCCCATTCCCCATATCCTCACGGTTCCCACAAGGATCCCTATAACTAGATTAATTATTAAAGAAAATGCTAAAAGTCAACTATATATATGTATATAGATAAAGATAATTTTGTTATTTTAATTATTTATAGATCTTGTGTGGCAAAGAACATGATCTCATCCTATCCCCAAATATACTTGGAGCGATTTTCCATACTCGGGCCTATTCTTATAGTGAAAAAATCTCCAAACACAAAGTTCTAAATGAAATACGTCATATAACAATCCTAAAATCATAGGATAAATTGTCAATCTTACGTACATTAATTATTTTACATGTGTTAGGGGCGTGGTAGGGAACCCACGGGGCGAGGGTAATGATCCCCACCTCCATCCCCAAATATGCTTCGGGGAAAATTTTATCTCCGTCCCCATCCCCAAAGGAAAAATTCCCCAGTTTCGAGTTCCCAAATGGGGCAGTCCCACGGATATCCCCAAACTCGATTAAAAATTGTCATCCCTAGTAATGACATAAAAGTGCCCCACATATTAGAGAGAATGGTTGGGAGAAGAGAGATTTTAGGGTACGTGGGAGAAGAATCTGGAATTTATTTTTTAAATAAAATATTATATAATAAATCAAATTAATTTAAAAAAAGGACTATTTAAATAATTATTTTAAAAATTATTTAAACTAATCCATAATAAAAAATTAAATTAATTTTATCCTTAATTTTATCTATAATTATTTCACAATTATTATTTTTAAACTAGCGGTTGTGAGTCAAATTAGTAGTTGTGAGTGTCAAACTAATAACTATTTTGTGTGATTTTTATTTCTAATTTTAATTATTAGTAAATATTATATCATTAAAATATATTTAATATTGGTGTTACTATTACATTTTACATTTTTTTATTCTACATTACGGATTTTTTATATTTAAACACAATAGTATTTTATTAATTACCTTTGAAACTTATTTAGAAAATTAATTTTTATTTAAGTATGTTTAAATTTTATTTAGAAAATGAAATAATATTTTAAGTTGAACTAAAATATTAAAATAATAAAGGTTAGGTAGCTTGTGGGGTTCATATTGAAGTTCTTGTAGAGTTGCTCTATTAGAGCATAGAGTTGCTTAAAAAGTAAAAAGCAATGATGTGTACAAATATGACACACATAAATAATAATAAACAATATTTTAAGCAACTTTGGTGGGTTGCTCCATTGGAGACCTCAGTTCAAAATATAATAACATTTTTTATTTTATAAAATGTATTGTTTAATTTTTAATAATACCATATATATTTTATTTACTATTTTTTATTTATTTATTTATTTATTATCAACTCATTTTTTTTAAAATACATTAACAACTCATAATATGTGGTGATTGTTTGAATTATCACGCACTACAACATTTTTGGCTTTAGGCAACGCTTTTTCAGACAACATTTAAAAAACCGTTGCTGAAACATGAAATAGGCAACAATTTTACACCTGTAGCCTCATTTATATTTGGCAACGGTTTTCAAGTTGTAGCCGTATTTTAGGCAACACTTTTCTTGACAACGGTTAAAAAACCGTAGCCAAAACATGAAGTAGGCAACAATTATTTAATTTTGTAGATCTTTCTTAGTCAACGGTTTTAAAACCGTTGTCAAAACATAAAATAGGCAACATTTTTTAAATTATGGTGATTTTTTCTAATCCACAGTTATTAAACCGTTGCCAAAACATAGAATAGGCAATATTTTTTAAATTATAATATTTTTTAGTCAACGATTCTAAAACCGTTACCAAAACATAAAATAGGCAATGTTTTTCAACTGTGGAGATTTTTTAGTCAATGATTATAAAATTGTTGCCAAAACATGTAATAGGCAACAATTTTCAACAGGTAACAAGAAAAAACCGTTGCTTAAACTATTAAACAATATTGATTTAATGTTTAAGTTTTCAAAGTTTTACTAAAGTTTTATTTGTCAAATCAATGACCTTAACATAAAAAAAATTGTATCTTTGATTTTAAACTAAGAGATTTTATAAGTTTATTTTAAAATTTGTGGTTCATATGATATATATATATATATATATATTAAAATTGGCAATATATATAACAAATATCTGTGTTAACTTAGCGGATAGAACTTAGTGTTTAAAGATGAGGAGCTGTGTTGACACGATCTTGATCGACCTCAACCAGAATGCCTCGGATCCATTGTAAGGGATTGAAGGTCCAATGACCGGGGCCAGATCTGAGCGGATGAAGAGAGCTTTGCAACTCTTGAATATTATTGAAGTCCAAAGGAAAGAAGACCACCGAGAAGAAGAAGATTCAAAGAAGTGGTTTAACTTAATTCGGGAAAGTGTATCTAATCAGATCCTAACTGATTTATTTAGGATCAGATCTGTTACGAATCAATATCAAATCTGTTAGGATTATATTTAAATTTTTTAAGATTATATTTTATCTTGTCTAGGATTAAATCTTTTAGAATTATATTAATCTTTTTGGATTATATTTTATCTTATCTAGGATTATATTTTATCTAGGATTAAATCTATTTAATTTAGGAAGTATCTTTTAGATAGTTTATTTTAGGAAATTCCTTTGCTATATATTGGCATTGAGAATCAGTTTGTAGACAAGTTATTTTTATCAATAAAATTTGAGTTTTCTCATTGTGAGAGCTTACCCTTTGTTCTTGGATTAAAGAACTACTTGATAACTTAGGTTCTACTAGCAGGTCTTGGTTAGGGTCTAGTTGCTTATATCTTGATGACTTTGGTGCTTCCGGCAGGTCACATATTGTGTCAAGTTCCTATATTTGATAGCTTTGGTGCTTCCAGCAGGTCTTGGATTGTGTCAAGCTCCTTACAGTTATTTACTGTTAATTGATCTTCAAGACGGTCCTATCTTTACGCTTCCAGTTCGTATCATGTGTTCAAATCCTACCTTGGCCATTTTAAGAATTTTTATTTTTCATTCTGAAAATCATGGTTTATTCCTTTATTTTAGGCAACGATTAAAAATCGTAGCCTAAGCTAATAGACCATTGCCTAAGGTCTCTTGGGAGTAGGCTTGAAAACCGTACTTTATTAAGCAACGTTTATGCTTTCCGTGGCTGAAAACTCCAAAAAATCGTTGCTTAAGGGAATAGGCAACATCGGCTAATTCAACACCTACAAAATCGTTCCCTAAACTTTCAGCAACAACTTTTTTGCTTTCAGCAACAGTTTTTTGTTGTTGCCGCATACCAAAAATGTTGTAGTGACATATCCTTCAAATTAGACAATTGTAGTGTTTTACACATTATGTTTAGGTGTTCTATTTTTGCTTGTCTTGTACTCTTGTACTATTTGGTTGCTATTTTATTACCTGTTGGAGTACCCTTATACTCAAATTTGTTTTCTTATGAAAAAAATCCATGAAAAGAGTATAACTTACACACCACACTATCATCTCCTGTTTGATTCTGAATCATAACCCCTCTTTATGTTTATTTTGAATGCGTGCATTGTTTAAAGATGTACGATTGTATGAAACCTTTGTTAAATCATGCGCGTGCCATACATGAGTTTGATCTTATTTGATAAATTATATATATCTATACTATTGCACTTTGGTTGTTTTATTTTCACTGTTCATTGGGGTCTTTTTGCTATATATAATTAGCTTTACTTTGCTATATATAGTTAACCTTATCTATTGTTGATGAATTTCTTATAAATATATATGGTTCCTTATTTAAAATTTAAATTCAAATTGCCTATGTTGTTTTCTTTTTTTTTTTATTTGTCACACCTTTTTTCATTTTTTATTATTATAATATTAAAAAATTTCTCACATTATCCATTCATATTAATTTATTACATTACATAAGTGGTTTTTTTTTAACTACATTTACCCTTGACGGGAGGTAGTCCTGCTCTAATCGTTTTCCTTTTTTCACATTATTCATATTAATTTCCTTTTCTTTGTGTTTCTTATCACAATTTCATTTTTTATTATTTTATTAAATATATTTTCTCTCGATATAATTTAAATTTATAATTATATTTATGATGTATTTGTTAAAATTTCTATGAATGTATTTTTTAATTAGAATTATAAAATTCATAATTATGTTGTTTTCTTCTACTTCAATAAAATTATTATGTTATATTTTGATTTATTATGTATTTAGTGTGTTTTGTTTTCACTGTTCTTTTGGGCTCTTTTTGCTATATATAGTTAACTTTACTTTGCTATATATAGTTAACTTTATCTATTGTTGATGGATTTCTTATAAATATATATATGGTTCCTTATTTAAAATTTAAATTCAAATTAGTGCCTATGTTGTTTTTTTTATTTTATTTATCACACTTTTTTTTTCATTTTTTTATTATTATAATATTAAAAATTTTCTCACATTATCCATTCATATTAATTTATTTCATTACATAAGTGGTTTTTTTGTGAACTACATTTACCCTTGATGAAAGGTAGTCCTACTTCAGTCGTTTTCCTTTTTTTCCTTTCCTTTTTGTTTCTTATCACAAATTCATTTTTTTATTATTTTATTAAAATATTTTCTCTCAATATAATTTAAATTTATAATTATATTTATAATGTATCTGTTAAAATTTTCTATAAATATATTTTTAATTAGAATTATAAAATTCATAATTATGTTGTTTTCTTCTACTTAAATAAATTATTGTTTTATATTTTGATTTATTATGTATTTAGTATATAGTACGTTTTAAAGGCTAAATAATTTTTTAATTATAGGTTTAAAGTGATTTTTTTTATAAACCATAGGTACCCTTCACGGGAGTTAGCCCTGCTCCTGTTGTGAATATTAATATCATGACGAGGTTTGCTCTCCTAACAAAGGTTTTTTCCAGACACTTTATACAAGTTTAAAGTGATTGGGTTGTGGGATCTCAAATCTAAATATATTTTAAGTTTATAATTATATTAATAATGTATTGGTTACTATTTTCTATGAACATGATAACAATATGAAATTTACATTCTACTAATTAATGTATATGATAATAGCATAAGTTAAATTTATTATAGAAACTCAGTAATATATGTAAAAACGAACATCACCCGCAACCCAACGTTAGAGACTACTATTATAATGTTTTAAAAGTATAGGAATATAAAACAAATGTTTCAGAAGTCAGTAACAAAGACTAAAGTTGACAAAAAAATACTGGGATGAAAAGTATATTTTACCCAATTTAAATAAATATCATCTATATATATATATCAAGCAAGAAACATGTTAGATGATAAATTAACAACAAAATATATTACTTCACAATTATCTGTATCTATTTATTTATTATTGGAATATAATTATTTTGTTCTTTTATTGACCACATTAAATTCAAAGTACTCAATGGATAAATATCATTTTTCTATATACATCTATACTATTACAATAGAGAAGTTTTTTGTAATTGTTCATTCAAGGGTTAATTTTCTTGTCCAATCAATGCCTTGATTTTTTGTCTAATCAATAGTAGCTAGGCTTTGAAAAGAATGTCTGTCATTTTAAGTCTACACTTTTTAACAATTTGAATTAGCTGACGGTGCAACTAACGAGAGATCATTTATCCCTGTATCTGTTCATATTGTGTGCTGAGGTATTTTCAGGATTGCTTTTGAAGGCTGAAGAAGAAAGGGCTTTTCATGGAATTAGTATAGACAGATCTGCTCCGGAAATTACTCACTTTTTTTTTTAGATAATAACATTACTTTTTTCAGGAGTACTAACCATGAGGTTGATTAAATACTAAATATTCTAAGCCAACATCAAGAAGCTTTTGGCCAAGTGATCGATCAATCTTGACAAATTTAAATTATCTTTTAGCCGAAATGTTTGTGAAGAGAGGAAATTCATGATCCAAAGCTGGATGAGTATCAAGGTTGTTAATAATCATTCTAAATACTTGGGTTTCCCTACCTTTATTGATAGGTTGAAAAATCATGTTTTTGATTTTTTTTTTTCAAGATAGAGTTTGGAAAAAGTTAACTAGTTGGAAGGAGAAATCCTTATATATATATATTGTGATGGTAGAGAGATCTTGGTGAAAGTTGTGGTCCAAGCTATACCTTGTTACATTATGGGTTTCTTCATATTGCCTAATAATATATGTGATAAGATTGAATCCATGATCAGGAGGTTCCGGTGGGGAAGTTGGAATGGAGAGAGGAAAATACATTGGACTAAGTGGGATAAATTATGCTTGCTAGTGAAATATGGGGGTATGGGATTTCGTAGCTTCCAAGCCTTTAATTTAGCTTTGCTAGCTAAACAGGAATGGATGATTATTACACAATCTTATTCTCTTATGGCTAACTGCATCAAGGCAAGGTATTTCCCAAGTAGGGGCGTAGCCAGGGCCACGGCCCCCCCCCCCAAAATTTCAAATTTTTTATTAACTATATAGGTCCCGTATAATATATTTAATGAAATATTACTTCGGCCCCCTAAAAATTTCGTAGATTCTGTAGTATTAAGTACTTCTTTACGACTCTTGCTATTTATCTTTATTTTTTCAAAAAAAGTTTGAACTTTTTATTATTTCATTTTTTATATTGGTTATTTTTTTTATTTAGAGAAGATAAGATAACATTCAAAATTATACATAAGATTTTATTAGAAATATTAGTCTATAAAAAGTAAAAAGATTAAAAGGGAACCAACATGTATTGGTCCGAGTGGAATGGGTTCGGGTCCTTAAGCATGTGGTCCTGGGTTCGATCCTTGGATCCATGTGAATGGAAAAAATACTGTTGGGAGGGGTCCCCGCTTTGCGCCTGACAGTACCCCGAGAGATTAGTCTCTTACCTACCGGGTGGGAGGATACTCTGGGAAACCAAAAAAGATTAAAAGGGGAAACATTCGAGCATTTCAAAGAATAGGAAAGAAGGGAGAAAATATCATTAGATAACATAATATAACATTAAAAAAAATTTGTTTGATTTGAATATTTTTTTAGAATTAAATGAGAAAAAAACTAAAAATTTGATTTGCAATTATCTGAATTAAATAAAAGATTTAATGAAAAGGAAGTTGAATTTCTTATATCCGGTTCAACTTTAGATCCCAAAGAATTTTTAAAATCATTTGATATTGAACAAATTTATCAACTTGTTGAGAAATTTCATGCAGATGAAGGAACAAAGAGTTTCATTTAAATAAAATTTACTATTCTTAACTGAAATTATTTAATATTTTTATCATAATATTTAATAGGGTTAAATATGTTTTTAGTCCCTTAAAATATAGCGAAATTTGGTTTTGGTCCTCCATTTTTCAAAATCACACGATTTTAGTCCTCGTCGTTAGTTATATTTCGCTAAGTGATGACATATTAATATTTCTTGTAGATTTTTCTATATATTTTCTTTCGAAATTTCCTGTAGATTTCAAAATTTAAAAGAAATTTCATTTAGATTCTAAAATTTGTAGGAAATTTACTATATTTTTTTTATAAGAAAGCAAAGAAATTTTATAACAACATTTTTATGTAAAAAAATTGTAGTTTTTTTGAAAATTTACTACACGTTAATTGTCTAGAGAAAAATCACAAGAAATTCCTGCAAATTTTTACTCGGGAAAAATCGTAGTGAAACTGTGAATGTGACTTAACAAAGTACAATTAATAAGGAGGACTAAAAGCATGTGATTTTAAAAAATGGAGGACCAAAACCAATGAAAAAAATAAATGAGGGACCAAAACTAAATTTCATCATATTTAAGGGACCAAAAACATATTTAACCATTTTTAATATTTTATTCCGATCCCCCTAAAGAAAAATTCCTGGCTACGCCCCTGTTCCCAAGAAACTCTTTCCTACATGCCATTGTGGGACATAGAACAAGCTACATATGGCGAAGCATTCAAATGTTGATATTTGCCTTTTTGTTTCTACACTTCTAATGAAATTACATGAGATCAGAAGAAGACCAAACTGATCATAGAGATTTTAAGTACTATAATTTTAAGTAGAAGAAAGTTTTAAGTACTATAGTTTCATATAATTTTAAAATTTTTAAACAAATGATCGATTAGGTGATTGGGTTAGTTTTGATTGAAAAAAAAAATAAATTTGATAAGCAAACCAGTTATAATTGACTTGGTTTGGGTTTAAAATAAAATTAACGTAGAAGAGGAAGCTTAAATAATTTGATTCATGTTCCTATCCTCGTGTTGACCTTGATACATATGTAGGTGCAACTAACGGGACCACAATTGATGATTACATAAAAAATTGATGATTGCATCCATTTTGTCCATTGTATTAACATTGATCATATGTATATATATTGATCATGTAGTTTCTCCTCTGTCCTCCCCGACCGTAAAGAAAGAATTGTGCAACACATAAGCACAATTCCAAGAATTTTACATGCCTAATTTCCATGTCAATTTTTTTTCATTGTTCTAGGAGAAAGGGAAAAAGTATATACTACAAATATTATTTTGTGACATCAAAATGGCAGTTTTTAATTTTAACAGTTAACATAGATAGTATTTAAAGAAATAAATCATAACTTGACAAATATTAAATTATATACTATGATATTCCATAAGTTAATGTTTGGTAAGGAATATTTTGTGGGAAATCATCTTTATTTGTCAAAAGTTTTCATAAGAAACTTTTCATTAAAAGTTTACGTAACCAACGAACAACAAATAGTTAGTTCAAGTAGTACATGCTTGATTTTCTTTAAGTATATTAAGTCTTGGATTTGAGTCTCGTGTCTAAAAAAAATCATTTACAGAATTATCCCTACCATGGTATGAATATGTTCCGGCTCATGAGCAGGATTGTCTCCCTTAGAGTTTACTTATGACTCAGAGACCAAAAAGTTATATATCATATTAAATCAATAAATCAATTGAAATACACATTATTGCCAACATTATTGAGAATTTATTATTCGATATATATGAATATTCACTCATACATGAATATTCATCAATACAACAAGTGCAAACACATGCATAAATGCAACTTATGGCTAAAACCACATTATTTATGGATCTTAATGACTCTAACGTCGATCATACATATATTAATTGGTCATGCATTCCTTCACATGAGAATGAATTGTGCAATGTACAAGCACAATTCTCAACACCAATGTCGTTTGCAATGCATGGAGGTTTTCTCAGTCCATCTTTGTACCAAATGGATCGTTTTTGTATAAGTTCAGCAACAAAGGAGTCTAGCATTTCAACGGTGAGGTGTTGCATCACAACCACGTGTG
The DNA here is from genome assembly GCA_026901365.1 of Sesbania bispinosa. Taxonomy (NCBI): domain Eukaryota; kingdom Viridiplantae; phylum Streptophyta; class Magnoliopsida; order Fabales; family Fabaceae; genus Sesbania; species Sesbania bispinosa. Next base: position 1,984,218 of record QLOH01000085.1, on the reverse strand, counting down.
CGATATTACCTTCGCAAGCCAAATTCCATCTATATGTAAAATCTTCATCTAGAGGCCTTTCGAAGACAACCGTATTACTAAACTCATTCAACATCGAACTAATGCCTTCAGCACGTAGTTGATCCAATAAATAGTGTGCATTCATGATGCACTTATGTACTTCTTTCTTGAGTCCTAATAAACCTTTCTTTTGAAGAGCATACCAGATGAAGATTGGAGTATGCCCACAACGGCTACCTGTGATTGTGACATCTCTTGAAGCAATGTATTCAACATCTCTTGATAGAGCATTGGTGTGTTCTGAACGTGATATTACAACACCACAAGGAATTGGGCATCCCAAGAACTTATGGCCAGAAATGGCTATACTTCCGATAGGCTTCTTAAAGGTAATCCTTGGAGTCTGTGTGACCACCCAGAAAATATTATAAGATAGTTATATAATTGAGAAAGAATCATGTGTGTGCTTAAGTTAGATGATTTAATATGTAGGTTTGCAGCCATATATATCCAAATGTTACATTTCTCACCATCATTTTTTTTTTGTCGCATTTTTTTTATTAATTCTTTATAAATGCACTATCAAATAGTGATATGAATCAGGATTTCCTGCAGTTGCAGGGTCCTGTAAGAGAGACATTGTCTCTGTGGGACCCACCAGTGCTGTGGGGCCCACAGAGACAATATTTCTGTCTCTCTCTTACACGACCCTGTAGTAACTACAGATAATCCTTATCCTAGTGATATAGAGTATTATTTTAAATTGTGATCCATAATCACAATTGCAGTTACAATATTAAGGATTTTTGGGTTTCCGTGACTACATCAGACCTTAATTATAGTTGCATTGACCGCATATTTTTGCAATTAATGCAAACTCAATTATTATCGCCACCGCAATTTAAAACCATACCTTAGTGATATTACTAAACATAAAACTGAAGTTAAACAAATTCACTTACCGGTTCAAGAAATGGAAGCATCATTCCGAATAAAGCTCCATCACAATGAATATAGAATCTGTCACGAGGGAAACCACTTTCCTCAAGTGTTTGTATTACAAGATCAAGATCATCAACACCTCCTTTCATAGTTGTTCCTAATTTTTGCAGAATTAAAAAAAATTAAGTTTAGCCAAGTATCTATAAATAAATGCTATAGATAAGATGTGGGAGTGAGTATACAGGCTAGCTTGTCAAAGATAAGAGGAAGACCTATGTTTAGATTGATAATGGCCGGCTTGTCCTTATGAGCAAGAAGTAAAGCCTTTAGATTAACACAATCAATCTCACCAGAGACCAAAGTGTTGACCTTCACGCATTGCATTCTGTACATTCTTGCTATTTTGAATAATGAATAATGTGAGTCCTGTGAGGTATATAAATCCCATCTGGAAACCTTTCCCTTCTATATATACAATAACCACAAATAAATGATTAATTAGGTTTAGGACACATCTTATTATTTGTAAAACACCAAAAGGCTCCTAAAATGAAGTTCAATAAAACTTACCCCATTAAGATCCCATGAAGATTTCCTTCAGTTCCACCAGTTGTAACATATCCCCAATATTCACCCTTCTCTATCTCCCACAAGTTTGCAAACCAATCAAGCACGCAAACTTCAAACTCGGTTGAATTCATATCATAAGAACACATTTGAAATGGATCACCAGCATTGTTGAGGTGAAAATGCAACAATGGTGTCAATGCGTCATAATTGAAGTCCTGATTGCCCGGGTAGCCTGCTTCAAGTATATCATTAGTAAATAGTAAATAGTCTTGCAACCACACACACATTGGGATAAAGGATCGTAACTAATAAAAAAAATATATAGATAGGAAACAACTTTTGTATTACATAGTTTAATTTTTTTGAAAAATTTCTTGTATAATGCAATTTCAAACTTCATTAATCAAATAATATAACTTTGAAAAATTTCACACAACTTACTTGAATTATTTTTTATATATAAAATTACTGTCATAAATTATGAATTGTGTGACGTATATTTTTAAATTAATATTTTCAGTTGTATTTTTTTCATATGTATGTGTATATATATAAAGAGGGATCAACTTATATTAATGTAAGTTCAACTCTTACACCATTAATAATCTTAGATAAAATATGATCATTTTTTATCTAATCGTTAAATTATAAATATTTATTATCTTGTTTATTTGTATCAAAATTGAAAAATTTTAAGGGTAATAAGTTAATAATCAAATTATTCTTATTTTTATATATTTTAAAAGTAGATATTAATATAAACATAACTCAATGATGCATTAAATAATTTTAGACTAACGTAAAATTTTATAAATATGATATATATATAATAACTTTTAATTAATGATAAATTTTGAAATATAATTATCTATTAAAAAATTATTCAATTATGAGATTTAGTGTACCTAATTAAAACTGGTATAATAGTTGAACACACACCGTTTATTAAATTTTTATAAAATAGTCAATCATGAAATTACCTATATTATACCTCACATCCTTAATTTGGGTTTAGGCAAATCATGACTCTTGGCTTCAACCTTGTCTTTATTATGAGCTTGTTTGGATGTACTTCTAAGTGGAAAGAAATAGAATGAATTAAAGAGGTCAAATGCATTTAATTTCTCTATAAGTTGAAGTTAGTTTTTGTAGTCCACTTATTCCAAAAGCTCTCCCATTTAACTTCTTCATAAGTAACTAATTTCAACTTATATACGGAGAAGTTAACTTCATTTGACCTATTTGATTTATTTTATTTTTATCTTCTAGAAGTTATTATGTAGAAGTGTATCCAAACTGGCCTATATCTAGGATAGTGTAATTAATCGTGCCTTAATGTGCTCATCAATTGTGGCATAAAAGTTAAGAAAGATATGTTTAATTAATGAGTAAACCCTAAATTTCGTCATTGAATTCCTTTTTTTATTAGTTTTTAAACACAATTATTTACATAAGTAGTACTCTAACTTTCATGGCATCTATCATATTGGTCTTTGATGTTGAATAGTTAAAATTTCGAGAACTGCTCATGCAATTAGTTTAGTTTGAGAATTAATAACAAAAATGACAAATTCGAGGATAAAGTTGATGTTTTTACTCTTAATTAATCAACCCTAACATATTGACACACTAACACTATCATCACTAATTTAACACCTTTTATATCTCACTTATCGATCTCTTTATTTTTATCATATCATATCACTCGCTACGTTTATTTGGTGTCCACAATATATGTTTTCCTTAAATAATTCAACTCAAGCAATTGTTTAGTTGTACGCTCTCCAATTCGTTGCATTTGTTTTACTCAACTTAGTGGTGTAAATCGATTCAGATTGAGTCGTGAATCAGGTTATCATCTAAACCAAATAAAAAAAAGAGTAAACCTTCATTTTATATCCCTTAAAGATTTATGATTGATCATATTAGTTTCTAAAAACTGAAAAATTACATTTTTATTTTTAAAAGAGGAAAAATCATTTAATTTAGTCTTTAATTAATATTTACAATAATTTTTCAAAAATAAAATTGAACGAATTTTCATCTTTTAAGAACTAAAACACTCAATAAAATTTAATTTTAAGTAGTTAAAAATATTAATTAAAAGTGTATCAATGCTCCTTAAATGGTGCTATTAAAACACTCATTAACAATGGCCAGGTTATTAATTTATATAATACTTTCCCTTAAATATTTTTATTTCTTAATTTATGTTTTATGAAACATAATTTTTATGCCTAAAAGTATCCAGGATTTTAATCATTTTTACTAAAAATGTTAATTAATTAGTTGATAATTTTATCTTTAGGGACTAAAATTAACATGTATTTTATATTATTTTTATGATTAAAAGTGAAATTTAAAAAGACTAATTTTAAAAAACAAATTATTTTTAAAGATAAAAAAATATATTTAAAATTAATTTATTTTTCTTATAATTTTATTATTTAATTTATGATAATGATTATTGTAATATTTAAATCAAGTGAAAGTGTCGCGTTGCAATTTCAATTGGAATTACTTTACTGTTATATTCATATTTAAATTAAGTTAATGTAGGAGTAACTTTCGGTAAGTTATTTAATTTAATAACTTTTTGTAAAATATATATTTCACAAATTTAACTGTTGAATAATATGATATTTATATAATAATCATATATACTAAATTTTATATATGTAATTTTATAGTCAATATTTACTTATATTTTTTAAAAGTATATTATACATTAAATTGAAGTTATTTGATGAAGTATTAAATTTTTTTAAAAATTTTATAAATTTGTAAAGTTGATCTACTTAATAAAAATATTTACGACATAAAAAGTAATTAAACTAAATAACTTTATCTATAGTTAATTTTTGAGTAACTTGTTCTCCACCTTATACATAACATTATGTAAATTGAATTAAATTTACATATAGTATGTATTTTTTATTATGTTAAAAGAAAGGGCTATGCACAGGTATAACACTAGTGTACTTGAATAGTTGAATGGCAAGCATGAACTATGGCATTGAATCCCACCCCGTTCCTCAAATCATCAAGACCGACATGACCATCACACCATATGCTATCACACCATATGCTGTCAGGGTATAGGAATGCAACGGTGTCCTAGTAAATTTCAAAGTCAAGCATAGTTTTATTCACCTTTATAAAATGATTCAAATAATTTATGTTATTTTCTTATATATATATATTCATTAAAAAGATAAGAAAAGAGACAAAGGTAATAACAAAACTTTCTAGTTTCTATGTTTTTAGAATAATAAAAAATATTTTATTTTCTAGTTAATCATAAATGAATATTGTAATTCTTAATTTATAGTCACAACTTTATGTAAAAAGCCAACAGTTTTTCTAGGATAATAAATTAAAAGTGAAAAATTTTTATTGAAAAATAATGTAACATGTAATATTACTAATGCATTGAATATTGTGATACTTGTAATTTTTAATAAAATCTTTTCACTTTTAATTTATTATCATGTATAATGTTGCACATGTTGAAAAAAACCGAAAAGACAATTTACATAAATTGTGAGCATAAATCACACATCTGTTAAATTTACACCATTCAAAATATTAATTTTAAGGTTTCATCACTATAAATGAAATTAATTTTGACTTTTTCTATGGTGCATTAGTTTAATTAACAACTGTTGCATCATATACAACTATGTTTTATCTGTTAAATATTTTTAGAGTCCTTTATCCATTATTTTAAACTCATATCTAATGGCTAAAATATAATTGTATATAGAGTATAATAGTTTTAAACTTATGCACAATATGCATTAATTTTATACTAGCTATGCAAGTAGAAAAGGCAATAGAAGGGCGGATATATACCCAAAAGGCGCAATTTGTTTTGATTTAGTCTCTCCACGTAGTGGTTAATTATTTTAACCAAATTGGCCTCTGTCTTCACAGTGCACATGCTGATGGCGAGGTTAGTAAGTTCATTATTTTCTCTTCGCTTCTCTTCTCTTGAGGGCTTTGCATTCCCATTGCCAACCAAACTTGGTAACCGCTCTGTGGCATGAACTGCTGCAATATTGGAATGCATTGTGAATTGTGTGATATGATGTTCTTCTTCCCTGTATTCAATCGATCGCTATCTATATATTTCCTTATTATATATATGCGTCTGAGAATGACAAGAAAAAAAAAAGTGAGGAAAACACAAGTCATATAATGAATGAATATTGATTGGCACAATATATAGAATAATAAATTAAAACCATACTATAATTAGCTAGCAAAAGAATATATATATATATATATATATATATATATATATATATATATATCAAGGTTGAAGTACACAAGGAAAAGGTACTTTCCGTTCTTTTACATCCTTCAAATATATATAGAAGAGGAGTGCTACCAATACACTCTCTAACACAGTTCTAAACATATTTCATGTGATTGGTTAATATTCACATGAGTCCCACCATATTGGGAGTGAGACCTACATAATTTGGTGGGACCCATGTGAATTTTAACTAATCATATAGAGTATGTTAAAAAGAGTGTGTTGTTAACACTTTTCTGTATAGAAATGAGGAATGAAAGTGGGAAATTAAACCAGCTTCCATATATGTCATAATGCAATGTAGAGAAATAAAAAAGGAATCATATGCATCACAACCTTGCCCAGCCTCCTCGCTTGTTTTTATGATGCTCCCTAGCTAGCTAGCTATATTCTCGTAATAATCTTCTTGTTTTTTATGATACAGCCTCCATTGTCTCTACTCATATATATAGAGTGCCTCTCTAGTTCTTTCCCTCAAATAAATAATGCCAAAAACCATTCATGATACGTACGTAGGTAGGGACAAACTTTTTTTTCTGGGGCATCGCATAACAATATACTTGTATACTAACCTGTGTAGTGGAGGCTAGGCAAGAAGATCTAGAGTTGTACGCATCCTCTGAATAGCATCAATTTCGGCTTTAGAGGCAAATTATTTTTTTTATAAGTAAAATGAATATATTAAAAAGAAATACAAAGGAGTATTCCAACCCATACAAAATAGAAAAAAGAAGGAAAATAAATACAAGAAAAACACTCACCACATTAGAGCTAAATACCCACCCAACAAATTAAAAGAATCCCCAGGAGCCACCAAAAGCTAATAACTTATAACTACAACAAGAGGCAAATTGTATATTAATAAAGTTTAAAAATTATATATTGTATCATGTTACTCATTTAATATAATATTTTTATTATATTATTTAATTAATTGATATAATACATTCTTAGAATAAATATCTTGATTTGTATCATGTATCCTCGGATAAATATTATTTTCATTACCTCAAAATCACTTTTAAACGTGGATCTAGATCAATGCTATTGAGATGTATAAGAAGGACATTGAACAAAGTTTCAAACATTGAAATGTGGTTTTGGGGCAAACCAAACACACTATATATATTAGTCTCCTTAAATTAATTTAGAGATTGTTTGTGTTATATAGGAATTGGGAGAAAATGTACAAAGACTTTCAGTTCAATTTGGCCATGAAATTTGACTCTTTGAATGAGTTTAAGGAAACTAACACTCTTATATAATGTGTCAGGGTACTTATCAAGTATTAGTGACTATTATGAACGTTCAACATATCCACAATTAATAGTAGAATCAATACCAGGGGCTAAAAGAATAAGTTATATATATTTTATAAGGATGAAATAAAAAAGAAAAACTTTTCAAAAATGAAAAATCAAAACTAGAGTATTTTATAAGGATTAAAAAAAATATTTTGCACAATATTCTTAAATGTTCCTAATTGAATACTGTTGTCAATTGGGATTAACGTTGATATCTCACTAATTATGGATTCATGATATCGAATCTTAAAAAAAAAATACAAAACACTGAGTGTTAATTTTTTTAATAACTTAGTACATCTTTTTGGCCACTTTCACATTACAGTTGGTGTTCATGTATCACAATTGACAATTGCGAAAGAACCAAAAAATGTACATTGTTATTAAAAAAGACAACATTAACTATTTTTAAATTTTTTATTTCTTATTTTACATTTTTTTAAAGTTTTGCATGGCTCCAGCAGAATTAGGTGTTTACATGATCCAAGTTTTCTTTCTTAATATGTAATTTTTACATTCTAGCTACTTGAATAAATTATAATTTATTCATATCTTATCAACTTGTAAATTTTATAAGAGGCTTTTGGAATGGTTTAAATTTAGTTGGAATCTACGCTGCATTTATAAAATATGGGTAGCGGTACATTACTCACGTGTCATTAATCTATTATACTTGATTAAATTCTTAACGGATCAGCTCTAATGAATTAATTATAATTTGATCCCAATTATTTTATTCTATTCCGAATACAACATTGATATTTTAATTTTTTATGTGTCCATCCCTTTTCTTCATATTCCTAATTCATGGACCCAGTTTCAAATTTTCAATATCATCAAGCCTTGTTTTTTTTCAATGGTGAAGAGGTTGCATGATCTCATTCCCTTTTGGAGGTGGGTCTTATACGGCAAATACTGAGAGAGGGACACTATACTGAGGAAAAAACATAGAGCAAGTCAAATGTAGATGCTGGTATCATGCATTTCCTTTTGGTTATGAAAGCAAGCTTGCCAACAAAAGCTATAGTGGTCAACTCAAGTGTGAAGACTTTCTTCCACCTTGATGGCAGCAAAAAACGTAAAGCAAGTGAATCGCTCTCAGTTTACCAGCACGGATTGCTGGAGGGTGCAGCATAATAGCTAGGAAATAGCTACCGAATTTAACTACGGAATGATTCCGTAGCTGTACCCTAGCTATTCGGCAGCTAACTATGCTGCAGACACATCCACCGCTACAGAGGATCCGGATTCCTCAGTTTACGCACTGAACTTTCAACCCAAAAAAGCAATACGTTTTCAACCCAGTTAACCAATTTCCAAAAAAAAAAAATGAAGATTTCTCTAATGAGAGGGGAACTAAACAGTCACAAAGTTGTATTTATTAATTGCAAAAGGACAACATATGGAGTAAGTTAGCAATTAAGAAATTTTTAAAACGTTCCGCTAACATAGCAAGTAAATTAAGCACGACACTCAAAAAAAAAAAAAAAAACCGTATAATAGTATTGTGACAACTGAGGACTTTATCCGTACCCATAATTTATTTACTGTACTTTCAAACACGGTTTTCTTAATTGGGGTTTGACTATGATGAACGATGATCTATGTGATTTAATTAGAAGATAAAATATACTAATTTAAATTCCCAACCATCAAATTTAATAATGATATTTACTTTTTTAAAATATTGATTGAAAAGAATAAAAATCCAAATCGATAGTATCGTGTAATATGTAAAAATTTTCTCCTTTAACTTTAAATTGATATATTCTCAACAAAATTAACATAAATTATATTATAAATTAATATTTTCTCTTAAATTAAATTCATAAGAATTATTTAATAAAAATAATTATCCACTCAACTTTTGTAACCAATAATATATGTTGGACTAGTGAATTATAATCATCCTTATTAAACATGCTTTTAAAAATTATTTACATATCTTGTCTAATGAATAGGCCTAGGATAGGTTATGCCTAATGCAAATCAGACCATAAATTTTCAATACCTGAAAAAAATAATAGTACGCTTTAAAATTATTGCAATGAGAATTTTATCACGTGATTTACTAATGAGGTAGATTTAAGTTAATTTAGTAAATCAACTTTCATGTTTTAAATTATAAACTTTATATTTCTAATTCAAACATAAATCTTCATATTTGTGTGCTACACAATATTTTTTAAAAAATAAAGCTTATTATTTTCCACGGTAATTTTTTTTATATTTTTTGAAGAATTTTTACTAAGAGTCGTTTGTTTAGAGTTTGATACTGTGGTCAAATTGATAATAATTAAATATATTTTTACTATTATATAATATTTTAAAATAATAAAATAACATAAAATTATAAAAAATTCAGAAATGTAAGATTATAAATTAATATAAAGAACCTTGCTAAATGTGTTATAAGATAAAAATTAATAATGATTTGCTAAATAATAGATATTTCATATTTGTGCATAATCCTTAAAATTTTAGATTAATTTAAAAAATTTAAAATTTTTAAATTGATCGGTTCAAACCAGATTTTTTGCCAATTTTCATCGATTCTAAAATCAATTGATTTTTCGGGGGTTAAATGGACTGGACACAAGACTGGGTCGAACCGACCAGATCATTCAGTTTTAATAATTATGGTCCTTGATAATTTAAAAAATAAATGACCAAATTTAAAAATTTAAATATATAACATCATAATTAATTAGTATTTCAAAATTTAAATTATATAAAAGATATGATAATTTTGAAATTATGTGAAATATTATTAGATGAATATTTACACTTGGATTAATTAATTTTGTGAATTAAGAATTTAAATTTAAAAAATTTATTCTTTAATATATGTATTCAAATTGAATTCTTACTTTTGTAGCTGTCTTAAATATTCGAAGGTAAAACTTTATCCTGAAAGAGACCTACCCGGTTCTAGCAAGATTATCTCTCGTGGAAAATAAATGTGATTTTGCAAGAAAAAACAATTAAATCCCCATTTTAAATAATTTTTACCTTGATAAAATTAGAGGGGTCAGGTGAATCCCATGTTAAATTAGAGAAACAAATAAATAGGTAAAATTGCTCAAAAGAATTTTATTGAATTTTTTTTCATTCCTCTTGTTCTCTGTGCAAGGAATTGAGAGAAGATGACACATTTTTCTTATTTTCCCTGCATTCAATTTTCCGCATCTTTAGCTAACCAAATACAGCATAACCTCGACTATCTGCCAGCCCGTTTGCTGGAACGACCAATAGTTATGATCTCAAGCATGCGGACAATGCTCCACATCCACATATGGTGGGTAGGCAAAACATTGTCATTTCTGGATTCTCATTCCCGGCTGCTACTCTCAACACTCTTCAATGCGGAGAAGGTAGGTGAATACTATGGGCGAGGCTATTGTACAGCTAAGAGCTCGTTTCTAAAGTTATTAATTACCACCGTTATTAATCTATATAGAGAAATGTTATTTTTACAATAACATTTGCAACAAAGATAGAGCTAGAGATAAATGAGTGTAAAGAGAGAGAAATATGGGATGTGATATGTGATAGAGAAATGTAAATTGTACAACCGTACAACTTACAACAATGTCAGAGAAAGAGAGAAAATAAAATAAAGAGAGAGAAATATGGAATGTGATGGAAAGAGATAGAGAGAAAAATGTGTTGTATAAGTTGTTGTATGTTTTTAGGTTGTATGAATTTATTATCTCTATGTGATATGATGGATAGAGATAGGAAAAAAAATGTGTTGTATAAGTTGTTGTATGAATATGTTATACTTATCTCATCTACATGTACTTCTACAATTGAATAAGAGTATGATTCATCCTTTAAACTATTTACAAGTGTAATTATATTTTTTTAACTTAAATGGTGAGTTGATTTGTTTTCTATTATTTATTGGATAACAATAATATTTTAATGTGTTGAGTTTATTTAAAATAGTAATTTGATATAATAGTTTTTTATTATTCATTTGAAAAAGAATATTTTAATGTGTTAGCTTTATTTAAAATAGTATTTTTGATGTGATAGGAAAGAAATAGAGATGAAAAAAATTAATAAGTGTGAAATTGAACAAGAACGAGTCCGGCGTCTGGTTTATAGTTCAGTAAAATTGATTTTGATATATTTATAAAATCAATAGCTAGAAATGAATGATGCATGATTTGCGAAGCATGTATGGAAGTGATTTAAAATAAATTCCATAGTTGGTTTGCTTTTTACTATATATTGGACAAAAAAAAAAATTAATGTGTTGGGTTGATTTAAAATAATATTTTTGATGTGTGATTATTTTTACTATTCATTTGGAAAATTATTTACTAATGTGTTGGCTTTATTTGAAATAGTATTTTGATCTGATAGGAAAGGAAGAAGGAAGAAGAAGATGGAAATAAGGTGTGAAAGAAAGTATTGTTTTGGTCCAAGACCACATGTATACCTCGAGCTTGAGCTCGAGATCGATCATTGGTTAAACTGGAACAAGCCCCTTACCAGCTGACTCACATGTTTGGTGGTAGGTGCGAAAGAAGTATAAAATAAAGGAGTGTAAAATGTCATTATTTTTTAAAGAGTATTATAACTTTGACAATCCATTTTTGGTGGCGGAAGAAAGAGTAGAAAATGAAGAGATAAGATAAAAAGATGTGATAATTGATGTAATGAGAAAAAAGAGAAACATAGAAAAAAAAGAGATGTAAAGGATCTTATATATTTTAGAATTAAACTAACAAATCTTCTTATATATTAAATAATTTTTTTTATAAATTTAAAAACACAAAAATATAATAACTTAAAAATTTATATTTTAAAATATTAATAAATTGGTTTACATAATAAAAATGAAATTTAGCAATAAATTATATTCATATATTTGTTTCATTTCTATTTTTTCTTCAAATTTTAAAATTAAATTGTTATTATTAAATATAAAAATTATATTAAAACCTATCTTCAAAGTTAATTTAATCTATCTATCTATACTTCCACATTTTAACAAAATGCACTTTTACCTTTTTCATTATTCATTGATGCACTCTCTCTTTGTTTTTAACTTTATTAGTGGATCAATTTGTATTGCTTAGAGCTAGAAGTTTTGAGTTATCATATTAGCATATATTGTTAAAAGTATAAACTTATCTATTATTAAAATATACATTATGGTAACTTACATTGTTTTAAATATAATTTTATATTTAACTTTTTATGAAATTAATTATAATAAATATTATAAAATATAAATCAATATATGAAATCAATGTAATTTTTTTAACATTTTTTAAAAATAATAATTATTATTAAAGCATTTTTACTTGCATGTACTATTATTATGATATATTATTTATTAACACGTACTATTAATCTAAATCTATCACTACGTTTAATAAAATAAGAGATATAATATAAAGAATATCTGTATAAGTAGTACCTACTATGAAAATATTTTCTTATTTTTTTAACTTTTCATTAATAAGAATTATTTGAGTATAAATAATTTATTATCGATTTTATTCAATGATTATATATTTATTATTTGATAAAATATTCACATATTAATCAAAAAATTATTTTATTTTAATATGTGGCCAAATCGAATTTAACTTTTCCTTTTTCAAATATTTTTTTAACAATTAGAATAGATTAAAAAAAAACATAAATTAGTTATAACACAAATATTTTTCATATTTTATGAAATATGAAAAATAACTGACGTACATTATATAAAAAAAATAATTATTTTGTAAAAAATATTTTAAGAGTGTATATTAAAAATGAATTACAATATAAAGATGTGACTACTTAGTATTTTTATTTTAAAAATTTATTTCATTGATAAAACTTATTTTATTGATAATTTCGTACATTATTTTTTATTTATACTTTTATTTAAATTTGAAATTTTAATTAAATATATATATTAAATAATTTTATGACATAAATAATAAGTCATGAGATATTAAGATTTTGTGTATCTCACACGTATGACAATAGTACTCTATACAATGAAAGTGATTTAAATCGAGTTTCTCACTATTCTCTAACATTAAAACAAACATGCACGTGATGTATATAAAAACAAATAAAAGATTAACAAATTGAATTTATGTCAATCTATCCTTTCATTTCTTTTAATTTTATAAAATTATTAAAATAAAGAATATTATTTAGAAAAAAAAAATTGCGCGCCCTTCCTTCCTCTATCCTCCAAAACCCTGATTATAAACAGACCCTAAAGTTAGAGTACAACTAATACATGTTGTCCCACACAAAAAATAAATAAAAAATGACCGTATAAATTATGTTAAAGTTATTTTAATATAATTTTATAAAGTTTTTAATTGGTTGATTGTGTTTTATGTAAGAGAAAAATTCCATCGATCTGCTGGAACGACAACTGATCAGTCACGTCCTAATTAAAGCATGAATTGGCATTGCTGACAATGCCCCACAACCGCATATATGCATATGCATAATAATTATAATGTGCAAATTAAACAATGTGTACGGTTCTGGATTTTTCTTTCTCTCTAGCAATGCGGAAGGGTAGAGGTGAACCAAACACAGGGTTTATCTCGACCTTTCACCTCTACCCCGATCCACTATCTACCAGTCCATTCCATTATTTGCTAGAACGACCTTAAGCATATTAGTTGGTGGGCACAACATGCACTATCGTTTCTGGATTATAACCCTTTAATTTGGACTCACTCACTGTCTTTTCAGTGATTTCATTTTGGCTGCATTGGGTCGGTCTTTAACCTTTTACTTTATTCAAACACCCTCTGACCACATCATAGAGGTTGGAGGCAACACTGCCAAATCCCCCGCAAAAATTAAGCAAGAAATTAGGTAGGAGAATTTGCCAATTTCGCAAAAATTTACCTAAGATTACAATGAAATTATGAAAATAACATTGTATTACATATATGTGTACATAACAAAAAACTTATCATGTTTTCAAAATAAAAAACAAAAACTTATCATAGCAGGTAATTAACCATCAAGGAACGGCATATGCAGTGGCGTAACTTGTGCAAACTGGGATTGAAATGAGAGTTTAATGCATAAGTAAATATATAATTAATTAATATCACATGTTATGTATGGAATATATATATATATATTAATTACACTTTATTTTAAAATATTTATTTATTTTATAAATAAAGTATATTAAAACGATGAAGTATAGTTTAGTTTTTAAAACTAATATTTAAACATTGCTATATAAATATTATACTATCATTAATTTGTATTAGGGGTTTAATAGACTAATTACATCAAACGATTATTATTTTAAATTTGAACTATTAATTCATAAAGAATAATAGTTTCGGTAATATTATTTACCAAAAATACTAAGGTAGCGTTTGGTAGCCACTTCATAACGAGACATATGAGTTTTGTTCCTGTTTGATGAAATTAAAGGGAGAACAGAACGGGACACATGATTAAATAGTGAACACTTTTGTTCCCTGATAAAAGTCGAACCAACTGAAACGGAATAGAACATTTATTAAACATTTTTTTAATGACAAAATTACCACTCTTTATCTTTATAACTCTTCACTGCAACATCCAACTGAAAAACAAACCTTTGCCACAATTTTTTTGCCCTGCACTGTTCGCTGCTGCCTTTTCACTCCTCTCTGCACTGTTCCCTGCTCCCGCTGCACACAAGGACAGAACATGTTTTTTTTTCCTCTTTTGTTTTGTTATTTTGCATCATTTGAATTATTGTGCTTTGCTATTACATCATTTGAACTACTGTTCTTTTCCCATTCAAATAAAGAGGATGCTGGACCATTCAAATCAACAACGTTGATATATATATATATATATATATATATATACACACACATATATATATATATATAAACAAGTAATTTAGTGGTTTTTTAGTAATTTGGTTTGTGTGGCTATTAGATTTGTTGTCTGATATTATTTTTTATTTGAAACTTTTTATATAGTAAATAACAATATATATATTTAAGTTAATTATATTTATCAAATATTTCATATTTATGTATTTAGAAAATAATTATAAATTATTTTATAAAATATAAATATTAATATATTAATAACTTTTAAGAATATTATATAATAAGAGTAAAAAAATAGCAAATGTGAAAAATTGTTCTATTTGTTCTGTTTAATTTTTTATACTCAACCAAACATTAAAAGGATAGGGATATATATGTAATTAAACATGGTGTTCTGTTATGTTCAACAAGCACCAAACGCAGAATAAAACACATGGTTCTGTTATGTTCTGTTGTTACCAAACACGGTTATAAATACATTATTCGTTCAAATTTAAAATGGTCATTTGTTGTTGAAATTATTAATTGATATATATATATATATAAATGATAATAATAAAAATTGAATTTAAGTTGAAAAAATTGATATAAAAAAAGATAAATATTAGAATCATAAATGTTTAAATTATCTTAATATCAGTTTTTCAAGTGGATTACAAAATATTAAGGAAATATTCAAAATCTTTATAAGGGAGGCATGTGAAATACTACAAGGAAAATAGTGAGAAAACACAAAAAATGACATGTGGCTTTCTAGTTGATAGAATGAGTGTCTACCCTCTAAAGTGAGACCTAAAAATTAATATACAAAAAGTTTATATCATAGACTTAATTGCATTTTTAGTCTTTCTAATTTAAACTATATGAAAATTTAGCCCCTCAAGTTTTTTTAGCAAATCAAGTCCCTTAAATTTAAAATTAAGTAAATTTGGTCCCTCCATCATTATTTTCTACTTAAACCCTCAAAATTTTCATTTTGACTAAACTAGAAAATTCGTCCTCAACCTTTTTAAGGGCACACACTTTAATCCATGAGAAACAGAAAACCACACGTTAAACCCTCACATATTTCTCTCTCATGCAGTTTGGTCCAAATAGATGGACGACATTAAGTTATTACTAATGTGTCACGTTGTGTGACACTGTATAATAATTTATGCCAGGTGTCAAGTACCCTGAAGATTAAGTGTCTGTTTGGTTTATAGTTGAGTAGAATTGATTCTAGAAATCAATGGTTGAGATGAGTGATGCACATCTTACGAAGCACGTTGGACGAGAGTGATTTAAATCAATTATGCGAAATCATGGTTTTGGACTGTAGAAAAGTTTAACCAAACATAGGCTAAACTAGCAAATTCACCCCTAATTTGTTTAGAGATATGCACTCTAGTCCCTAAGAAACAAGTAGATTGAATTTAACCTATATTTGTTTCCTTATCTATGTTCTTCCCTCTTCCCCCTCTTCTTCATCTTCCACCTCTCCTGCACTCCTTTTTTCCATCTCCTTTCTTCCATCAACAATGCCCATCATACACATGAGTGGTTTATGATCCTTGCATTATGATAACGTTGGGTTTTTTTTTTTAATAACTGCCACTTAGATGGGAAAAAGCTCTTGGTGGTAATGCAACCCAAATTCTTGTATTGGAAAGCACTACAAGAATGTGCTGAATTAGATGCGAAACCTAGTCGTCGCTACAATCGTCGCTACAAACATTAAATGCGCAGCTCAACGCGTGTAATTAATACTATGTGACGGTCTGACCATCGCTACGTTTCACACTGTAGCGACGACTAGGCTGTCGCTACGCTAAAAAACTAATTATTATTTTTTTCTAAAAATTAAAAAAAATAAACGTAGCTGAGCCGTTGCTACATTTTTAATTAAAATTAAAATTTAGTGTGTCAGAACAATTTCTAACGTAGCAGACTGTTGCTACGTTTAAAACTTATGTGCACAAAACCTTCCCCTCATCTTCTTCCTTCTCCTTCCTCCTTTTCATCTCCTTCCTCTCCTTCCTTCCTTTATGGCCACCTCCTGTTTCTCTCCCGCTCTCTTGTTCATTTTCAAATTCTCACCGATTAATCACTCTCACTCATTCATAGGTTCATTTGAACCGATCAAAATCTCAATAGTTGCCCCTAACCCCCTAGGTCCCTCTGTCCTTCCTTCCTTTCTTCCTCCTCCGGCGTCCACCACCACCCGTCGTCGTCCAGGTAATTATTTAATTAATTAATGTTTTTAATCATAGTTATATAATTATTTAGTTAGTTATTTAATTATGTAGATAGTTATTTTAGTTATATATGTATTAAGTATATAGGTAGTTATTAGTAATTATTAGTAATTATGTACGTTCTCTCCTTCTTCCTTCTTCCCTCTTCGTTCTTCCTTCTTGGTCCTTCATTCTTTCTTCTTCGTCCTTCTGTCTTTCTCCTTCGTCATTCATGTAGTCCTTCCTTCTTCCTTCTTCGGGTAGGGACCCTCCGGGTCTCGTTCTCCTCCGCCCTTCCGGTCAGGGTGCGTTTCTCCCCATTTTTTTATCTCTTCAATATTTTGCATTTTATAAGTTGCAGTGTTATAACATTGAATTTATTTATTTTGTAGTTGGAGTGTCTAACCACCCCCCATCGCGGCCATTGGTCATGCGATCCGCTCCACAATTCTGGGGTCCTCACTATTTGTGGAGGTCACGCCGAAGGATGTGAAGGACAAGTGGTGGGAGGAGATTTATAGTAAAATGTTTACATTTTACATTAATTTTTTTAACTTGTTATGACATTTTCAAATTACTTACCGTAAAAGTTTTTCTTTTACAAAGCAGAGTTACTTGGGCCCCTGAGGACGAGGTCCACATTAAGAAGGTGTACGAGCAAAGGATTGCTCGATGCCTTCGAGATATGTTGAACAAGGCCTGGACGAGTGAGACTAGGCCCACTTGGTGTGGTGAGGAGGCCCGGGAGGGTTTTTTTAGCCTACTGGGCCTTTGATATTTTCAAGGAGAAGTCCGCTCGTAACAAGAGCAATCAAGCTTCTTGTTAAGGCGGGGTAGTCCACACACGGGCCGCAAGGCCCACATTGAGGTCACGCTGGATATGGTATGCAAAAACCTACTCTTATATATTATTTTCTATTTGTCATTAAAATAATTAATTTGTGTAATTTTTTGTGTAGCGACAACAGCTTGGGCGTGATGTAGATCCCAATGAGTTTTTTTGTGGCCACCAAAACAAAAAAGGGGTGGTGGTTGGTAGACGACCGAGCGCGGTCCACATATGTAAGTCAAAATTATGCTTTGCATAATTTTTTATATAATTTCATATATATTTTGCAATAGAATAACTAACTAATTATAATTTTATCTCTACTCAACAGACAAATTACCAAGACCACCTAAGGGAGGTGGAGTCACAAGTGAGGGACAACTCCATCACTGGTGGGTCAAACAAGACACAAATGTGGAAGGATGTTGTTGGTGGCAAGACTTGAGGCCACTGTTATGGCACTGGGGACTTGTCAACCAACATTCGTCCAGGTGTGACCAGCCTCACTCAAGAGTCGCGGGCCCATACCAGCGGGGAGCAACGGGTCACAACATTCATCTGACGAGGCGTTGCGCCAGGAAGTCATTGGAGCAAAGCTGCAGGCTAGCCGAGGTGAAAAGAGGGTTGATTACTTTCAGCCCAGTACGCATGGTTGGAGGAGGACTTTGTACGACTCCGACAACAGTTGCAGTTAGTGCTAGATGCCCGCAGTGCATGTGGTTCTACCAGCTTCAGTCATGCTCAGGCTCAGCCACACCCGCACTGTGATGACAACCTGGATGACCAGCCCATGGATGAGGATGAGGATGAGGATCATGGCCCACCACCACAGTAGCGTCGTCGCCGTCAGCCGTGAATTTTTTTTGTAGTATTTTTTCTACTCTTTGTATAAATACTGTTTGTGTATATATATATATATTATTTTTTATATGAGTGTTTTTATATTGTCTTTATTATTTTGTTTATATTTTACATCGTTAACAAATATGATATAAAATTTATCAAATAAATAAAAAATGAATTTATATAATAATATAACCGTAATCAGTAAATTAAAATAAAATTAAATATAAATCCCTAAATTCAATTAAAAATTAATATAATCATTAACGACAGTCATGATCATCACTAGTTATAATTTTTTTAAAAAAATAATATAAATGCTAGCGATAGCCAAGGTCGTCTCTACTCGCTATGGTGTAACGACTTAGTAACGACCTTTGATCTTTTCTGCTAGCGATGACCTTCAGCCTTGCGAAGACTTTAACAACGAGTAAGCAGACGCTACATAGCGACAACTGTTTTTGCTCGTCACTACGGTATTAACGATGGGTATTTTAACATTCTTGTGACCGTCACTAATTACATTGTAGCGACGGTTTTTCCCATGTAGCGACGACCTTTAGTCGTCGCTAAAAGACGGAATTCTTATAGTGAGGTATGACTAGATTATCAACTCTGGAAGCTAATATGATTTATACCAATTCTTACCAATTTCTTGTTTTACACCGACACATACTTAAGAATATAGGTGAGTTGATTCCCTTTATTCTCATCAGCTAACATGGTTCATATTTATGGCCAAAACCTTGCTACTCAAGATGCATTATTTACATCATTTCACAATTAATCAAATAGACTACTTAGGTAACAAGCCAAGAATATTGTAGCTGTGAGGCAAGGCTGAGCTTAACCCCGTCCAAGGAAGAAAGTGGTGATGTTGGTTCCCACATATAGAGCACGAGAAGGAGCAAAGTTAACTTCTTTTGCATCATGTCCCCTTTTTCTAATAAGATCACAATGGTATGATCGTAAATGAAAAAACAAAAAACAAAACCCAACAACAGAAACACAAAAGGCAATATTTTGGTGTTTAATGTGAAAAGTATAAATGAAATAAGAGTGAGAAATGAGAATTATAAGCATTGTCAATGGAATAAAGGAGAAGATGGAAGAAACGAAGTAGAGGGGAGGTGGAAGACGAAGGAGATGGGGAAGGTGGGAGAATAAAGATAAAAAAACAACATATAGGGTTAAATTTAGTTTAGTCTATTCCTCGTAGACTAAAGTACATGACTCTAAAAAAGTCAGAGACGAATTTGTTATCTTAGACTTTAAGGTACTTGACACGTGGCATGAACAATATCACACAATATCATATGATGTGACATATCAACATAATACGAAGAAGGAAGTGAGAGATTAATGTGTGGTTTTATGTTTCTCGGGGATTAAAGTGCATAAACAAAAAAAAAATGACCGATTTGCTAGTTTACTCTTTCATTTTTAATGTAAATGTTTGGTAGTTTATGATATATTTGAGATATATGAAATAATTTTAAATGTTCAAAAGTAAAAATTTTAATATAAACTTAATAAAATATCCGAAGAATTTTGTATGTGAATAAATTAGGGTTTAAAAAGGACAAAATTTTAGGATTTTTCGATTTTAGGTGAAATTTGATATTTTGATTGGTGATTTTCAAACTTAATAAGACTCAAAATGATTTAATATATTTAATTTGCGGAGATGTTAAGTAGGAAGTGATAATTTGAGATTTATATAGAAGAAAATTAATAACATTTGCTTAATTTTGAGAGTAGATCTTAATTTGCTTGAAAAAAATCGACCTACTAAAATTGTATAGTTCAAACCAAATACTGCAAAATTAAGTTTTTTTTTAAATTGCATAGTCAATCATGTGAAATTTGATCCCTCAAGTTTTTTTAGCAAATTAAGTCTTTTTTTTTATCAAAATTATGCAAATTTGGTTCCTTCATTAATGGTCTTCTACCTAAAATCTTCAAATTCTCACTTTTTACTCAATATATTTACAAATTGAAGTTGATTAAATTGTTTTAAATCTTTTTAAACTTAAAAACTCGTCAATCAAAATATTAACTCTCACCTAAAATTAAAAAAAAGGGTAAATTACACCCCCTCCCCTGAGAGAAGCGTATTGTCCTCTTATATTAAAACCTACATACCCCCTGCCCTAAGAATTAAGATATGAATATGTGTTGCAATTTAGTCCATTTTAATGTAAACAAACTCCACATGGATTTTTTTTTCTTAATTTGTGATTTTCAACATTATTAGCATGCAATTTTGAACATCTACTATTAACCTATAAGATATCAAAAGGTAAAATATAGTTTTTTGTTGAAATTTTATAGTTGATAAAATTAGAATTTAAAATTTCTTTTCAATTTCTAAAGTCCTAAAATAAATAATAAAATATTCAAAATGAATTATAAGTGACATGGAAAGTTGCAGAACAAAAGAAAATTTTCGTCAAGAGATTCACTCGTAATTATTCACCATCACTAAATGGTTTATTTACATTTAAATTAACCAGAATGTGATATATATATATATATATTGATTCTCAGGGAGGTAAATGTAGATTTTATAATAAAAGGGGAGATGAGTGTAATTTACCCATTAAAAAATCTCAAATTTTTGTTTTTTTTAAACCCTAATTTCACAACCCACAAAATTCTTTAATATTTATCAATTTTTTATTATTTTTTTTACATTTGAACCTTCAAAATTATTTTATATCTTTAATCTAACATAAATCCCTAACTATTTGGCTTATAAATGAAAATTTAAGGATTTTAGGTAAAAGAAAGGACTGCATTTACTTAATTTTAAAAGTAAAAATTTAATTTGCTAAAAAAAACTTGATGAACCAAAAATTACTTATTATCCAAACTAAATGGACAAATATTTGCAATTAAGTCATATTTAAGCCTTTTCTTATGTGGACCACTGAAAAAAGTGATCCACGACAAATCATTTACTTCTATATATATTGTAACTTTAGCTATAACAAATTTATAGTTATAAATTAGGTATAGAATTATTATCAAATTAGGTGATACAGTGTAAACCATTTATTTTAGTGATGTATACTCCCTCTGGACTTGAATATAAGCAAAAAATACTCATATTTGGTGGACTAAAATATAAGCAAATCTTAACTATTTTTACCCTATTCAATGAGATAAACACAAAATGCCTTTTGATTTTACTTTCCAACCACTTTATTTAATGAATCATGTGCCAATAGGAAGAGAGTATGTCCACTTGAAACAATTTTCAATAAAATTGAATGTAAGGTAATTTAGCCAATGTACTTTTTACATGATACCAAGAAAATTTAATGAATTTAACCAATTTTCTTAATAAGTGTGAATTTAGTTATTTTTGCTTATATTCAAGTCCAGAGTAGTATCTAATCTGACATTAAATAAAAAATAATATCAAAACGGTGTTGTTGGATGTATATTTTAGAAGTTTTGGTTGGTCAACAAGTTAAGTAGCAATTAGAGGTTACCACCTTAATTGTGAGCAACATCGGAGAATTTGGTATTAGCTAGTTTCAGCACTCCACCATATATCGTCGCTGAGATGGTCATTTTAACAATCAAGCTAAACGACCTTAATTTCTGGAAATCAAGTTTTGTACGTAAGCCCACCACTTGACCCTTTATGAAGTTTGTGTGCCGGATTGGTTTGCAAGGGTAATTATATGGTGGTCCCTTTTAGTTTGGGTCCATGGTAGACTTTTACTATAATTAATATAAATTTAATATTAAAAAATTAATAATATATATTATAAAATTAAAATTACTTTTTATAATAAAAAAAATTAAAAGTCTACGGTGGACCCAAACTAAAAGGGTCCACCCTATAATTACCCAAACATATAAGAGAAATAGAAAGAGTCATGATTGATATAACGCAAACACGGGCACCGCATTGGTACCACGGCTTGCATTTGAACTGCAAAGCAAATTAAAAAATAAATAAATAAATAAACAAAGGTAAAAACACTTGATTGCAAACAGTGGTACGAACGTGGTACCATTGTTTGTGGTACCCAAAACTTTTCCGCTTCATAAAGAACCTCTAGCTCCCTGAAAATAGACCACCGACATGAATCGTGATACAGGTACACCATAACACTGCTTCCGCATTTTGTACCGCGGGAGCACTGTCACCTTTTTTTTCCTTCTACTTTTATTTTTTTTATTTTTTGTTTCTTTTTCATTTTTTAAATAGTTTTTTTAATTTATTAATATATTTATTATTTATTTTTTATTTTAATAAATAATAATATAGATCAAGAAATATAATAAATGTGTATTTTTTAAAGGGTTGACATATGTTTTTTATCAACATTATTCTATTTTGATGTTGTTAACTAAATGTACTACTTCATTCACTGTTTCTGTGCATACAATTAACCTCACAAATTCAATTATATAGCCAAATATCTCACTCTGTTAACCATTAATGTATACATCATTAACCTCATTTAAAAATATGTTCATCGTTTCTGGACACAGAGTTAACCCCGTATTAAC
Organism: Sesbania bispinosa; assembly: GCA_026901365.1. NCBI lineage: Eukaryota > Viridiplantae > Streptophyta > Magnoliopsida > Fabales > Fabaceae > Sesbania > Sesbania bispinosa. Next base: position 1,960,828 of record QLOH01000085.1, on the reverse strand, counting down.
AAGAGTTGCAATTAACCAAAAATCTTATTCTGTTAACCACAAACGGAAACACCATTAACCTCATTTTTTTAAATGGATTTTTATTTTTTGATTTATTAACCAAATATACTATTGCATTCACAGTTTCTGTGCACACAATCCACCTCACAAATTCAATTAACCAAATATTTCACTCCGTTAACCACCAATGTATACACCATTAACCTCATTTACAAATATATTAACCGTTTATGACCCCATAATTAACCTCGTGTTTACAGAAGTTGCAATTAACCAAAAATTCTTTTCTATTAACCACAAACGGAAACATTATTAACATCATATTTTAATATGTTCACCGTTTCAGGACACGTAATTAACCTCATGTTAATTAACATAATTATTTAATTGTATTTTCTTAATCTATATTTTTATTTGATGAGATAAATAAATGAAAATAAATATAATAATAAAATAAAAATATAAAACCTATTTTTTAATAAAAGAAAGAGGTAAAAAAAAGTTTAAAAAAAAATTAAAAATAGGTGCCAAAAAGAAAAAGGGGTGAAAAAGAAAAAAGGGGGTGTGGTGGTACGTCGTCCCGCATTATCCCAAGTGTAATATATAGTTGAAGTCTGCTTTAGTGGAAGTAATTGCCTAATTGGTACGTACGCCTTGTAATTATTCTTGTGGATAAACTTGTGAAACGCCAATTTACAAATTTTAATTTGATATCCTACACTTTTTTTTATTGCAGATACACTTATTTAATGTCAATTAAATAAATGAAACTTTCATTATCAATCTATTTTAAAAATAGAATAAATAAATTATTTATTAGAAAATATCAAATGGTATATATATATATATATATTTATGATATTGTAAAAATTCTTATACTGTTTTAACACATAAATTCTAGTAATTTTAAATTTTTCTACCCAAACACAAGATTAAAGTTGATGTGATTTACCATAAATAAATATTATCACACGCTTGCATACTTTAAGCATTTTAATCTTTCAAGAATTTTTTTCAATGAGATATAAATATTCCACAACATCTTTTAGAGACATTTCAAAATTGTCAAAATAATTGAATAATAATTAAGTGATTAATTACACGCATCCACCACAAGAGCTAGTATGTATCTTAATTTATAATCAATGTGTCTTTAATTATGAAAAAAAATTGTGCAACATAAACTTAATTTATCTTATATTTAGCAATTTCGTTTTTGTTATTTTGCCTTTACACAAAGACTCATTCATGCATTATGTATTAGCTTTACACCTTAAACTCTTCACTCGATCTTTTCCAATCGAATTAGCTTGTTTGGAGGAGCCAAATCCAATATATGTACGTATGTTAATTTTTCATATGGGAAAAGAGATTAAAAGAATTTGGATACATTTTCTTCCAACGAGATGCTAGCTCTCTAACATCGATAATCGATACAAGAATTCAAACAGTTTTACTTTTCTGTTATATTATGCTAATTAATTAACATTCATTCATTATTTTTGTGTTTTTCCTCACTTTTTTGTTTTTGTGTGCCATTCTCAAACACACACACAGAGCCCTCAGGAGAAGACAATGAACAGTTGAATCTTGCCATCACCAAGTGCACTGATGACGAGACAGAGCCCAATTTGATTGAAATAATTAACCACTACGTGGAGACACTAAAGCAAAGCAAATTGAGCCTTTTGGGTACATATCCTTTCGATGGCCATTTTTTATTTGCATACAAAATTTCACTTATGGTGCAACTTAATTTGAATTCTATAGTTAATTTTTTTTAAAAAAAATAGTTTGTGATTTATGTTCGTAATTTATTTAAAGTATTTTTTACATAAGGCTGTGACTATAAATGACGAATATCAAGACACGTTATTTTCTAGCTAATATTAATTTTTAAATTAAAATATGCTTTATGGTTAGCTACAAAGTCTTTTATGATTGTTCTATACAAAAATTAAATATAGAAAATATAAAGAGTTTTGTCATTCTTTCATAGAGGAAAGACTCTTTGTATAGTACCCGTGGATTACTTTTATAAATATACATATATATATATATATTAAAAAATTATATTTGTAAATATGAATTTAACATCTTCGTCATATATTAATTATTATTATATAAATATATATATTAATTATATTTATATTTTACATAAATATAATAATCTATGTTAAGAAATAATTTAACAGGTATAAATTGTTATTAGCGTGTATTAGTGCGATGAGACCTGTGATAAAAAAATAAAATTTTTATATATATGCGTAATATTGCCTTTTTTTTTTCAACTGGAACAATTATATATATATATTCACTCGTAGAGATGTCTTTATTTTTTTTTTTTTGGTCGGAAGTCGTAGAGATGTTTAACAAGCAAATAGATTACTTAAATCCAATCACCTATGTAAAACGGGTTTGCAAGCCCAGTTCCGCCATCAATCCACTTTGAAATGTGAGGAAATTTCTCTTCGCACCTCTTTTATTTTCACCACCCCTTCCCCTTTTTTATATTTCATTTCCCGAAATACCCCCTCTCCCAAACCTCCCTCCCACATCTCTCCCTATCAACCATTCTCCCCCACCATCAAACACCACTTCGACCCTTTTGTTCTTTGCTCCTTTTTTTGTTGCTTCCAGAAACAAATTTCCACATTTTAGATTGAAATAATTATAAAGCTCTTGATTTTACTTGTTCCTATCATTTTTTTAATGGTCAACTTTTTATCCCAATGTAAAATGGCAACAACTTTTACTAATGACATCCAAAGCATGCTACCCTGCCAATCAGGAATTCAATTATGACACATTGACACCATTGTTGCATTTTCACCTCAACAATGTCAGGGATCCATTCTTAGGATGCTCTTATGATCTGAATTCAACCAAATTCGAAGTTTGTGTGCTTGATTGGTTCGCAAACCTATGGGAGATAGAGGTTATTGGTGACGTTAATCTTGTAATACAAATGCTTGATGAAAGTGGTTTCTCTCATGATCAATTCTACATTCATTGTGATGGTGCTCTATTTGGAATGATGCTGCCATTTCTTATACAAGTGAGTAAAAGTTATTAACTCCAATTTTATGTTTAATAATCTCATTACTTTGATAATGCACTTATGAAGAATAGTTGAACATAATATAAAGGAAAAAGAGATTGGTGAGAATTAACGTAACATATTTGGATATATATACACTACAAAAAAAGTTAATTTTAGTGGCAGTCAAAATAGTCAATTTGTGGGGGGTTTTGACCGCCACAATCACATTTTCCAGCACTCACGCGCACTGCCAGAATTTCATGTGCCACAACATGTTTTCTGTCGGTTTTTTGGTAACTGCTGGCATAACTGCCACTGTTTGACAAATCAATTGCTGGCAGTAATAAGCCGCTACTAAACACAAGGCAAAGATACAAGAAATTTGCCAATAGCTATGGTACGTTCCATGGCTAATCCATAGCTAAAACTAGTTTTAATTTGATGGAATTTGCAATACCATAAACCTGATCACTAATTAAGAAAGAGCTAGTAATTTCCAATTATCCAGCTATATCAAATTTATGTTTTCCTATAAAAATTTATAATATATTAATTATACTTCATTTGTGAGAAAAAATCATTTTGAAATGCCAGAGGTGAAGATCAAAAGCTTATAAACACTAAACAATAAAGACCCTTGCAAAGCTCTAGTTTCAAACAGAACACTCAAAATAAGATGAAAACATAGGTTGCCAAAGACACTCAAAATAAGTTTCAGAACAAACTTAAAAGATACAAGTATAGAACTTATAATTTGTAGGGAAAAAAGTGCAATGCAAAAATTACCCAAAGAGTGAAAGGGGTAATCATTTCTGCATAAGTATGTTGCTAATAGCCTGCCTCACGCTAATTGATATTATGCAAAACACAAATATATATATATATATATATAAAACGGTGTTATATATATATATATATATATATAGGGATATAATTACGTATATAAAATATCCACCCAAAAGATGGAAAGCAAAAACATATGTCTTTCTAAAGATTCTAGAATTAAGTGCTATAATAATTAATACAATGACTCGGATATGTCTTGCAATAAAATCACATGAAGGACTATAAACAAAATTTAACATTAACTTCAACTTTAACTCCTTTAAGGGCCTTTTTTAAAAAAATGGCTCTGTAAAAAAATAACCAATTTTGACAACATATAAATTAAAATATGAAATTAGCAAGCTCTGCTCATATTATTAGGTACCTTAATACGATCAACATTCGACAATAGCCTTCACGACACATCATTTTCTAATAGCTGGTCAACAAATTCTACTAATGGAAGAGGTTCAATGAACTCAGTAATTGTCATATCTACAAAATGCAAGAATAGAATGATTTAATTAACAAACCAAATAAAAAGTACATAACATACTTCTTGATGTCTACACAAAACTCGGTCATATGTTTCTCACACCAAAGGCATCAAATTAACTAGCTTATCAGACTCAAGGCATCAAATTATTGAGGACGCTAGCTGCATCATTATAGAAGTAAAGTCAGCAGACATTGAAAAGAAACAAAATACAAAAGCTAAAAGAATCTTGTATGACAGAGGAAACGAAATTAAGAGTTCAAGATTTATTCAAGATTAAAATATTAGATACAAGTTACCATCTTCCCCATGATCAAATGAAGCACCCATAGCAATTAGCTCTCTGACTCTCTCAGGTCCTTTTGTACAGACAACCTGGACAAAAGAATCACAGTTAATAAAATGTTCAATGCAGTCTCTTCACAACTCTCTCATTGCTGTAATTACACACATCCCAATTTTTTTTTACAAGTGTACAATTATTATAAATCATAAACATATGTAGAATTTATATTTTAGTAACAAACTGAGACAATATCAATGGATAAATAATATACTCACTCTTTCCAACCCATTTCACTGGTATGCTCAATGAAGTTTATATCCTTGGGCATGAAAAGATATGCAAGAGATCTGAAGCAAGAAGTTATACGGAAAAAAGTCAGCAAAATAAGCAAGATTTATATTTGCGAAATAACAAACTTGAATTTATTTATTAGGACTTAGGAGCCAAAAATATCCAGGAAAGTAATCAATGATATATTTGACTTATAAGCACAAAGTTAAATGAGAATGATCAAATGAGAACTTAAAACATTTAGTAACTTGAGTATCCATGTACTGAAAAGTACAATGAGTTATAAATTTCTCTTTTACGATTATTATATACCCCTACCTCTAAAGAAAGAACGTTTTTTCTTTTTCTTTTTTTCTTTTTGCTACTTGATAGAAGCATAGTAACAAATAGAAATAAATTTTTAGAATTGTGACATTCATGTTTACAACAAATGTGAATGGCATTGAAGGTTCACTTCTTTTAGTGTTTATTCATTTATGTCCTGTTTCTGCTTTGAAAACAGAACAGTTTAAAAACATGACAGTACATAGATTGTAGCATTCTATTGCATTGTTGCACTATACAAATATTAGTTAGTTCTAGATCAAAAAGTTATTTACTTAGAATGATCTATATATATGAAATGCAATAAAAACATTCAATTAAATCAAGAATAGCAAATAAAATTGAAGTTAGCTATCTAACAATCTGCTGTCATGCACAAACAATTAAGCAGGGACACTCATAAAAAAATGTTTCAACTAGCCTAATGCAAAGTAAAAGAATAAATTCGAAAACGAGATCCATCATCCATCAGGTATATCAAATATGTTTCATATTCATTAAACTTACTTTGATACACATGCAAATTCAAGAATTAAGCATAAATGCATGCAATACCCAGTTTTTGGCATTTCCCTCGCTCAATCATTACTCCTTCCTTTCCTTGGTACCTATGCAAGTAGCGTAGTAATTAAACAAAGCTGAAAGCTCGCTTTTATAGTCTAAGCTCTAATTTTCACAAGCTGACACAATAGAAAATTCATGAGAAATATCAGCACAGTAAGGATACAGGAACAGGACTCAACTCAAGAACCATTAGGATAGAATGGGCTAATATTCTAGAGTCACAAAAACACATTTTGATGTTGTTACGCCTCATTGCAGCAAAGAATGTTCAAAATTTCTCGTCTAAAATTCTAATAACTTAATATACCAATTTGACTGCCACAGATGTATGTACCTCGATGTTTGGGTGAGTCAATATGAACTCCCAAGTTCAGGATCAAGTGTAAAACCATTCACTCCATTTCCTATGCTAAGCACAAACTGCGATGGCAGAGTTTGTTCAATCAGCATAATTTATTCATGACAATAAAAATAGATCCCTTCCATTTAAAAAAAAAAAAACAGAAGATGATAACATTGAAATATGTTCTGAAAATTAAGGAAATATTAAAATGTTGGCTATTAGTTTCTATTTTCCAAAAGCGATTGCTACCCTCTTGGGCCTCTTTCCCTTCCCATATTTATGAGCTTCAAAAGTGATTTGCCCATCTTCATAGACTATATCCAAAGGTATATTTTCCGGCACAACCCTCAACTCCTTGAACTAGGAAGATGCTACTGGAACATATGCAGAAGTAGGAACTGAAGCAGCTGGCAAAGAGCAACCAGTGGTAATGCTTTCAGTTTGGTCTGCATCAATGCTCAGTCATAAGGCCAATGTCCATTGCAGAAATGATGAAAAAGAACTAGATATCATTTATCATAGAATAACTTTTAGAAAAGCATATCATTAAAATCAATTACAGAGCATCTATATACACAAACAATTTTATAGTCTATCATCTTCTCCTGTTCCCCGCATTTTTTCCCCACACTCTTTAGTCCTATCATTAGATTATTAGCAAAATCATAGTAGTTTGCCTTAAGTTAGATTAGCAGAAAATGTGGAATCAACATCATCTTTAACTTTGTGGGAGGCATAGTCCTTTTTATAAAAAATACTATAAAGTTATAGATTTCTCATTTCTGGCTCAATTAATAATAACATTTTATTTTAAAATTATTAACCAATTACTTAAACAGAACCAATTAAATTTTAAAAGTTGTTGATATAATTAAATATGAATTCACGAAGTACACATGCAGGAAAACTATACTTATGAAAATAAGCTTAATCCTTCTCCTTTTGACTCGGAAACCAAGGTCACATGAATTAAAGCACAAATGCTTATTGTCAGGGTTCCAATGATAGTCATCCTGAGAGCTAGCACCTCTGAATCCAATATAATTTATCAACCAAATGAAATGGTAAATAAACAAATTAAAGATGATGAACTTTTACTAAGTGTTTGAATGTGATTGTTAACAAAGGTGTTAAATAGGTGACAAAAATCGATACTATTTCAACACACAAATATCAATTACATTACCTAATTGAAGCTCATGAATATATGAACAAATTAAATTACTCACTTCTTCGGTGCCTTTGAGTTTCTTCGTGCTCTTTGAATGCGATTGAAAATATTCCTTGCTCTTTGTCTGTACCTTAATGAAACAGAGAATTAAATACCAATCTGAATGCCAAATGAAATAAGCGAAATGAAATGATTGAAAACTATCCTTACTCTTGTTGATTGAAATGAAATGAACAAACATGTGAAACCCTAACGAACAAAAGTGAAAACCCTAACGAACCTGTCGAAATGATGCGACTAAGAGCAATGAATGATGCGAAATAGCGAACTAAGAGAGCTTCGAGAGATCTTCAACTGTGAAGGAACTTCTAAATAGCGAAAAACAATTAGCTTCATCGAAAAATAGAGAGTGCAACATCCATGAAGAAATTAAGCTACGATAACTTGTAGAAAGGTTTCGACAAGAGAGAGAGACAGAGCAAACAGTAGAATGGCTTTTTAGAATCCCAAATTAAAAGAAAAAATGAGGCAACTGAACTGAAATCAGTAAAACGAGTAAATTTGAAAAAATGAGGCAACTAACATTTTTTAAAAGTACTAAAATAATATACAGAATATTTGTGGCCGTCAAAGTCTCCAATAAGAGGATAGAAACGCCAAAAAACAAAAATAATTTCTGGCAATCTAGCACAGTGCTAGGAAATGTATCGCTTAGTGGCGGTTTTCTTTGACCGCTAGAGAAAAACGGCCAGTAAAATCAATTTTTTTGTAGTGATAGGTGCAAACCTACATATAAAATTATCTAACTTGAATATAATTATCTTCACGTGATTCTTTTTAAGTCACAACTCCATCTTATAAAGGTTTATAGTCGTTGTGGCCATGCTCCAATCTTCATTTGTTATGCCCTCCAAAATAAAGGTTTATTAGGACTCAAGAAAGAAGTGCAGGAATGTATCATGAATGCACACCACTTATGGGATAAACTACGTGATAATGGCATTGGTGCAATGTTAAATGAGTTTAGTAATACAGCTGTCTTTGAAAGACCTCCAGATGATGACTTACACCTAGGTGGAGTTTGGCTTGCAAAGGTAATATCGCACATGTGGTTGTGATGCAACATGTCACTATTGAAATGCTGGATTCCTTTGTTAATGAACTTATACAAAAACGAACCATTTGGTTTCGAGATGGACAAAGAAAGCCTCCATGCATTGCAAAAGACATTGGTGCTGAAAATTGTGCTTGTACATTGCATAAATAATGGAGAGGAACGCATAAGTAATATATGTATATGATCGACATTATTAAAATAATAATATATTTGATAAAAATCGATATGTAACCATCGATTGCTAGACTCCTTAAGATTCATAAATATGTAATTCTGGGCTTTTAGCCAGCCAGAAGTTGCGTTATACTAGTGTTTCGGCCACTTATTGTATTGATCGATAAATATACAGGTATTCATGAATATTCATAATATTATATGTCCAATAATAAGTTCTCAATTAGTGTTAGTTTGGTTTTCAATTAAGTATAATCGATTCTATATCAATGGTTGAAAATGAATGATACATATTATACAAATCATGTTGTAAGGAAATAATTAAATAGGCTCATTGTAATGGAGCAACTCAACAAGAACTCGATCGTAAATAGATCCCACAATCTACTACATATATTTATGAGTATTAATTCAACCTCCCCTCTATTTTGCACTTCTAACATAAACCACCCTATATTTTGAAAACATACACAAAACTCCTCCAATTTTAAAAATACTTTACACTTAAACCCAATTTTCTATGAAACACTTAATGGAACTATTAGTCAACAGTCAACAGTTATATTTTATATTAAGTTGACCAAAATACCCTTACTAACTATGACTTTTTTATTGAATAAAAATCCCTCAATTTTTTAAGCTTTACACAAACTCTTTATATTTATAAATATATTATTCTTTTTTTTTGTGCTGGTGAATATATAAAAGAAAACACAAAAAAAAACATCATAACAATTTTTAAATTGACAATATTTAAATAAAAAACCATAGTTTCATACTAGCAAAATAAAGAAATTTATTTTAAAATTTTTCATAATAAAAAATTAATTGAAAACTGAGTTGCATAAATTACTAATAAAATTAACAAAGATTTCTAAAGTATTAATAAATTTAAAAAAAATCCTAAGATGAATCTTAGTAAAAAGCTTCAAAAATTATCAAAGTTTTGTTTTTGTTACCTCCTAAAGTTTAATTAGTGGTTGAAATCTTCCATTGAAAATTTATAAATTCAATCCATTTGTTCGGGTTATTTAAATTGTTTTTAAATTCCTAATTATAATAGATTAGACCTTCGCAATTTCTATTCACTTAATTATTTTCACAGTGATATTATAATGCATGAAGAAATTCAATTGTTAGTGAAGCATATTTAAAATGTGATATGTTTAAGGGACACGAATTTGAAATTGTGATATGCTTAATGAAAAATTAATTATGAATAGGAGTTGTCATGAAAAATTAGGAAAGCAGTGAAGTATATGTAAAATCCCCAACTTTATATACATTTACAAACTCCTTTCTTCAAATATAGAACATAAAATTAGAAAGACTAATGTTGGGTTTTTGAAAATTTATTCTTTTAATAAATAATAAAAAATAATTTAACGGAATATTCCTATAGAATTGAATCAATTAGGGTTTTGTGTAGGTTTTTAAAATAGAGGGGGTTTTGTGTTAGAAGCGCAAAATAGACGGGAGGTTGGAGTAATTTACTCTATATTTATTATTTTTAACTAGGGGTTCATGCCTCTTTATATATTTTAAATAAAAATAAAAAAAATAAAAGAAAAGTAATTGTAAGTAGTTATTTTTTGTAGAAGTGACTATTAAAAATTTAAAATTTAATATAAGGGTAAAAAGTCTAATGAAATGTGGAAACCAAAAGAGGGATGCTCTCTTTCTTAATAGTGTAGATATCATTTTATACTAAATAATATTTTGTCTTCATTTAATTTCAACTTAACTCCACCTTACCGGTAACTTGTTTAAGTAACTCAATTCTTCAAATTAAACAATGTTATATCAAATTTCTTTTTAACCTTTTGGAGATGGTGTAAGTACAGCTCCAGAGCAACATGACAATAGAAAGGTGCACCATGTCGAGTCTCAAGTTTTGATGAATACAAACCTAAATTAAACTAAGTTAATAATATCTTCTAAACTCACTGGTAAATGCATCAACATTTCAGGTATGCAAAACATCTCATTTGTAGTGCGCCATCGATCTGAAAGAAGTTTGTCTCAAGTCTGATAAGATCTAAAGTTGGTCACGTTCTGAAGACTCAAGATCTGAAGATCAAGGATCTGTCTGAAGTGAGAATGGTTTAGATGATGGTTCCCGTTTGAAGACTAAGTTTGTCTGAAGTATTAGGGCACATGACGTGGCAAGTCAAAGCTAGTACCAGAACTGCACACAACCCTAGAACACCATAAAGGCAAGACTAGAGACAACCTTTTTGGATAGAACTTCAAAGTTAATCCAAATAAGGAAAGTTCATTGTGGTCAAGATGCAAAAGCCAGGAAGAGAGTTGCAATCCCATACCTCTGTCAGAAAGGATTCACAACAACAAATTCCTATCTCTTAACGTCTCTTTTAACAGACTTCTCAAGCTCAAGTATATATACTCATGGATAAACCTTAAAAGAGATAAGGATGAAGGTTGTAGTTTATCATCAGAGATAGAGCTTATTGCTCTCAGGAAGAAAAGGATTATTGATGAGAAAATAAAGAGAAGAGACTGTATTTGCAAGAATGAGTGTGCAAAACAAAAGAAAACAAACACAAGTATATATGAAGATGCGATATGTGTAGCAGATATACAAGGAATACATAAAGAAGCACCAAGATTGAGCTCAAGCTGGAATACAACAATATATATCAAAAGAAAAGGTACAAACATGAAGTTAAAAAGGAGTGCAGTAAAACCGAAGAAATGAAGAGCTGTTGAGATGCATACTGCAGAGGTGCTAAGCTTTAGATCTGAGAAGCTGATTGGTTCAAGTCAACAATATGCAATGGTTAGAAGCTATCAGAGTTCTGCTTATGTTTAATCTCATTGTAGAATAATTAATTTTCATATCCAGTGTTAGATCACTATTATTTGTATTATACACCCAAAACAAAGAACTTATGTTCTGAGTTCCAATCATTTGTATTCATACTTGTTGTAAGAATCCTGGAGAGGCTTGTGAGAAAAGAATACTTGCTGTAAGAGCCTGAAGAGACTTGGTAGCAAAAAATACTTGTTGTAAGAGCTTGAAGAGGCTTAATAACAAAGAATACTTGTTGTAGAGCCTGGATAGACTTGATAGAAAAAAAATACTTAGGAGCCTAAGGAGGACCTGTAAGGAGAATACTTGGTGTGTTGCCTGAAGAGGCAGTTGATAACAAAGAATACTTGTAACTTTGATAAGTTAGTGGAAAATCTCACAGTGTGTGAGGACTTGATGTAGCCCAAGGTTGAGGGTGATTAGGATAAATTGGCTGAGTACCTTCTCTTACCCTTAACTCTTTACATTCTGTTTATTCTAACAAGAAGAGGGAATTTGAACAAAATTTTATAAGCAATCTTATAAAGACTATCTACGAAAAACTTTATGAAAACCTCTATCTGAAATCTTCAGACAAGGACTCAAGCTTCAGACAACATCTGAAATACTGTCTGAAAGCCTTTTAAACTTAGTTTATGAAAAATGTTTCCATAAAAATGATCAGTTTATAAAAACACTATTCAACCCCCTTCCAGTGTTTTCGTGTGTGTATCTACACACCATTGGAGGGAGGTGCTTAACAAGCACTGGGTGCTTGTATAAGCACCCAAACTTTGGGAATTATGCACTTATGTAGGCCTTTGTTGTATAAAAAATAATGATGATGAGATAGACTACATGAGAGAAATAGTGTGGGGGTCCATTTATGGGAATTTTTAGAGGTACACTATTGGAGAAGAGAGATGCTAAAGTTATAAAAGTAAAAAATGATTACGTGTAATGATGAGACCAACTTAAAAATGATAAAAAAAATGAAAGAGGGGGAGTATCATTAGAGATGCCCCAATATATTTATAAGAGTAAGTTACTTCAAACTCCCTTCTAACTTGTATTTCTTACAGAAAACCCTTGTTTCTAAAACCTACATAAAACCCCTTTCTTCATAAATATATTATACTTAAATCCCAATGTTTATTTTTATGCGAAATTGATAAAAGTACCTTATTATAGATTGACTTATTTTATAAAATCCCCTCCATTTCATAAACATTTAAAAAACCTCATTTTTTATTAATACATTATAATTAAATCTCTATGTTATGGTCAAAAGTTAAATTATTAAATATTCAAATAATGAAATTTTAAAATAACACTAGAGTAACATAATAGAATAAACAATGAAATAAATGATAGTTTCATATCATAAAAATTATTAGAATCGCTTTAAAATTGTTAAATAAAAATTAAAAAAACTTAATCACATGAATTTTTATATTAATTAAATTGATTCATTAAAATGATATTTAATCTGTATATAACACACTGCACACCACATGACATATATTCCTTTCAACTTTAAAGTATAAGAGATACCGATGTATTTGATGTAAAGAGATCATTTATACATATTTGGATTTACATTCAAATAATACATAATCACACTTATTTTATTAAGTTTATGTTAAATTTACTTGTTAATTAAAAGAATAAATTTAAACAGACTAAAACTTATTTTTAAGTAAAATTAATTTTATATAATCAAATTTATTGTTTGTATATCCTTACTAAAATATTGATAGCATGTAAGCGGAATCTAGAATTGGAATCATAAAATCAATCAAAATTAAATCAAATTAGTGCAAGATAAAAAAAAAAGTAAATGTGGAATTGAAGAGCAAAAAATTAGAAGGAAATGAAAAAAAATATGGAAAAGTTAGAGGTGAAGAACAAGCGTCACAATAGAAACAACCCCTCATGCTCGTAACTCATCCCTACTCACAAAAGGAGGAAAATACATAAATGCATGTGACTAGACTTAAGCTAAAAAAAAATACAAAGAGTCCAATTTATAACCAAAATAAGCGCCTAATTAAGTGGAAGGGAAACCCAAAATTCAAATATTTTCTATTCTAAAAATGCTAAAAAGTAAGGAAACTATTAAAGTTTGGTCTTGATGGCTAGACCAAACTAAAGTGGTGCCCCAACTTAGGAGAAATTACGAAAAATTACAAAACATTGAATATGAGTTTAGAGGCCATTGGCGTCTTACAAAGAAATAAAGAAAATTACAATTAAAATCCTGATACAACTTAAACTATTTAGAGTCTGTTTGTTTACAAAACTGAAAAACTTGTTTGATAGACAATTTAAAAAAATAATTTTGAAAAGTGTAATTATTTTTTTTAAAACTAAATTAAAACTATTGTAAGATATTCTGGAAAACTGTTTAGTTTCTCTATTTTTGTGATAGAAAATGTGTAAATAAATCATTTTAATTGTTTGATTTAGTTTTGTTTTTTAGATTTTGAAAACTGTTTTATAAATCTATTTTTTACACATGAAATTATTTATTTACAGTATTTCCATCACAAAAAATACAAAACTAAGAAACAGTTTTTCAAAACATCTAAGAGTAGTTTCATAATTTTAGTTTTAAAAAAGAAAAAATAGGTACACTTTTGAAAACTATTTTAAAAACTATCCGTTGAACAAGATTTTCAGTTTTCAGTTTTTAAAAACAGAAAACAGTTTTAAAAAAATGTAAACAAACATATTTCTCTTCAATTCATCCCCAAATTTGACTTGAGTACTTTGTTAAATTTGACTTGTTCTTCTTTTCCATTAACTTTTAAATTTCTATTAATTTTCATTTTCTTGAAACTGAAACCTTAAGCCAATTATCATCAAATATGCACTACTTTCCTTATGATATTTTGTTATATAAATATAATTAAAATATATAAATAATTTAAAGGATAAAAAATATTATAATAATAATGAATTAAAACATGAAAATATGAGCATCTGAAATTGTTTGTTTTAAATAAATTTATATATTAATTAAATTAATACAAAAATTCATGTGATTAAGTTTTTTTTTAAAAAAATCATTGCAACAATTTGAAAATGATTCTTGTTTTTTATGATATGAAATTGATCTATTTCAACGTTTAAATTTTTTATTAAAATAACAATTTAATAATTTAATTTGTTTACCACAGAATACAAATTTAATTATAATGGATTAATAAAATAAAATAAAATGATGTTTAGATGATCAGGTTTTATGTAACAAGTCAAAGAGTACTTTTATCAATTTCACATAAAAATAAAAGTTGATGATTTAAGTGTAGTATATTTATAAAATAGAAGGGGTTTTATGTGTCATGAACCAATTATCCAAAAAGTTTAAGCTATTAAGTGAATGACATGTGTTTGATTTTATATTATATATTTATAACACGCCTCATCATGAAAGAGCCATTTGGACTTGAAACATGAACAATGTACAAAATTCATTTGTCTTGTGCTAAAATTAAACCTTTTTTTATTGGATCAATGGGGTCGACAATGATCAAACTCTTGACCACTTGGTCACAAAGGCTCTGATACCATGTCATGAATCAACTATTCCAAAAATTTAAGCTATTGGTCGGGTATAAATGATTTTATATTATATATTTCTAACATTATGTGAGTTTTATAAATAAAAGGGCCGAGGGTTTTATATGAGAAATGTAAAATAGAAGGGATGTTGAAATAATTTACTCTAATTATAATCAATTATATTCTATTCTATCTATTCTACTATACGAAAAGTTTTCACGTGGTCACGCTTTAAGCTTTCCCCCCCTTTTTTTACATTTCAACATTTCATTTGGTTTTTTTTTTATTACACTTTTATATTTTCATTATGTGTTTCTATTTATCTGTTTCATTACATAAAATATATATTAAAAAATCAATATATATGTTAATTTACATTAAATTTAAAGTGTTTTTCTAATATATCATTTATCTTTCTATTTTATTCATCAATATTATCACTTATTATTTCTCTTATTTATTCCATTAACTTTTACTCTTTATCTTTAAATTGTTCCCCAAGCATGTGTCACGTTTTCTCACTTGCTTTTTATTAGGTATTTTATTCTCACTTCAATCAGCTGTTTTTTATGAACCATAGACACCATTCACGTACGGGAGATAGTATTAAAACATTTTTCTCCCTAAACTTTCACCCGAATTTAGTTTTAGTCCCTAATACTTTTTTCGTTGTTTTTGGTCCCTAACGTTTTCAAATCATTGACACTAGTCCCTGCCGTCAACTCTGTTAAATATAAGGGATGTGGCAGGGACTAATTTCAATAATTTGAAAACGTTAGAGACCGAAAACAACGAAAAATATAGATTAGGGACCAAAACCAAATTCTAGTGAAAGTTTAGGGACCAAACCCGAATCTAGGTTTGGCCCCTAATATTTTGTTTTTCATCCCTAATTAACATTTTTTAAATAATTGAAATTAGTCCATCAACTCGGTTAATATAAGGGTGACAGGAGGGACTAATTTCAATGATTTGAAAACGTTAGGGATCAAAAACAATGAAAAAAAGATTAGGGGTCAAACCCAAATTTAGGTGAAAGTTAAGGGACCAAAAACACATTTAATCCAAACATAAATTAATAAATACAATAAATATTTTGATTTACATTAATTTTATATTACTTTTTTAATATATTATTTATTTATCTATTTTATTTATTAAAATTTTCACTTATTATCTCTATTATCTATTATATTATCTATTTACTCTCTATCTTAAAATTGTTCCCTCAGTACACGTGTCGCGTTTTCTCAGTTACAATTTTCTAGTCTTTTTATTCTCGCTTGAGTAAAATGATTATTTTTTATGAACCACGAACTAGTATCCTCCATGAAAAGCAGTTCTGCTCCTGCCATTTCTTTTTTTTCTTTTTTTTTAAACATTAACTTTCTTTTTTTATTCTTATTCTTATATTAAAACAATTTCTCTCAATATCCATTACCGTTTATCCATTTCATAACATAAAAAGGCACACTAAGGAATACAATAAATGTCTTGATTTATATTAAATTTAAAGTGTTTTTTTAATATACAATTTATCTTTATTTTATTTATTAATGTTTTCATTTATTATCTCTCTTATATATTCTATTTATCTTTTAACTACTCTCTATCTTAAAATTGTTCCTTCAGTACACGTATCGCGTTTTTTCATTTGGTTTTTTTTTTTAGTTTTTTATTCTCACTTCAGTAAAGTGATTTTTTATGAACCACAGTTATATATCCTCCATGGGAATCAGTATTGCTCTTTCCACTTTCTTTTCCCCTTTTTATATCAAACTTTGATTTTCTTTTATTTTTATTATTATTATTATTATTATCATAATTATTATTATTAAAAAAATTTCTCTAATTATCTATTCATGTTTATTTGTTTTATTACATAAAAACACACTAAGAAATATAATATATGTGTTGATTTAAATTAATTTCTTTTAAATATATCATTCATCTATCTATTTTATTCATTAATGTTTTACTTATTATCTCTCTTTTCCATTCTATTTATCCTATATTAAAAATTTAAAATTACTCCTTCAATATACGTGTCATATTTTCTCACTTATTTTTTTTTTTAGTTTTTTTTCTTCTTACTCCAGTAAAGTGATTTTTTAATGAACTACATATCATGCTCTTGTAATGAACATTGACATTATGGTAATACTAATTCTTTCAAAAAAATTTTTTTTCATACACTTTATATAGATTTAAAGTGATTAAATTCTTAAATTTCAAATCTCAATATATATTAAATTTATAATTATATTACATAATCATCAAAATAATATATACATTCTTCACGATTAACTTATTGATGCATATAATTATATATAAAAATTTAGTGATATATATAAAATCAATATCATCGTGAACGTCACCGGCCGATCGTCATTATGCAAGTGGAAACTGGAAACTAGCTACTTTCAGTCCATTGCCTTATTAATACGGCTGTACATAAGTTGAGTTGGGTTGTATTTACACTACTCTAATACCCAACTCGATTAGCTATGTTTGAGTTGGGTTGGGTTGATTTTGTCATTTTTCTGTTATGGACCCAACCCAAATCGATAATAATTAAAAAAAAATAGAAAAAAATTTAAATTTATAGAAATTGATTATTTTTTTATCACCATTTCGACTTTATAAATTATATAAACCAGTAGTTCCATGATTTTGACACTTTGGCCATATAACTATTTCAAAAGATGTATAAATTAAAACTAGAAAAAATATGACCTACACTTTCCACACACAATTTAATTCAAATATTTAGCACAACGCAGTAAAGAGATGTCCCGAATAAGATATTAATTTCACTAACCATATATAAAAGTCTCTATCTCGCAAATTAACAAACTAATGTTCTATTATGGCACAATTTTTAATTAAATTTATTTTACTATTACTAATTTTATTCATATAAGATAATTATTAATAATATAATAAATTTTTATATAGGAGGTCAGGTTGGATTGAGTATATTGGGTTGTACTTATTCAGACCTGCTATCATACCCAAATTAGTCGGATTCATATTTACCAAACTCATACAGACCCGATGACTCAACCCAACCCACCAAATAGTGATTGGGTTGAATTAATCAGGTTGATCGGTTGGGTCGAAGTCATGTGCAACCCTCCTTATCAATGCATGTCTCTCAATTATTGTACCTTAGTGATCACACGGTGACAGACACCCTGACACTGACACTGTCACAATCTGGCACTGGACCATGGTAAGCATGGCAAGCTCAACCTTCCTATTTGTGAGCAACCAACAACCATATGTAATGTAAGAGCATCTTTATCACTAGCCAGGGAAGCAATGTTGCTTCTTGAGCAATTGTCATTGGAAGCAATTGAAAAAGGTTGTTATTTTGCAAATAAATCAACCAATAAATAATAAAAAATGAGTTGTTGTGTATTGAAAAGCATCTAAAGAGAGTTGTTCCATTATAGAGATAAAGTGCTTGAAGGTGCTATTGAGAAAAGTAAAAAATAAGTGATGTGTACATGTGGGTCCCATTGGAAGCACTCAAATGGAGTTGCTCCATTATGGATGCTCTAAGTGAATGGAGCACACTATATTTGTGATACAAGTGGATGGAGGCCACTATCAACCAAAAAAAAAAAACGAAGTACGGCGTGTACATAACATCTTTAATTATATATATAAAGTAAGATAGTCTCGAGGTTGCCCTAAAATAGGAATAGCTTTTTCCTCCTAAATTAAGGGTAAAAATGTTATTTGCTTAAAATATTTTATTTTAAAAATTTTTATTCTTTATTAAATACATAATTACATATTGACATAAATCACATTAATGTCTTTTTTAATAATGCAGATTATTTTTCAAAGACACATTTTCGACTTCCATTGTTGAGATGCATTATTTCACTTCCATAGAATTTTACATTCCTTAATGTTGGGGGCTTTTCATATTCATCATTACAGTAACTATTCCAATTTGAGTGGGGTTTCATCTTTTATTATTCCTTTGAGTGTTTTTACACATTTTCTTCATTTTACAATTTATACCTTCACATTATCGATTTTTCTTTTCCATTTTTTTCTTTTATATAATTAATAAATTAAAATGTTAAATGAATATAAAAGTAAGGTAGTTTTGAGGTTGCCCTAGGAATAGCTTTTCCCTCCTAAATTAAGGGTAAAAATGTCTTTTTGCTTAAAATATTTATTTGAGAACTTTTTATCCTCTATTAAATACATATTAACATAAATCATATTAATGTCTTTTTAATAATGCGGAATATTTTTCAAAGACACATTTTCGACTTCCATTGTTGAGTGGCATTATTTCACTTCCATAGAATTTTACATCCCTTAATGTTGCGGGCTTTTCATATTCATCATCATAGTAACTATTCCAATTTGAGTGAGGTTCATCTTTTATTATTCCTTTGAGTGTTTTTACACATTTTCTTCATTTGTTAACAATTTATACGTCACATTATCGATTTTTCTTTTGCATTTTTTCTTTTATATAATTAATAAATTAAATGTTAAATGAATTGATATATTTTTTAAAATTTAGAAAGACAATATATATTTTATTTAAAATATTTAAATATATTAATAAATTTTCTTTAATACAATTGAGACATTTTGATAAAAATTATTTATATCTATATTGTTGGAATAAAAATACAAATAAATATAATAAAATAAATAAATGAAAAAAATTATTTCATTAATAATAAAAATTAATTTCATAACTATTTTTATTAAGTTATCAAAAAAAATATAATATTATAAAAATTATTTACATAAAATGATATTACAAAAAATTATATATATTAGAAGTAATTCTATTTATAATATACATATATAGTTGATTTCTTTAAAAAATTTTATTTAATTTATTATGATTCATATGCTTTAATTAGAGACATTTTTTAATATATATTTTCCTTAATATATAAAATTTTTATTGATTAAGATTTATACAGAAAAAATGATAATATTAGGCAAATACATCATCAAATAAAACTTTTCTTATAATTTTTTAAATTTTTTATATTTTATATTAGATCTTAGATGATATCATATTAATTGAAAATAAATAAAAATTATAATAAAATAAAAATAATTTTTAAAAATATTTCTCTATTCATACACATGAATAATGGGAATAATATATAAAATTTTAATATACAAGAGATAAAAAAATGATTTATTCCAACACTATTTTAATTGTAATTTATAAACAAAGTTTGTAAGTTAATATATATGAGATAAAAAAATGATATATTTAAGATATGCTTTGTACCTTTTATTTATTTTTAATTTTTTATGTATATCGTACAGTTATAATTTATTATATTTTGATGTTTTAATTTATTTATATTATAAGTTAATTTATATGTATGTGCTACTTTTCATTGAAATAAGGGATTAATATGTGTATGTTTTTTACTATTTTCTTATGCAAATTTGATCTATCAAATCAATGAAAGTATACCCCCATATAATAAATTTTTTAAAAATAGATTTTTTTTTGTAAATGTGATAATATATTTAAAAATTCATCGATTGAATTCAATTCATTTGCACTTCACTATTCATTTTAAGTAGAGAGTACTTTTGATATTTTTGTGTTCAAACAACAATATGCCTTTAACAAATATGCTTTTTTATTTATAGATTTGGGAAGTAAATGAATTATAGATGAAAAAAAATAGTTACTTTTATTAATTTTCTATGCAAAAAATACTGATAATTAAATGAAATATTTTGTACATGATATTATTTTCTTATTTTTATTTATAAATTATGATTACATATATTCATCATCCTACTCAAATATTTTATAATTAAATAAAAAAGAAGTCAAAGAACTCAATTCAATAGTTAACATAAATAAACTCAAACAAAGAATTGTATATTATGCATGTGAAAAAATGTTATAACATTATTAGAGTAGGATGATGATTATTAAGCATTATGACAAAGAAATTAAAAAAATGGCAAATTATTTAGGTACAATTATAATGTACAAGTCTTTTGAAAAATTAACTTAGTTAATGTTGAGAATTGCATATCTTTTACATTTTATAGTAAAAAAAAAATAAAGTCACATTGTAGTGGGTTATTTAAAGTATAATTAATTAGCATGTAAATATGTGTAGTGTCAATATATATTTTAGAAATTTATTATCTCTAATCGATAGCTTCTAATACATGTCGTTTTAACTCCTTTAACATCACTTCTTAGCATCTTATATATTGTGAATGTAACAGTCGAACTTTTGATATTAAAGTACAAACACAATAAATTTCTTACATCTAATAAAATATGGTGTCTTATTAGATTTATAACTACATACTTCAATTAATACTAAACAATAATATAGAGTTATGTTGAAAGAAATACTCGATCATGACATTTTACTGTCTATTAACACTAATGGCATCACACTTGAATCTACCATAAAATCTATATTGTTATTCTACATAAATTATTCATATTTTGGTATATATGTTGTGAGTAATATTTTTATGTAGATAATACAACTTCGTACAATTTAAATGTCGTATCTTGAATAATAATAAATGATTCAGTTAACAATACCTTTATATATATCACTTTGTTTTCTTATACATTGCACATATATATATGTTTCCTTACTTTCTCTTTTTAAAAAAAAAAAATTATTCAATTGACTTTTGTTGTATATCTTTAACTTACAATATTTTTCTATTTTTTCATAAACTTCAAGAATACATTGTATTTACAACTCAATTTCTTATTTATTCATTTTCTTATTTTATGAGTTTTATTTTGTACTATTTCATAATATAAACAATTATATAACTCTAATACAATTAAATTATTTATGATGTGGGGTATCAATTTTTTCTCAAATTGATTATATCGTCAATAGGTATGTTACCACATAAATATTGATTAATTTATTATATTATATATTATTTATTTTAAAAATTAAATATACTAAATTATTAAAAACTTAAAAATTATTATTTTTATACAGTTATATTCCCGTACATAGTACGGGTTCACACACTAGTGTGATCAATGATCATGTTGTGTATGGTGCGTTTTGATATAATTTATGTCATTAATTTGTAGCTTAAAATTTTCACTATAAATTTGTTAAGAATTATTTTATATAAATGTCCTGATATAATATATGTTGTAAATTAGATATAAATTTACTATAATTTTTCACTATATGACACATCATGTATTATTAAATTCAATAAATGATGTGATGACATATTATTGAATGTCTATATAAAACTTTTTTGCACATACCATATATATATATATTAAATTCATATCATAATGTATTATATAACATATATATTCACAGTGACAAAGCTACTCTAGGATTATTTTTTTCTGATAAGCAAATTCTGCTTGATGCATTATTAATTAGATCTTATTAAGATCCGATCATCATGAAATTGGATTAAAGCCAGGATACATCATTCTCTTACTCATTTCCTTCTGGGCATTAACACCTGTCTGGCGCCTAGCAAGGGGCTGGCAGGGGCTACGACCACCCCAAAATTTTTAATTTTTTTGTTAACTATATAGGTCTCGTATAATATATCTCATGAATTATTACTTCAGTCTCTCCTAAAAATTTTGTAGATTATGTAGTGTTAAGTATTTCTTTATGACTCTTGCTATTTATTTTTATTTTGTCAAAAAATAAGTTTTAACTTTTATTATTTCCTTTTTTTATATTGATTTTTTTCTTATTTAGAGATGATATGATAATATTCAAAATTATAAATAAGATTTGATTAGAAATATTACTTATAAAAATTATTTGATTAGAAATATTAGTCTATAAAAAGTAAAAAGATCAAAAGGGGAAACATATAAGCATTACAAAAAATAGGAAAAAAGGGAGAAAATATTATTAGATAACATAATATATAACATTAAAAAAGATTTTGTTTGATTTGAATCTGTTTTTTAGAATTACATGATAAGAAAAACTAAAAATTTGATTTAAAATTATCTGAATTAAATAGTAGATTTAACGAAAAGGCAGTTCAACTTCTTATACTCAGTTCAAATTTAGATCCCAAATACTCTTTGAAATCATTTGATATTGAATAAATTGTCAACTTGTTGAGAAATTTCATGCAGATGAAGGAACAGAGAGTTTTATTTAAATAAAATTTACTATTCTTAATTAAAATTATTTAATGTTTTTATCATAATTTTTATTATCTTCAATCCTTTTTATAAGACACACTTAATAGAATTACGCGTACCAATAAAAGAAGTTAAAAACAGTTAATTTTATTGGAGTTTTAAAAAAATACTTTAACTTTCTACTTTTACCTTTATTTAATATCATTAATTGCCTCCAATATCATTTGATAAGTTGTAAAGACATTAAAGTTAATAAGGGTAAATGAGTAAAATGGTAATAAATGCTACTTTAAAATTGTAAAATACCTTACAAAAAGAACAATAAAAACTTATAAAAAGTCTTATAAAAAAACAGAAGAAATAATATTTTATTCCGACCCAACCCCAAAGATAATTTACTGCCTACGTCCCTGACTCTCCTCTTGCCTCAGTTTCTTTTGATGATGCTGTTTTTTCTGTTTTCCCTTGGGAGTTTGCTGTCTCTGGTTTCTTGCTAGCTAGTTTGATTGCCTTGGGTTGGTTTTTGCTGATACTTGCTTGCCTGTTTCATTGTAGTTGGCAATTGCTTTCAAGCGCCTTTATTTTGGTTGGTCAATGTATAAATTGGATATGACAAGTACTGCATCACTGCTGTAGTCTTTCTGTTAGGTGGATCTATTATTATTAGGGTGGGAACAGGCCAGGCCGCTCGTTAGGGGCCTATTATCCGACCTACATCAGGCTCAGGCAAGGTCAGACCAATTTATTAAATAGAGCAAGCCAAGGCTTTTTCAAAAGCCTATATAGCAAAACAGGTCAGACTCCAAAAAGCCTTTTGAGCCTATCAGACCGGTCTATTTAACTAAATATAAATAAAATACTAATATTTTTTATGTTGCTATTATTATTATTTTATTACGTTTCCTTATAATTATGTACTTATTAGCTTGTATAAACATTTAAGTACGTTAAAAACTTGAGCCTATAAGTCTATTCATATATATACTTATGATATATTCAAGTACCTTACTATAAAACAGGTTTTTAAACAGGCTTTCAGGCCTTGTCAGGCTTTAAATAGGCCAGACTCAGCCATAAAATAAAGTCTATGTCAGGTAATCAGGCCAGACTCAAGCCATGATTTAAGGTGCAGGCCAAGCTCAGACCTTGGAAAGCCTAACTCGGCTCGACCTATTCCCACCCTTCATTATAATTAAATCACCAACACATGGCCATGTAATGGACTAATGGGTTTATTTCTTGGTCGATTTTTCATGATATATATATAATTGAAATATCTTTCTGGTTACACTTTTATTCTTGTCTTGGGGTTATGGTAATTATAATGTATAATGAGCTTGGGTATTTCTTATATTTTTTTAATTTAATTTTTGAGTAAATTACTTTAACCTCCCCTCTATTTTGCACTTCCAACATAACCCCCGTTTATTCTTAAAATCTACATAAAATCCCTCCAATTTTAAAAGTATATTACACTTTAATCCAATTTTATATGATACACTTAATGGAATGGTTAGTCAATGGTCAATGATTAACTTTTATATTAAATTGGCCAAAACGCCTTTAATTCCTAATTATGAATTTTCTTTATTACATAAAATTCTCTCAAAATTTTAAGCTTTACATAAACTTCTTATATTTTATAAATATATTATATTTTTTTAAACTTTATTAATCCCTTCTCCCTAACTCTATGTGAAGATTGATAGATTTGTATCAAGTCACAATAGAATAGACATGCATAAATAAGGGACTTGCTGAGGAAGGCAATGTTGTGAAAGAAAACTTATTAAATCTCATTTTCTATTGTCTCTATTTTTCAAATGACATTATTTTAAATCATAAAAATCATAGTTTCATAATAGCAAAATATACAAATTTATTTTAAAATTTTTATATTAAAAATTTAATTAAAATTTCAGTTGTATAAATTACTAATAAAATGAAGCAAAATAACTTATTAAGATTAATTTTTAAAGTAACAGACCTAAGACTCTAATCAGCGATTTCTTTTAAAAGTGTGAATAGGGATGTCAAAAAAAACTCGCGCATACCCGCAATGGGTACCCGTATATTTATTAAATGGATGGGGACAGATATTAAACTACCCGCCCTGCGGGTACCCGCATACTCATTAAAATATATTTTTTTATTAAATGTATTTGAATATTAAGATTTTTTATTATTTTATGATGAGATATAATTTATTTTATATTAATTTTTGATAATATTTTTAACATATTAACATGTAATGGTATTATATAATGATTGTTTATATATATAGTATGATATTATAATTTATTATATAACATCTCCTCTATTTTTTTTTAATAAAATTTAAATTCTTAAACATTAATGAGTACTCGTGAATACCCGTGGATACTCATTACCTGTATGGGTACCCGTTAATTTTAGCGGATATCTATACGGGTAGGTACTACCCGCATCCGCCCCGCCCCATTGACATCCCTAAGTGTGAATCATCAACCTCACTTTTTTTTTTAAAAAAAAAATAGTACCTGATAAAAAAACACTTCGAGAACATTCCTTAATTCTTATAGCTAAGATTGGAAATTGTTGAATACATGTTATCTTGTATTCACAAGTCTACTTATTAATTAAAATATAAGCATATTGAGAAAGACAGAGGAAATGTGTTGATTTCATGGCTGGGCGATGAGAAAGAGAACGAGAACGAGATGAAGGGGTTTTCACACTAAAGCCAAAGTTTCTGAATATTCAATATGGGTGTCTTAGAAAGGGTAATATTGGGTTTTAAAAAATTATTTTTTAATAAATAATAAATTGGGATTTAGTGTAGGTTTTCAAAATAGAGAGGGTTTTGTGTTGGAATTGTAAAATAGAGGGAAGGTTAGAGTAATTTACTCATAATTTTTTTCTCATAAAAAAATATATTTATATTTTTATCTTTATCTTTATTATCTGTATATATAAAAAGTAATGTTCGTTGAGGTATTTATGTCAAATTAATTTTATTTTTATAAGGTTGTGTGATTTTTTCAACAATAGTATTCACAATAAAAAAAATATTAATGTAATTGTCAAGATTTAAAAATTCAATATTTCTCATCCCACTGTGTTAATTGGAATATATATTTATGTTGTAACTCTCTTAATTATTGGCATATTTCTATTTATTTTAGAATAAATCTTTTTCATATAAATTTTATAAGAATTATTTAAAAATATCATTAAAAATATTGACCCTAATGATTCTGAATCTAAAAAGGGAAACATTTTAAAATCTTAAGAATTAGAGGGAAACATTCTTTAAATTTTTGGAATATTTTCATTTATTTTAGAATCCAATCATTATCATTTAAATCTTATAAGAATTTTTTAAATAATATCATTAAAAATCTTGACACTAAATATTTATAATCTGAAAGAGAAACATTTAAAAACCTTTAGAATTAGAGAGAAACATTTAAAACACCAGTTATGCTCATATTTCCTTTTACTTGAAGATACATACTTCTTCAAATCATTCCTTCTTATGTTCAATTTCAATTTATAAATCTTTCATGATATATCTTTAAATGGCTCCCCGATGTAATTATATAAACTATATTATTTTGGAAATATATTCTTTTGGGAAGAATTGATTGAAAACTTCAAATACACAACATACATTTGTGAATGATTTGAAATAAACTTCATTATTTTAGTAATCATCATATATACAAAATATTTTTTTTGTTTAGATTGTACCGGTTTTAGTGACTATAATATACTTTGAAGTTTGAACGCGATTTAATTTACACTTGCCCATTGAACTTGCCTAATGAGTTTTGATAATTGAGAAATACGTTGAAAACACCTATTTTTGGTTAATTACAAAATGTTAAATTGACTTTTTAAAATATTTATTTCAATTTTGTAAAAGGAAACTCTGATTCAAATCCTAGACAAAAATATTTAAGATGTAATTTTCGGAGGATGCGCGCTCACTTGCCTATTGAATTTTTCCAACGTGTTTTGATAATTGAGTAAGTGTCTCTTTGGTTTAAATTTTGAACCATCCCGAATCAATTTTGCAGAATTGATTTTAAATCACTTTCGTCCAACGTGTTTCGTAAAGTATGTACACTCATTTTCAACCATTGATTTCTAGAATCAATTTTACTCAACTATAAACCAAATGGACCCATATATGTTGAAAAAAAAGTACTTCACCCAATGGAATTATGTTTTTCCTTTTACAAGGACTTATTAATTAATTATTATTAATAATAATGATAATAATAATTTAAACAATTTTCTAAGCTTAATGCGTGCGTTTTCTTTGTGTAGGACTTAGTGTCTGAAAACTTAGACTCACCTCCTTTCAGTGAGTCACCAAGCAAGAGAACACTTGAAAATATTGAAACTTGTTCATCAGAGGAATTTTAAAGACAAGCATCAACAACCAAGATTCCAAAGATATGATTGCCCACGTTAAAAAGAGAAGGATAATTAATAGTTTCTTCTAAGTTTTGTAAAATAGCTAATCAACTTTCTATATTATAATTTTGAAACCTTGTTTTAGAAAATGAGACAACTCATCCACCTCATTTTCTTTTTCAATGATTTTTGACATTCTCCCTCTTATCTCAGTTGATGGACATAAATGTCACACATTACTAATACTAGTACTTATGAGAGTGAATTACTTTTGAGAATTAGATTCTCTCTCAATTCTTAATATTAATCTTCTTTATTTTCTCATTTAAATTTTTAAATGCTAATGAATATTAATCTTAGGGATGGCAATGAGTAGGGTTTGGGTAGGGTACTATAGTACCCGTACTCATACCCGCGTTTTAAAAAATACCTATACCCGCGTGGGTAGTGATTCTAGTACCTGTACCCTTACCCGCTGGGTACTCAAGTACCAGTACACGTACCTTTTACCCGCACTTTTGTTAACCATAAAAAATAAATTGATTAGAAAATAAAAATTAATTAAAAAGAAAATGAAAAATAATCCATAGATCATCCAAGTTTAACCTATAAAACAACTATCATCTGTGGAAGTGGATGAGAGATTAAAACAATGGGAGGAGAAAATAGAAATTAGTTCATGTTTTTGCTATTTTTAGTGTGTAGAACAAAATTATAACATTTAAATTAATTAAATTAATATATATATTAATGTTTTTTGGTGACTATAATATATATTAACATTAATTATTTTATTGGAAAAAATATTAATTAATAATATAAACACACATATATATTAAATTAATTATATGTATATAAATTACATTAATTATATATATTGTATAAGTGCGGGTATGGGTAGGGTAGGGCACCATAGTACCCATACTAGCACCCGTACCCATTTAAAATTGCGGGTAATTACCCATACCCGCACCCATACCCAATTGATTGAGTAATTACCCTATCCATTGTGGGTAATTTTACGGGTAGTCACTAGGTCTGGGTCCAATTGTCATCCCTAATTAATCTTTAATTTTGAATTTTATTCAAATTCAAATTTTATGCTATCATTTGTTATTCTAATTCTTATTTTAATATAAATATTTCATATCATTATAATTTTAATTATAACTTATTATCAAATAATAATGTAACTTAGATTTAATTAAAATTTATTATTATAATTTAAAATTTAACACTTACCCAAAATTACTCAAAATCTAGTTTTTCTTAATTTTAAAGATATTAATTTATTATAATTTAATTTTAATTATATAAAACTTATCTTTATCCGTGGATTATATATGCAGATTAATTAATATATCAGTTTATCTTTATTTTGCACCGATTAGTTTATCCCAAACATGTTTACATTTCCTTGTGTTGCAAATATATTAATCTACAAATTGGATTTTAATTTTTTATGCAAATATATATGTGTAAATTTAAACATTTTCTTACCGGCTAAATGATTTCTTTATTTAATTATTCCCTTAAAATGAATATATATATTATAAATCACGAGAATATATAAAAGGAAAAAAAATGAAAAATATATAAATTAATAATCTGATTGAAGACGTTTAAACAAAATTTCTAACACATTATTAAGTAACGTATTTATTTAGAAAAGTTTTAATCATTGCAAGATAATTATGTAACATTCAATGTAAAATTGATTAAAAAAATGTGTCAATTCCATGTTATTTTCCCTCTGATTACATCAATTTTAGAATTCAATAAATTAATAAGTAATTTACACCGTTGTAAATTAAACTTTCCTGTAATAATAATGTGATTCCTAACATTTTAAAATACAATATTTCTCATATATATGAATCATATAATTAATAACTTTTTTAAAAAAATAACAATTAACAGTTTTAAATCTAAAATTAAATTTTATATCTAGTATATAATTTGAGCATATCAATAAAAGAACTCCAATTGATTATTCTTTTAAAAAATAAAATTTGAATTCCATGTTATTTTCTAGGTTGTATGAATTTTAAAATTCAACAAATTAGAATTAGAATTCAATAAACTAGAACCTCATGTTAAACTACCCAAATCATTAGGTCGACCCTAGTGCTTTAAAAGTAGATCTTTGTAGAAAGTAGAAAATAATGTTTCATATTCTAAAGGTTGTTCTTCAATCTTTTAATTGGTTTCCTGTGTGAGAAAATTGTTAGCTTTATTTTTTTTTTTGGTAGATGAGGATGCTAAAAGAAAACAAAAAGAAAACGGACAGAACAACGAAAAGAAAAGGAACAAAAAATTACACACACAAACTTCTTTCTCCAGCAGCATCTGCAAGCAAGAGCGACACCAAATCCTCAGGGGCTAGAGAAAGTCTTAAAACGGTCAAGACACAGCAGACCCATTTTTGCACAAAAGTCAGCACATCTGTTGCACTCACGGAGAACATGCGTGATGGAAGCATTCCACGGCAGAGACAAGAGCTCCCAAATCTGAGTTACCAAATTGGCAAAGCGGTGGCAAGGGGATACCCCTTCTTGAATCCACTTAACAGCTGTCAATGAATCAGTTTGGCAATGAACCTTAGCTAATTCCAATCTATGACACAGCCGCAGTCCTTGAAAAATTCCTACCAGTTCCACTTCAATTATCTCAGCCCCATCCAGATTACCACAAAAGCCTTGAACCCAGCTCCCATCATGAAGTCTTATAACACCTCCAAAACCAGCTTTAGCCTCTGCAACACTCCCATCAGTATTCAAGATAGCGCAATCTTCAGTATGAGGAGACCATCCTACCCACCTCGGAACAGGTAATCTCAAAGAGACTGTATGAAACATATCTGACAAAGCTCGAGAAAGGGATTGAGATGAAAGACACACCTGCAAAGAGTTTGTCAAAATGCCTTCCTAACTAGAAACATAATAAAAGACCCCCAAAATTATACCCTGATGTCACAGCTATCAGAGCACATTCCCTTTAATCAAATCTGACACCAATCGTGTCCTCATCAACACCTGTAAAAATAATATCCACAGTATACGGTGAGGAAAAGAATACTACTCATACATACACATAGGATGCTACCCTATCCTCACCACATATAAACAACATCAACAATCATCATACCTCATACCAAAACATCAAATAATCCATCAAATAAGCAACATTCATAAATCAGCATAAGCTATTCATCTATCTCAACAGATAATCTCATACCATCATTCACCAAAGGAGTCACATGCTCACATAATACTCATTCATCATTAATACTCACAACATCATTTAATAACACAATATCATCATCAGATATAACACATATACATCCAACATGTATGCATCCAAACTCATTAACATCATCATATGACCCAATTCAATCGTTGAGTATTCCAATATATTATATGCACCAAAACTCATCATTATATAACTCAATTCCATCGTTGAGTATTCCAACTATCACATGCACCAATACTCATCTCATCATCTACCCAAAGATCATGACTTGGAACTCCACACAATGGGCGCACCTCGTCAAACACTCTAGTTGTTACCAAGATAGTCTACCGGCATCACCACACAAACCGATAGGTTGTACCCCCCCTCGTTGGGCCCGCACAACGACATTCGACCCTAGGTTGCACCCCCTCCATGGGCCAGTACAATCACTCCTAGGTTGCACCCCCTCCATGGGCCCGTGCATCGAACACCCCATCTTGATCCCCTGAGTTGTACCCCCTATATGGGCCCGCACAACGCAGTTCACCTCTTGAATTGTACCCCCTCTATGGGCCCGCACAATTCAGGTCTCATCACACATGCTCAAGGCATCTCTCTTAAGTTGTACCCCCCTCTATGGGCCCGCACAACTCAAGTAACATCATCATTTATTATATCGCATGTTCACCAACCACATGCATTCCAAATAACATCAATTACATAGCATGTTCACCAACCGCATGCATTCCAAATAACATCATTCACATAGCATATTAACCAACCATATGCATTCCAAATAACCTCATTTACATAGCATATTAACCAACCATATGCATTCCAAATAACCTCATTTACATAGCATATTAACCAACCATATGCATTCCAAATAACATCAATTACATAGCATATTAACCAACCATATGCATTCCAAATAACATCAATTACATAGCATATTAACCAACCATATGCATTCCAAAATAACATCAATTACATAGCATATTAACCAACCATATGCATACCAAATAACATCAATTACATAGCATATTAACCAACCATATGCACTCCAAAACATCATCAAATATATAGCATAATCACCAACTATATGCATACCAAACCATTATCAAGCATATCAAGCATCCTTGAGCACTTAGGCTCTCAAAATCCACTCTGGTAATCGATTACCAACTTCCAATAATTTATTACCTGCAAACAAAGTCTCTGGTAATCGATTACAACCACCTTGTAATCGATTACCTGCGACCAAAACACTCTGGTAATCGATTACAGCACCCCTGGAATCGATTACTTGTAAACAAACTCTCTGGTAATCGATTACCACAAACCTGTAATCGATTACCATTAGCAAACAGCATTTCTGGGTTGCCCAGAACACCCTGGTAATCGATTACCACACCTGGTAATCGATTACCCGCGACGCAGATCGCAGATTTCACGATTTCTAACATCTCTAAACCATTTCAATCAATCTCTAATCAATCCCTTTCGACTAAACATCATTCATAATCATTAATATCATTCGAAACTCAACAAAACAACAATCTTTTACAGATTATACAACCAATTTATCAAAATCCCCAAATTCTCGAATCCCTAATTCCTCTTTTCATTATTCTCAATATCATCTTTAATCTCACCCAATAAATCATCACTGGACATCCAATCAACCATAAATCAACAATTTATATCATTCATTCTCAGTTATACATACATCAATACAATTATACTCTTAAGCTACTACCCAAGCACCCCTACATGCATATACAAGCAGCACCCTCTCCTCCACCGTACCTTGAAGTGAAGATCGAACAGCAAGGAAGACTCTTTATTGGTTCTTGACGACCACTCTGCAGCAACCTCTTCTTGAGACTTGGTTTCTCCCCTCCTTAGCGTTTCGCTCTCTGACGATTTGACGAATAAGGATTAGGGTGAACTGATAACCCCTCCTTACTAAAATGCCTATATGGGCTTGGGCCCATCCTCAACCCCCTTATCTTCTTTTTAAATTGAAGTAGCTTTATGGATAAAACTAATAATAATATTGATCCTATTATTTATTCATCTTATTTAATTAATTATTTCCTCTACTTATTTATTTAATTTAATTAATATTTTACTTAAAAAAATTTTAGGATGTTACAACTCTCCCCTCCTAAAAAGAAAATTCGTCCTCGAATTTTACCTGAAGCGAATAACTCTAGATAGGACTCCTTCATCTTCTCTTCCAGTTCCCAAGTAGCACTCTCGGGTGTAGATCCTCCCTAGATTACCTTAACTAAAGGAATCTCTTTACCTCGAAGTTGTTTCACCCTCTGATCCTCAACTCTCACCGGCACGGTTTCCACCGTTAGGTTTTCCTTAACTTCAAGATGATCCGACTCGATCACATGCGAATGATCGTGAATGTATTTCCGGAGTTGAGAAACATGGAAAACATTATGAAGATTGGACAAGTGTGGAGGTAAAGCAATTTGGTAGGCAACATTGCCGACTCTTTTAAGGATTTGGTAAGGACCAATGAATCGAGGTGTAAGCTTTCTAGACTTTAATGCCCTACCAACCCCAATCCACGGAGTGACTTTCAGGAATACATGATCCCCTTCTTTGAATTCTAACTCCTTCCTCCTCTTATAAGCATAACTCTTCTGCCTGCTCTGAGCTGTCCTCATCCTCTCCTGGATTATCCTAACCTTATCAGTGGTCTGTTGCACTATCACAGGTCCTAATGCAAGACTCTCACCCGGCTCACACCAACATAAAGGGGTTCTATATCTCCTACCATATAATGCTTCATAAGGCTCCATACCTATGCTGGAGTGAAAGCTATTGTTATAGGTGAACTCTCTCAAAGGTAAAAAGCTATCCCAACTACCCCCTTGGTCTAACACACAGGCTCTAAGCAAATCCTCTAAGGATTGGATGGTTCTCTCGGTCTGACCATCAGTCTGAGGGTGATAAGCTGAACTAAGCCTAAGTTGGGTCCCCAGGGCCTGCTGCAAACTCTCCCAAAATCTAGAGGTAAACCTGGGATCTCTATCTGAAACAATGCTAGATGGTATGCCATGCAACCTCACAATCTCACTGATGTACGGCTGAGCTAGTCTCTCTAAGGGGTACCTAATGTTAATGGGAAGGAAATGCGCACTCTTAGTTAACCTATCCACAATAACCCATATTGAGTCATGTCCATTCACGGTCTTAGGCAAGGCAACTATAAAATCCATGGATATACTATCCCACTTCCACTCAGGTATACTTAAGGGTTGAAGCAATCCTAAAGGCTTTTGATGTTCTACCTTAGACTTTTGGCACACTAAGCAAGCACTCACAAACTCCTCTATGTCCCTCTTCATTCTAGGCCACCAGAACACTTTCTTCAAATCCTGATACATCTTAGTCGATCATGGGTGGAAACTAAGCTTACTTCTATGCCCTTCTTCTAGCACTAGACGCTTAATAGTAGGTTCACTAGGCACACACACCCGGTCTCCAAATCTTACTACCCCATCAGTACCTATTACAAACTCTCCATCATTACCTCCTTCTATGGCCTCTCTTCTACTTATAAAAAATGGATCCTCTAATTGGGCCTTGCTAATATCCTTTAACAGATCATTACTTACTTTGGTCATACCTAACCTCACACTAAACGAAGTCACTTCACAAGTTAAACTCAAATCTCTAAATTGGATTAAAAGATCCATCTCCTTAATCATCAGTGAACTAGCATGAATGGATTTCCTACTTAGAGCATCAACCACTACATTAGCCTTACCGGGATGGTAACTCAACTCAAAATCCCAATCCTTAAGAAACTCTAACCACCTCCTCTGCCTCATGTTCAGCTCCTTCTGGTCACACAAGTATCTAAGGCTCTTATGGTCACTAAAAACCTCAAACCTGGATCTATACAAATAATGCCTCCATATCTTCAACACAAACACTACGGCCGCTAGCTCTAGGTCATGGGTAGGGTAGTTTCTCTCATGGATTTCAATTGCCTAGAAGCATAAGCTACTACTTTACCCTCTTGCATCAACACCCCACCTAAACCAATCACAGTATACTACAAAGGATTTGCTAAGGTCAGGCAACACTAACACTGGTGCACTAGTCAACTTCTCCTTAAGGGTTTGGGAACTAGTCTCACACTTACTATTCCACACAAAGGCAACTCTCTTCCTAGTCAACTCGGTCAAAGGCAAAGCTAACTTAGAAAACCCTTCTATGAATCTCCTATAGTACCCAGCCAACCCAAGGAAACTTCTAATCTCACTTACCGACTTAGGAGCCTCCCACTTAAGCACAACTTCTACCTTAGAAGGATCTACGCCTATACCTCCATTAGAAATCACATGGCCTAAGAAACTTACTTCTTCTACACTGTACCCTCACTGACACCTCCAAACTTGGAGCCTCCCGTTGCACGAGAATACAGTTTGTCCTAGCTGGCTGATTAGAACTTGTTCTGATTCCTCACAGGCCCTCCCCTCTTGTAATCTGCCGCCTTTGCCCGGTTGTCATCATCATAAATTCTGCATTTGTGCACCAGCTCGTGAAAGCGCGTTATCCCTTGATAGTCGAATACTTGTCTAATCTCAGGACGAAGGCCACTGAGAAACTTGACACACTTTGACTCTTCATTAGCAATTCCCTCATGTGTAGGGCAGAATCGTACTAGCGCTTCAAACTTGGATACGCAGTTTGCCACGGTGCCATCTCCTTGCTTTAACTCAAGGAACTCGATCTGTTTCTTGTTACGAACATCCTGGGGAAAGTACTTCTCGAAGAACGCCCTCTTGAAGTTATCCCAGCTCAACGCGGTGCCCTCATCGATCATCCTCTAATAAGTGCTCTGCCACCAGAACCCGGCGTCCCCTGATAACATGAACGCAGCCAACGTAACCTTTTACACCAACGACAGTCCATCGTTTTAAAAATCTTCTCGATCTCGAAGATCCAGTCAGCATCACCATCGGGATCATAACCCCCATGAAAAGTAGGTGGATGGTTCCTCTAGAACCGAGCAAGCCAATCCACCTCATGATGTTGGTTTAGGTTGCCAACAGCCTATGCCATAGCCATTAAGGCCTCAGCAAGCACACAATCATTCCTACCTCTTCTAGCCATTACTCTTTCTTTATTAAAGAAAGGGTAAGCAAACATACTAAGTAAAGCAGAAAAATAAAGAAATAAGACAAACAATCAAATTCAAGCAACACAATTCATTCAAACAATCAATCAATTAATCAACCAATCAATCAGATTACAAATCAAAAGCATAGTAAACTCATAACTCAAGGCCGGTGAACCGACCTGGCTCTGATACCAACTAATGTGACACCCTTCTACCCCATACTCTTATATGTTTAATAAATTGAATTATGGAAAAGGCAACGTCCCACAATGGGTAAAAGGTTCACAAAACTCTCTTTCCAAAAACCTCATTAGTTCGAAAACAACTTAGTTAAAATGAAATAAAACTCAATTATAATCCAACACTCATGCATCGAAATCTCCAAAGAAAATAAAAATACTGAACATCCTACTTGCCGTATAAGACATCCAAAATAGTTTACACCAAAAGCCTTCCTAACTAGAAACATAATAAAAGACCCCCAAAATTATACCCTGATATCACAGTTATCAGAGTGCATTCCCTTTAATCAAATTCGACACCAATCGTGTCCTCATCAACACCTGTAAAAATAATATCCACAGTATACGGTGAGGAAAAGAATACTACTCATACATACACATAGGAGACTACCCTATTCTCACCCACATATAAACAACATCAACAATCATCATACCTCATACCAAAACATCAAATAATCCATCAAATAAGCAACATTCATAAATCACCATAAAGCTATTCATCTATCTCAACAGATAATCTCATACCATCATTCACCAAAGGAGTCACATGCTCACATAATACTCATTCATCATTAATACTCACAACATCATTTAATAACACAATATCATCATCAGATATAACACATATACATCCAACATGTATGCATCCAAACTCATTAACATCATCATATGACCCAATTCAATCGTTGAGTATTCCAATATATTATATGCACCAAAACTCATCATTATATAACTCAATTCCATCGTGGAGTATTCCAACTATCACATGCACCAATACTCATCTCATCATCTACCCAAAGATCATGACTTGGAACTCCACACAATGGGTGCACCTCGTCAATCACTCTAGTTGTTACCAAGATAGTCTACCGGCATCACCACACAAACCGATAGGTTGTACCCCCTCGTTGGGCCCGCACAACGACATTCGACCCTAGGTTGCACCCCCTCCATGGGCCAGTACAATCACTCCTAGGTTGCACCCCTTCTATGGGCCCGTGCATCGAACGCCCCATCTTGATCCCCTGAGTTGTACCCCCTCTATGGGCCCGCACAACGCAGTTCACCTCTCGAATTGTACCCCCTCTATGGGCCCTCACAATTCAGGTCTCATCACACATGCTCAAGGCATCTCTCTTAAGTTGTACCCCCTATATGGGCCCGCACAACTCAAGTAACATCATCATTTATTATATCGCATGTTCACCAACCACATGCATTCCAAATAACATCAATTACATAGCATGTTCACCAACCACATGCATTCCAAATAACATAAATTACATAGCATGTTCACCAACCGCATGCATTCCAAATAACATCATTTACATAACATATTAACCAACCATATGCATTCCAAATAACCTCATTTACATAGCATATTAACCAACCATATGCATTCTAAATAACATCAATTACATAGCATATTAACCAGCCATATGCATTCCAAATAACATCAATTACATAGCATATTAACCAACCATATGCACTCCAAAACATCATCAAATATATAGCATAATCACCAACTATATGCATACCAAACCATTATCAAGCATATCAAGCATCCTTGAGCACTTAGGCTCTCAAAATCCACTTTGGTAATCGATTACCAACTTCCAGTAATCGATTATCTGCAAGCAAAGTCTCTGGTAATCGATTACAACCACCTTGTAATCGATTACCTGCGACCAAACACTCTGGTAATCGATTACAGCACCTCTGTAATCGATTACCTGCAAACAAACTCTCTGGTAATCGATTGTCATAAACCTGTAATCGATTACCATCAGGAAACAGCATTTCTGGGTTGCCCAGAACACCCTGGTAATCGATTACCACACCTGGTAATCGATTACCCGCGATGCAGATCGCAGATTTCACGATTTCTAACATCTCTAAACCATTCCAATCAATCTCTAATCAATCCCTTTCGATTAAACATCATTCATAATCATTAATATCATTCGAAACTCAACAAAACAATAATCTTTTACAAATTATACAACCAATTTATCAAAATCCCCAAATTCTCAAATCCCTAATTCCCCTTTTCATTATTCTCAATATCATCTTTAATCTCACCCAATAAATCATCACTGGACATCCAATCAACCATAAATCAACAGTTTATATCATTCATTCTCAGTTATACATACATCAATACAATTATACTCTTAGGCTACTACCCAAGCACCCCTACATGCATATACAAGCAGCACCCTCTCCCCCACCGTACCTTGAAGTGAAGATCGAACAGCAAGGAAGACTCTTTATTGGTTCTTGACGACCACTCTGCAGCAACCTCTTCTTGAGACTTGGTTTCTCCCCTCCTTAGCGTTTCGCTCTCTGACGATTTGACAAATAAGGATTAGGGTGAACTGATAACCCCCTCTTTACTAAAATGCCTATATGGGCTTGGGCCCATCCTCAACCCCCTTATCTTCTTTTTAAATTGAAGTAGCTTTATGGATAAAACTAATAATAATATTGATCCTATTATTTATTCATCTTATTTAATTAATTATTTTCTCTACTTATTTATTTAATTTAATTAATATTTTACTTAACAAAATTTTAGGATGTTACATATGTTATGCCAGCTAGAGTAATGAGATCCCTATATATAGCTCCACCCTAAGAAGACTAGGGTAACTCATCCATCTCTGCAAATTGCCTTCTTATACTCTCATTGTCACTACAAGAAAATAACAATCTAGCGACGGTCAAAAGTTGTCGCTACAGGCCAAAAACCGTCGCTATAGTCCACTTAGCGACGACTTCATGGACGTCGCTAAAGTGCTTGTCGTTAATGCAGTAGTGATGAGCAAAATAAGTCGTCGCTACGCAGCGTCTACTAGAACGTCGCTTAAGTCGTCGCTAAGTGAATATATACAAAGAATGTTCAAACGCAATACAATAAATGTATAAAAAAACATAATAAAAAATAAAAATCATGGGTGGTGGCGACGATGCTGCTGTGGTGGGCGATGATCCTCATCCTCATCCTCACTCAATGGCTGGTCATCCAGGTGGGCATCGTAGTGCAGGTGCGGCTGAGCCTGAGCCTAAGCTTTAGCCTGAGCCTGACTAAAGCTGGTAGAACCATCTGCACTTTGGGCCTCCAACAACATCTGCATATGTTGTTGGAGTCGTGCGAAGTCCTTCTCCAACCGTGTAGCCTTTTCTTTAGCTCGGGTGGCCTTCAAGTTAGCTTCAAGTATCTTATGCCTCAGCGCCTTCTCAAACCAATGGGCGACCTGTCGCTCCCACTGGTATGGGTTCGGGACTCTTGAGTGAGGCTAGTCACACCAGGACAAATGTTGGTTGACAAGTCCCCGGTGCCATAACAGCGGCCTCAGGTCTTGCCACCAGCAACATCCTTCCAGATCTGTAGCTTGGTAGAGCCATCAAAGCTGGAGTTTTCCCCTATCTGTGACTCCACCTCCTTCAGGCGGTCCTGGTAATTTGTCTGTTGAGTATAGGTAAACATATAATTAGTTAGTTATATATTCAATTGCAAATATATGAAATAATGTAAAAAGAACACTGATAAACACAATGTGGGACTTACATATGTGGATCGCGCCCGGTCATCTACCCAGCCACCACCCTTTTTTATGTGGGTGGTAGGGGTGGGAATAGGCCAGCCGGCTTGTCAGGGGCCTGCGGTCTGGCCTGTTTATGGCCTGACCTGACCTGGTTCGTTTATTAAAAAGGCCAGGCTAAGGCTTGTTAAAAGGCCTGTTTAGTTAAATAGGTCAGGCTTCAGGCCTATGAAAAAGCCTATTAGGCCTAACAGGCCGGGCTGTTTAATATAATCATATATAATATATTAAATTAATTATATAAATAACTATAAATATAATTAAAAAATTTATAATACAGTAAAAATTAGAATATATTAAATTAATTATATAAAAAAACCTGCTTAAAAGACCTAGTGGCTTGCATAAGCTTATAGGCCTGCTGACCTGTTTGTAGGCCTTGTTATAAAACAGACTTCTAAACAGGCTTACAGGCCAGGCCAAGCTTTTTCGCAGGCAGGCCAGGCCTTACAAAAAGGCCTGTAACAGGTAACAGGCCCAGGCTCAGGCTTAAGAATTAGGAGTCAAGTCAGGCTCAGGCCTGCCAAAGCCTGGTCTGGCCTGGCCTGTTTCCACCCCTAGTGGGTGGCGACAAAGAACTCATCGGGCTCTACCTTTCTCCACAGCTGTCGAGCCTACACAGAATAATTACACAAATTAATTATTTTAATAACAAATACAAAATAATACTGAAGGGTGCTTGTTTATACATACCATATCCAACGCCATCTCAATGTGGGCCTTGCGGCCCGTGGTGTGGACTGCTCCCTCGCGAGTCGAAGCCCAATTGCTCTTGTTACGAGCGGACTTCCCCTTAAACTCATCAGAGGCCCAGTAGGCCAAAAGACCCTCCCAGGCCTCCTCACCACACCAAGTGGGCCTCCTCCTAGCCTTCTGGGCCTTGTTCATCATATCTTAAAGGCGACGGGCAATCCTCTGCTCGTACACCTTCTTAATTTGGGCTTCATCAGAAGGGTCCCAAGTAACTTTGCTCTGCAAAAAAAAAGTGAAGACATATTATTTACCGTAAACTCAACCCACCACTTGTCCCTTACATCCCGCAGGGTGACCTCCCACAGGTAATGAGGACCCCGGAACTGCGAGATCGAATTGCATAATCAATGGCTGAAATGGGTGGGTTGTTAGACACCCAAGTGCAAAATAAACAAATACAGTATTAACTGTTAAAACAAATAAAGAACAAATATTATCAATTCAAAAGAAGTAAAAATAAATAAACAAATGCACCCTCTCCCAAAAGGTCGGATAATAATCCTACCGTGAGGGTCTACCTCATGAGGTCTACTGGAGTTGACACCCTGGAACCAAACAGGATCCTCATCAGACTCGGGGTCAGCCTCCTCATTAATCGCAACCTGAGCGTCCACCCCGGGCTCAGATATATATGGAAACTCCTGCTGCACCTCGGAAGGGATCTCATGATATCTCGGTGTAGGGATGAACCTCATTCCGTCGAATGGCTGGCAGCTTGGCCAGCAAGTGGAGGGGAGGGGAGGAAGAAGAAGAGTGGGCGTATGCCGCCGGATGCACTGAAGAAGATGGCTGCTCTGCCATCTGATCAGGGTGAGGGAGGTTGGTCCTCTCCCGAGTTGCCTTTGCAACAAGCTCGCTCGGAGGGATGGACTTCCCTCTAATAGGTGGGACCTTCTGTCCACCTTTACCACGCATATGAGGCATATTTACCTAAATTTAATAATGTTAAATTAAATATTAAACAACAAACCTATAAATTACTAATTAATTATTACTAAATAACTACCTATATAATTAAATACCTATATATAAACAATTAAAACTAATAATAACTGATCATATAAACAATTAAATACCAATATAATTAAATACCTATAAATTATTAATTAATTACTACTAATTAACTACCTATATAATTAAATACTTAAATATGAATAATTAAAACTAATTATAACTAATCATATAAACAATTAAAACTAATTAAAACTGATCATATAAATAATTATAAAACTAATTATAACTAACCATATAAACAATTAAATACCATTATAACTAATCATATAACTAATTAAAACTAATTATAACTAATTAAAAATGTAAAACTTACTCTGTTTAGACATTTTTTTAAATATATTCGAGTAGCTTGAAGCTTGTCCAGGTTATGCGGCCTGAACCTAAATTTAATGTGGATTCATTTTTCTGGACTAATTAAAAAGCCTGTAAAAAAGTTGGGTCTCTAATTTTAGTGCTCAGGTCCTGTAAATTGTGGGTTTGGGCGGGTCGATCCAAGTTAGACTAGTCCATATCGCTGACTCTACTCTTAAGAAGGGATGAAGGGACTTAATTGTAACTAAACTCCAAATAGAATTATCCATACTAATAGGGGATACATATGTACTAACACAAATAAAAAATTAGCTAGTTGTTAGGAAGTTAATTGATATATACCACTTGAGTTGGAGTCAATTACGTTAAATATTGAAAACAGATGAAGTCATAAATTCAACGATGTTTTGTCTTTGTTAGCCTCGTAAGAGCAATTTTATCACTATGTTTGCTTATTGAGCATTGGCTCAATAAGGAGTGATGCTCTCAACCGGAGAAAAAACAATAGAGCTCTGACACATTGTGGTGCTTTATGAGCACTGGTGCTCCCTGTGCTTTAATTTTTTTGTTGTCTTTTCTGCCGGTAATTTTTTTTTATTTTTATTTAGCTTTTTCGGGGGATTAATCCCCCCGGTAATCATTTTTTATTATTTTATTTAGCTTTTCCAAGGGTTCCAACCCTAGCAATCTTTTTCTTTTTTATAAAGTGAATTTACCGAAAAAAAAACATTTTTTAAAAACTTAAATTTTTATTTTATTATTTGTTAATATTATTTTATTGTTTATTAATTAAAAATATTTGTAAATAAAAAATGGGTGATGTGTGTATTGGTGGAACCCATGTAAGATTTGTGAATACTAAAAAAGTGAGATGTTGGATTAGAGAAAAGAGATACTTAATAAGAACTTGCTGATGTATACTAGTGAGACCCATTTAAGATAATATAAAAAAAATGGGATGATCATGGGATAAAATTGGTACGAGCCATTCCACCCAAAAAGGTAAAAACTAAAAAATCTTAGAGCATCTCTATCGCGGGAATCTATTTTCGCAGGCAGGA
The DNA here is from genome assembly GCA_026901365.1 of Sesbania bispinosa. Lineage (NCBI taxonomy): Eukaryota > Viridiplantae > Streptophyta > Magnoliopsida > Fabales > Fabaceae > Sesbania > Sesbania bispinosa. The sequence goes on along the minus strand of QLOH01000085.1, from coordinate 1,917,880 downwards.
TGGGTGCTAATCCCTGCAGCACCGATGCTGTTGCGGTGGAGAGATCTGTATGCGGGAGTATTTGTCAGCTGTAGTTGCTGCCTGCAGCACCCGCAAAAGTGGGTTGCTGCAGGTTTTTTTAATTAAAAAATATTATAATATTATTTATAATAATTAATTTAAATTTTTTATAATATAATATATAAGCGTGGGGTAGGTTGTGGGGTCCATTTAAAAATCTTTTAAGAGTTGTTGTGTTGGAGATAAAAAGTGAATGAGTTGCTTAAAGTAATAAAAATAATATAATAATATGAAAAAGTGTGAAGAATTATAAAATATTAGTTTAAGAAACTTTGAAGAGTTGCTTGGATAAAAATACTCTTATCGGCATTTCTGTCTATGTTTGATTAGTAACGTACATGAGTACATGACCCCACAATTAATATATATTATTAATGGATTGCTGACCTAATTGATTCCAAGAGATATAGCGATGTCCTATAGATCCGCGCGCGCGCATTTAATTTGTGGCTATTAATATGCATTCTTTGCTTTGTGATTCCCATCAGTTCTTCCTAATTCATCTCTCTCGCAATGGAGAAGAAAATGGCAATGGCTTTCATTCCAGCAGCTCATGCCACGGAGCTTTTGAGTAATGCCGAGCTCTCTAGAGAAGAAGAGACACAGATAGACGTTGATGATGAAGCAGCTGAGAATAATAAACATATGAACCTTGCTATCACCGAGTGCACTGCTGGCGAGACACAAGACAATTTGGCTGCAGTAATTACTCACTACGTCCACACTCTAAATCAATACAACTCTCGCAACTTGGGTGGGTAGGCTTTAATTGGGTGCATGTTTTTAATTACTTTAACTATCTATAAAACTATTCATATATACTATTTCCGTTTTCATTTATAAAAATCATCAGACTAATAGTGTGTTTGATTTACCATAAAATTACGTTTTAAACCTGAATCCGGGCAAACGCTATTCTTAGTAGCGTTGGTCCGGATCCACGTTTAGAATGTGATCATAGAGTAAACCAAACACATACTAAATCATCAATACCTAGAAAATGTCTTAAAACCAATTAATTATAATTAATAATATCATAATTTTAAATTTTATTCCAGAAATATCTTTAATAATAAATAATTAAAATAGCGGTAAAATTACTCATAATTAAAGTTATTCTTAAAATAATTTTTCGTGCTCCAATAGTTAGGTCACTGAAAATAGTATAGTATATCGACTCATATATGATAGATGAATAACGAACAGTAAATTAAGGGTATGAAAGAAATTTCATAATTAATACAATTTAAAATAGTATTATGTTTCTCATATTTAATACCAAATAAAAATTACTTTTTGTCTCTTATGAATAGGAGCGAAGTTAGTATATATTGGCAAGACTATAGTATTACTAATGGCTTCCACATACTACTGCAGGCTACCCCGGTAATCAAGACTTCAACTATGAAGCATTAGCACCGTTGCTTCATTTTCACCTAAACAATGCCGGCGATCCATTTCTAGGGAGCAGCTTCTCTCTGAATTCAACAGCATTTGAAGTGTGCGTACTTGATTGGTTTGCAAATTTGTGGGAGATAGAGAAGAGTGAGTATTGGGGATATGTCACAACTGGTGGAACTGAAGGCAATCTTCACGGCATTCTACTAGGGTCAGTTTACTTTTTAATTATTAAACTTTATTTTTAATTAGTGTCTTTGATTTTGATATTTAAAAAAGGGTTAAATATATTTTTAATCTCTGAAATATAGTTGAGAATTGATTTTAATCCCTGTAATTTAAAATTGATGAATTTAGTCCTTCAAAGAGTAAAAATACCCATTTTTAGTCTTCATTAAAAAAATCATAGTTAATTGCAACAAAAGTTGTAGCAAAATAATACAATTGAGATTAAAAACAAATCTTGACTATATTTTAAGGACTAAAATTATATTTAATCCTTTAAAAAATGTGTCGGGTTATGTGTATATAGGAGAGAACAATTTCCAGATGGGATCTTATATGCCTCAGAAGATTCACATTATTCAATATTCAAAATAGCAAGAATGTATCGAATGCAGTGTGTGAAGATTGGTACTTTAGTGTCCGGTGAAATCGATTGTATTAAACTACAGACTTCACTACTTGCTCACAAGGACAAGCCAGCCATCATCAATCTAAACATAGGTCTCGTCTTGTATGTCTTTGACAAGCTTATATATGCATGAACTTTTGTACAAAATGTTTCTATATAAACACATAATTGGCCAATTGAACTTATAAGGATTCAATCCGGCCTGTGCTGCAGGGACGACTATGAAAGGAGGTGTTGATGACCTTGATCTTGTCATACAAACACTTGAGAAATGTGGTTTCCCTCAAGATCAATTCTACATTCACTGCGATGGAGCTCTATTTGGAATCATGTTGCCTTTCCTCAAACAAGTGAGATAAATGTTATTTAAATAGAAGTGTTACTTTGATATAGTTTGCTTAGAGACAAGATCCAAAGAGACAAAATTGAAGTTTGATTTGCATAATCGAAATAATTGCTCTCCTTTTTTTAAAAAAAATAATTCTTTTATTGGAGTTTGATAGGTGTAAGGAATAAAGAGATAAAAAAAAGAAACAAAAGAGAGAAAATAACTTATGGGTCCTTCTAAGCTGACCATTTAATAGTGCTCTACATTGCTCTATTCTATTTCTGCAATTCTGAAAATGTATTTACTTTGTAATATAGATTTAAAAGTTTTTAAAATTATATATATGTACCCCACAATTATTTTTTTTTCCATAAAAGACACCATCTTCAGGAAAAATTACACACACATATAATGTCTGTTTAGTTTAAAATTGAGTAGAATTGATTCTAGAATCAATGGTTGAAAATAAGTGATGCATATTTTACGAAACACATTGAGTAAAAGTGATTTAAAATCAAGTGTTGGGAATTTAAAACAAACAAACATATAGTTTGTTGGGATTTGGAATGAGAACTTCACTTGGACGGGTGATTTAAAGTACAAGAGTAGCTATCAAAATTATTTCGTGTTAATTTTTGCTCTTAATGTTCTAATTTTCTGGTCTTTACACTTTGGTGTTCTGTTTTTTTTAATGGCATAAAGACTTATATATGCATGAGACTGATGAGCAGTAAGCACCTCCAATTGCTAAGGCGATTCACTTACAATCGATCACATTTTCTTTTTCATGCATAAGAAGTAGTAGTAGGAGCATAATATTATAGGTTTCTATTATAAAAGCAAAGCGTCTTTCTTCTGTTTATGGAATGGGAACTAACTGTGTTTTTTTACATCGATCGTCTTAAGAGTCACTTAACGCCTATATTGATAATTTTTACTCAAGATTATTTTAGCCTGAAGTGAGATGCTGATCAAGTTGAAACATTAATTATGAATAAATTCTGATTTTGTTGAAGTTCTATCCCAAGGAAAATGCATGAGTTGCTTTCAAATTATATTTAGCAAACCCAATGTACAGAAATAGTTTTCTCATTCACATGAAAATTTAGAAACTTTTAAACATGTTGTTTCAAAATATTGAATAGTTTTCATAAATGCAAAAATAGAATATTGTATGGCGGACCACTTTTAAAGTGGTCCATCTTAGAACGATCTAAAAAAATGTGTAATAAGATGTTATAGGAAAGAAATAAAAAAAATGATTTATGATAAATCTTTACTATAAATTTAATATTAAAAAATTATTAAAATATATTATATTATAAATTTTAATTTTTATAATTATAAAACTGATATAGTAGAACCAAACTTAAAAAGATTTATCCTAAAATCGCCTAAAATAGAGAAATAAAGAAAAGTAAAATGAAAAGGGAAATATGAGAAAGTAAAAGTATGAAAAATTTAGAATTGTTTTCTTCTTTTTCTCCATTCTTTTCCCTTCAATTATAAACTGAAAAGAAAAAAAAAAAAAACAACTAAAAGAAAAGCTGTGAAAAAATGATTGTTGTACAACATTTTTTCTACATGGAAAAAAAAGGATTGGTAATGTAATAAAAAAAGATGAAAAAAAAAAATTATATAAATTGAATAAATTTATTGCATAATCAATGATTCCTACTTAATTGTAATTTTATGTAAAATATTGTTTGGGTGATTAACAGGCACCAATGATCACCTTCAAGAAATCCATTGGAAGTATAACTTTATCTGGTCACAAGTTCTTGGGATGCCCAATTCCTTGTGGTATTGTGATAACTCGTTTAAAATACATCAATGCACTATCTAGAGATATTGAAATCATTGCTTCAAGAGATGCCACAATCACAGGCAGCCGTAGTGGGCATGCTCCAATATTCCTCTGGTATGCTCTAAAGAAAAAGGGGTTAATAGGACTCAAGAACGAAGTACAAAAATGCATAATGAATGCGCGTTACTTGCATGATCGACTACGTGATGCCGGTGTCGATACGATGTTAAATGAGTTTAGCAACATAGTTGTCTTTGAGAAGCCCTTGGATGATGACTTTATTCGTAGGTGGAATCTAGCATGCAAAGGAAATATTACACATGTGGTGGTGATGCAACACGTTAACATTGAAATGCTTGACTCCTTTGTTAGTGAATTTCTTCAAAAGCGATCCATATGGTTCAAAGATGGTAGTGCTCAGCCTTTATCAGATACGGATGCGGAGGGGGATGCCAGGGACCTCTGCTTTAGGATAAATTATTAGATGGTCCCGGACCACCACGTTATCCATGGTCACGACCAATCAACATTTGACATATAAAAAAAATTGGTCGGAATTTAAAATAAATTCATGGTCGGTTCATGAATTTTACTTATGTGTCAAATGATGATTGGTCGGACCATAGATGACATGGTAGTCCCGGACCATCTAATAATTTTTCCTGCTGTAGGGAAAAGATATCTGTACATAAAACAGTGTGATACCACTATTGTACCACACTGTTTTTAATGGATTTAGGCACATGAAAGAGAGAGAAACTGACAGTTTTTATTCACAGGAGCCACTGTGGTAAAATTAGTGGCTGCACTATGATATGTATGGTTATCAGTGCTCTGCTTTAATTAATAGTATATGTAATTTTTTTTATATAAATATGTAAAATAGGTGGTAGTTTAGGTAAAGAAAGAAGAAGGCCTTTTTTTTTAAAATAAATTGCCATTTATTTATTATTAGCCTATCTGAGTTTCAATTTTATTTTTGGGAAAGAAAGAAGAAGGCCTGTTTTTTTTTTCCTCAAATTATTCCCTTAAAGTTTTGTTTAATTTCTATGAATTGTTTCTTTACTTAATATTGCAGTATCATTTTGCTCTCTCTCACGTATTGATCTAAATCAATATTTTCTTCAAATTAGCCTCTCTGAGTTTGAGTTTTCTCTTTTTTTTTTTTATTTCTGAGTATAGTATTGGTTTTCGTTAATTATCTCGGTGTTTTTTTCCTCAAGTTATTCCCTTCATGTTTCCATTTTATTTTTATTTGACTATATATATATATTGATTTATTTTAATGTATAAATAAGGTAATAAAAAAAAGACCTATAGTTTACGTGTTAGAATGTTAGAAATTCAAAGTATAAATTTTGGAAAATATGTGGTAGTTTAGGGAAAGAAAGAAGAAGGCCTTTTTTAAATAAATTGCCATTTATTTATTATTAGCCTGTCTGAGTTTCAATTTTATTATTGGGAAAGAAAGAAGAAGGCCTGTTTTTTTCCCTCAAATTATTCCCTTCATGTTCCCATTTTATTTTTGTTTGACTATATATTGATTTATATTAATGTATAAATAAGGTAATAAAAAAATCCTATAGTTTACGGTGTTAGAAATTCAAAGTATAAATTTGAAGACCTTGAAATTGTTTCACTTCCATCTTGGAAATTTAATAAAGTTGATTGAATAAGCGTCTGTGAATACAAATACTTATTTTTTAATATATACAAAAAAATAGGTGGTAGTCTTGCATAATTTGTACTGATACTTTGCATGTTAAAGTTTGTTTAATTTCTATGAATTGTTTCTTTACTTAATTGCAGTATCATTTTGCTCTCTTTTATGTATTGATCTAAATCAATATATTTTCCTCAAATTAGCCTCTCTGAGTTTGGGTTTTCTCATTTTTTTTTATTTCTGAGTATAGTATTTGTTTTCGTTAATTATCTCGGTGTTTTTTTTCCCTCAAGTTATTCCCTTCATGTTTCCATTTTATTTTTGTTTGATTATATATTGATTTATATTATTTTATTTTTGGATACTCTTTATAGGAATACATATTTCTTATAAATAATTCAAATATTACAAAAATCTATTAAGTATCATTTAAAATTTTTTTGTTATTTCATATTTTTTTATAATAATTATGATATTATTAAAAAGATTTCATCATGCGTCGTGCATCGCACAGGCACACGACTAGTTTAATAAATATGTATTGTTAATTGATGGGAATCGCAAGTGCACGATTTTGTCAAGTAATATGAACGATATTGTCTCCACAGGAACTATATTGTTGAGTACCAATTATCTACCATTTTATTATCTAAACGCACCCAATTAGATTTGAAATCAATGAATATACAGAAAGATTTAGAGAAAAAATAAAATAAAATCTAATTGAATAAAATCTAAAGAAAATCTAATTATTAAATGGGATCAAATCAAATCTAAAGGTTTCAGGAATTAGGATTCACCATAATGAGTACGCAAAGATTATCCCTATTATTAAGTTATTATATTTTGAAGATGATTTATCGTAAGGTAATTATTGGTTCCTTTCAGAATCTCAACAACGTATTTGATTAGACAAACTCCTACTTTCGTGGTAATTGAATCACCTCAAACCCATTAAGTTGTATGATAATTCAGTGAGCTCTCAAGGGATCAAACCTACTTTCGTGATTTAGAGTCCATGTTCAATTTTAGAGTTTCCAATATTAAGGTTCACATTTCCGTTCTTCCCCTAATATGTGAATAAGAGTCCTGACAAATTCACAAGCATTAAGATCATCTAAAATTAAATCAAAACAATAATAATATTAATAAAAGAGAAGAAATCAAAACATAATTGTCAATCCTACATTGGGCTACTCCTAATTCCTAGAATAAGAAATCTAAGCCAATATTTAAATCAGTCATATTTAAATCAAAGCCAATAACTATGAGTTCAAACATGGTGATTCAACAAAACCAAAAAGAATAGAGGAGATAATAGAAAGAATTCCAAATTTGCTCTGTGATATGTTGAATATAGTAGAAGTCCAATGTCTTGCTCCCAAAAGTCTTGAACTTTTGCTTTTGATCCTCCAAGAATAAAAATTGGCTTTTATAATTGGGGAATAAAAATTGGGTTTGACCCATAACCAATTAGTAGCAATTAAAAGTCAAATAAAACCCAAAATCTCTCACCTACAAAATAAAGGACCAAAGCCAATCATCTGAAATAAAATAAATAAAAATGCATGCTATAAATAATTAATATGCATGATTATGCACAACCAAAATGTCAAATTACCTATAAATAATATGTAAGTGCACACATCAAACTCCCCCAAGCTTAAATCTTTGCTAGTCCTGAAGCAAAATCTCAGCTCATGATTAAAGAAAGAAAATCAAGAATGAATCAATCAAAGGAACTCGATAATAAATATTGATTAACATCCAAAAATAATTCAAAATTAGAGTTGATCAAAAGTTCACCCAATTAGATGATAGGGTTTAATGTTTTAGCAAATTAATTGACAACTATGTTAAGTAATCAAGTTAGGTATAAATCTCTAGGAATTATGTGTTGTTTCCCTTGTTAGTTTGCTTGAGTTGTGTACCAAACCTGGTAATTTTTGATTGAGCAACATGCTTGCGGAAAGAAATTTTGGGGACATTTCCTTGGTGAATGTTTGCTTGTTGGTGAACGTACACAACAAACTGTTCTCTAACAAAAATGGTACGGATAAACATCTGCATTAAGTGCCATTTGCACTGCAGACCCCGAGGGCATGGCAAGTTATCGGAATTAACTAGAAGAATTCAAAGCCATTTCGCCATATATGATACTGTTTCAAATCAAGAGATGTAATTAACAACATGGATTTAGGAGACGCAGACAAAAAGCAGCACTGATTTCATTACTGTGTCTTCATTGTTAAGAAAAGAAATTACTTCAAACTTTATACATGGCAGAAACTCAAACTTGCATGAGCCATGGCCTGAAACCAAAACAAGACAGATCATTTGCAACGACAATATTTCAAATCAAATTAAATAAAAATTCAAAGGATTTGTACCCCATTTGGTATTCAATGTGTTATTCATTGTTACTATAAATGAAAGGATAAAGTATTGTATTGAAACAACTTTTAATATTGACTAATCTAGCTAGCATTGTATCTAAAGATGAAAAGTTAGTTATGAAAGATTATTTAGAAATCTTACTCGGGTCAAGATCAGTGGTGATTGCAGCAGAATTGAAATAGCAAGAGGCTCCTTTGTGCTTGAACCTCTGATAGTAATTGTTGAAGGCATAAGAGGCATGGTCCCTCACGGTATTTGGAAGGTAACAGGGAGGGTTCACTTGTATCTTGTTGCAATTTGCTCCCCCTAATGGTGGTGCCCATTGGGCACCAGAAGTAGTTAGTGGCCTTTGAGAAAGTCCATGTTCCTGCCAAATCACAACAGCGAATTCAAGTTAATATCCATGTCTGCAAGCTCCTAAGTGTGGTGGACAGGTTTGGGATCACCAAACATGATTTGATTCGTTTCTTCTTCCAATCAGATAGTTCTACTAGTAAGTTCGAATAGGGGTGCTTGTATTTCCAACTTTCTAGTCACTACTGATTGGAAACCAAATGAGGGACCAACCTTATAATCCTATAATCCTACTATGCATGTGCTAATGTAAAACCATATACTTGAGATTTTGCTATAGCATCATCACAAGTCATTGGCACACTTTATAGAATTTACAAGATCAGATGAAAATGATTTAATACAAAACAATGAGAGGAAGTAAACTTTGAAAACATGAAGCGATTTTGAACAGAAATTAAGTACAAGGAACCTGCTGCACTTGATCCTGTTCTGTTTGCTGAGAATTGTTGTAGGTGAGGTTGCTAATATCAGAACCAACAGAACTTCTGAACTTGGTCTGCCATAATATATTAGAAGCTCTTGATATAAAATCCCTATTTAATTCTCTCTCCTTGAAAAACATCTGTAAGACATCCTCTTCTGCATCACTCACTAATAATTAAGAGTCTCAACCAATTAGTTTTCAGTTGAAACAAGAATTGAGAAAGATAGACAAAAAGAGGATTAACATTTAACAAAGGATATAAAACAATGATTTCAGAACATATACTTAAATTAAATGTATAAGCTACAGCCCTACAAGGTGAATCATTATTATCCAAAGAAAGAAAGGCCAGTAACATAATTATTAAACTTAAAATGCTATCTAAAAACCTGATGAGCACTTTTAATATATAAGGTAAGGTCCTTAATGAACTTATTCGCTCTCATTGAAACCAAACAAGGGAGCATGAAGAGAGTTAGAGAGGTGTAACCTGAAGGTGAAGGAGGACCAGCTCTTAAGACTGAAGTCAATTGGGTATTTGTTTTTGTGGAAAATGCACGTTGGAAAGGGGACAGGGCATGGGTTGTAGGAAGGTGAAGGTTATATGAAGCAGAGAGTAATGTAATCCTTGAAAGGGTATCCATTTATGGAACTATCCGAGCTCTTTCATTATTAACTAACCCCCTCAACTTTCTCTTCTTATATACTTTTATCTTTAACCACTTTAGTGACTCTAATAATAATTAATCCCAAGTTGCTGGTACTGATGTGTTATGAATGAATGATTATTAAGTTCATGAATGATATAGCAGTTACTATCAATGACCATCTCTTCCACCCACACCTTTTGAAGGCTTTGATAATGACATCTATTTTTTATTTTTTCTTTTTGGTATCTTAATTTCCTCTTTGCTAAGAAATGAATGATTCCTCTAAAAAGAACAACATTAACCCCCCATTATGCTCTCCTTCAATTTTCTACCTACTCAAATCATGCTATTCCTGAAACACTGAAAAGAGACGAAAATTTTCTCAACTAGAATGAGGGGATTCAATTTCAAACCTATTTTCAGAACACATAGCATGCATTTAACTATGTGCTGGTGCTTCCAGTGTTAAATAACTACCATATTTTCTCTACCAAATTTTCTACCATATGTAACATAATTAAATAAAGGCAAGGTTGATTCATTCAACTATGTGCTGGTGCTGCCAGTGTTTTAGAGAGTTGTTTTAGTGTAAGGTTTGGATATTGTTATGCACTAAAATCAGATATGTTGACTCTTTATAATTAGTCAGTTTTAAAAATATACTTGATAGGAGGAGGGTTTTCGCGCGGAGGCTCAACAGTGTTCCTATTTTTTTTTATTATTATTAACCAATTTTTCTTATAGGTATTGATTAGTTTTTTCAAAATAGTGTTCCTTGTTGGACTAATTAGCATAGCTGGTTCTTCTTCCCTTTCATTTCAGGGTTATGTCATGATTAACCTATTTAATAATAGATACCTTTTATATATATATTTTTTTAACATATTTAAGTACTGATCTAGCTTGATTTGTGTGGCAGGTTGCAAGTGAGTTTTATTAGTCAGGTACACTTCTTTTTTCCAATAATTATTTTAGTTCTAAGTTTATTTTTAGGTCATCCTATATATGCATGAATTTACCTTAGTTTCCTGTTTAAGAACACATTGTATATTATGATTGACATAATATACAATTTGTTCTTAAATTGTCCAAAGTTGGACGGTTTGGAATAGTAAATTCACATTTAAGATATCATCGTATGACTTTATTCTTGATCTGAGTCATTTCGGTATGTGTTTCCCTTTGTTCTATGAGTACATACATAGTCTTGTTAGTTTTATCACACAGATTTTGTCCTGTTCTTGGAGAACCAAGGCGAAATGCTGCCGAAAATTTCATAGATCTAGAATAAAGTCATACAATGATATAATGTGAATTTGACAAATCTGGATAGGATAGGATCCCACCCTCTATAGGATGAAGTATGTATAAAGCATGTTAGAATCACATGTATCATTTGTTATTTACTTAAATGATTCTGATATATCAATAAATTGATAGAAAATGGATCGAACATGAATGTTTGCCAGTCGTATATCAAATGAGTATGAGGAGGGAGTGAAAGAGTTTATTAAGTTTGTCGTGGACCATGCGATCCTAATAGAATTCTGTGTCCTTGTTTGCAATGTTGTTATTCTAAACGAATGGATGAAGATGAGTTGTATGATCATTTATTGTGTAATGGTATTGATCGAAGTTACAAATGTTGGACGTGGCACGGTGAGACAAGAGCTGAAGGTAATAGTATAGGAAACAATGTAGGTGTACAACATAGTGAGGAGGGTGAAACCGACTGGAATGTTGACAGAATCGATGAGATTCAAAATGTGGTAGAAGATGACCTTCGAGATTGCCCTAAGATGTTTGAGACCTTAGTGAGTGATGCAGAAAAACCTTTGTACAATGGTTTCTCTAATTACACGAGGTTGTCAGCAGTATTGAAGTTGTATAATCTGAAAGCGGGGAATGGATGGTCTGATAAGAGTTTCACGGAGTTACTTGCCTTGTTGAAAGATATGTTTCCGGAGGACAATGTGTTGCCTAGCCGAACATATGAGGCAAAGAAGACCTCGTGCTCTATTGGAATGAGTTATGAAAAGATACACGCTTGTCCTAACGTTTGCGTATTATTCAGAAATGAGTATGAATCATTAAAAGCGTGTCCTAAATGCAATTCCAATAGGTATAAGGAGTCTACACCTGCGTGGATATATATATATATATGGTCCTCAATTTATGTATGGTCTTCGCGTGGATTTTTGTTTTTAAATTTTCATATAGTTTTTTAAAGGAAACATTTCGTTTTAATATGTTATTGGATTGGATATGATTCAAGCACGTGTCTGATCAATAAATTTTGATAATTTATGTGACATTAAAGTTAATATTCATTACTTAAGCCTTGCTTCAGATAACCTTTGAACTTATGATAGTTAAACTTATCTGAAACATCAGAACTTCATTAGATTTTTCGTGAAGACTTACAAATAGTTTTCTTAAGTTTATTTTCATCAAAATCTTAATAGTGGGGTGTCTTAGACTTTCAAAGTCTTGAGACTCAACAAAGCGCAGTGGAGCTCAACTCATATCTTTATGTATAACCTTATGATATTTAAATGTTTTATTTTTGTGTATGTTAATCAAAATTAATAAGATTGAAAACATGTATATGTGTGTGTGTGAGATCACTTGTAATTATTGTATGATGATATTACGCTTTTGATTTTGTTTCCTCACTTTTCCCTAGCTATCTAATAATCTAGTTCTTATGTCACATTCTTTTATAAGAAACTATTGCTATCCAACGATTTTGTACAATGATTTTATATAATAATGAGTGAGTTAGAAATGGAAGAGAGGGAAACGTGAAATATAATGAGTGACATGAAGAAAAGAAATAAAAAGTGTTACATGCATAATATAACTCTTCTTTTATCCAATCCATGTGTTCCATATGTTGTCCATTTGTCATAACAAAAAGATATTTGAAATGTGCCGACAAATATCCATGTTATTAAAATGGAGTCCGAATAATGAAACAACCTTGGTAACCCATTATGTCATGAAATAGCTGACAATGCAAAAGGTACAAATGATCAAAATATAGCAAAATTTGATATCACCCATAACTCTAGCTTTGATTGATGATTTATTTGTAAATTTTATGTCCAAAGTAATCGACTTGTGCTTTCCTATGAAGCATTGAAAATGGTTAATACACAATTAGGGGTGGGAATCAGGTAGGCCGGGCCGGGCTTTACATAAACAGGCCAGACGTGTTTCTAAATTTTAAAGCTTGAGCCTGACCTTTTACCCGTGATAGGCTTTAATTAGTACCTAGGCCTGGTTCGTTTAAAGGCTTGTTAAGCCTATGAGGCTATTTAAAAGCCTACATGTAATGAAGGCCAGCAAAAAGGCCTAAAGCCTATTTATATTCTTGGCTAATAGGCTGGCAGGCCTACGAGCCTATTTAAAAGCCTATTTAAAATGGAATTACAGTTTGTTACCACTAGAAGGCTGAAATGGAATTATAGTTTGCTTTTTTTTCTCCAGCCAATTTTAGGATCGTGAGACTCAATTGCACTTGTCCTTTACTAGAAGAAGAACGAATAGAAAACCAGGAAATACCAATTTTGGGATATATCAAGCCAAAAGGAACAATAGCATAACCGAGCAAAATGGAATCGAGAGAGCAAAAACCCCAACCCAATTTTGTATCCCCAACCTCAAACAACCCTTTAATCTTTGCAACCTCAGTCTCAGTCTCACTCGTGCTATTATTATTAACACCAACCCCTAATCTATCATCCTCCTTACCTTATGGTTTATGGAGCGCAGAACAGAACAATAAGTGCAGCAAGAAGCACATAGGCATAGCAGAAAAATACGTGCAAAAAAATGAAAGAAACACAACTATCTTACCTTATGGAGCGCAGAACAGAACGGACGGAGAACGCAAAACAACGACGGAGCAGAACGGCGACGGAGCAGAACGTGGGTGATGGAGCAGAACTACGATGGAGAACAGCGACGGAGGCAGGGCAACGTAGTAGAACAGCGAAGGAGCAGAACGTCGACGAAGAACGGCGCGGAGGCAGAGCGACGGAGCACGGTGGGCGGAGGCAGCGACAGAGAGACGAGAGAGAGAGAAAGAGAGAGAGATAGGATCTAGGGTTTTACTTTTACATTCAAAAATGGCTCAGATAGTTTGTCTTGTTGAATGTTGTCTTAGTCTCTTAGGGTCCGTTTGGTGCACGGGATAAGAGACAGGATATGATAACTTTATTCTATCCTATCACTTATCATGTGTTTGTTGCACCAATATGATATGATAGCTTTAATCCTGTTGCTTATCCTATCCTATCCTTCTAGTGTAATTCTTATCCTGAGGGGGGCCTGGTTAGAGAGTGATAGGATAGGATAAGATAGGATAAAAAAATTTCTTCCTCATTTATCCCCTCTTTCTCTCTCCTCTCTCTTCCCTCCCTCTCCCCTCTCTCTCCTCCCTCCCCTATTTCTATCTCCTCCTCTCTCTCCTATCTCTCTCCTCTCTCTTCCCTCTCTCTCCTCCCCTCTCTCCCTCTCTTTCTCTCTCCTATCTCTTCCCTCCCCTCCTCTCTTTTTCCTCTCCCCCTCTTCTCTCTCCTCCCTCTCTCTCCTATCTCTTTCCTCTCTCCCTCCCTCTATCCTCTCTCTCCCTTATCTCTGCCCCTCTCTCTCCTCTCTCCCTCTTTTCTCTCTCCTCTAGGTCTCGCCCCGAAGGAGCGAAAAGGATCCTTTCCTTCTCTCCCTCCTCTCATATCTCTTTCTCTTCTTCCTCATCTTATCTCTTCTCTTCTTCTTCGTCTCCCCCGAATCAGCCCTTCTCTCTCCTATCCTCTCTCTCCCTCTCTCTCCTATCTCCCTATTGGTTACCCCTCTCTCTCCTCTCTTTCCTCTATCCACCCTCTTTCTCTTCTCCTCCCACCCTCTCTCTTGCTCTCTCTGTCTCCTCTGTCTCCTCTGTCTCCTCCCCTCTCTCTATAAATCACGATTTTTGTGATAATTTTGATATTAATTTTAATATTTTTAACAATTTTATTTTTGGTAAAATAAATTTACATATTTTTAATAAAAAATAAATTTTTATTTATGTCTGCTTGCTGAAAAGCCAAAAAAAAAAAATAATTTAAATTTGTAACAAGGGTAATTTTGTCATTTTAATATTCTTTATATCATATCCTACCATAATCTGTCCATCTCAAATGTATGATAGGATAAAATAATCATATTTGTCTTGTTATCCTGGTGTACATCAAACATAGGATAAGATAAGAGTTTATCCTGCTCTTATCCTATCATGTCACTATCCAACTCTCCTATCCTATCCTATCATATGCACCAAACGGCCCCTTAGACTATTATTAAAAAAGGTTTTAAAAAAAATTAAAAATATATTATAATAAAATAATTTTATAAAAAATAATATATAAATATAAATATATAATTATATTAATTAAATATTATTATCTTTATGCAGGCCGCCTGGCAGGCTAAAAAGGCTTGTTTACCTACTTGAGTCTGACTTGTTTATATAAACAAACTTTATAAAAAGTCTAGGCTTATCTTTCTAATAAACAAGTCAGGCCGGGCCAGACTTTAATCAGGCCAGGTAACAAGCCCATACCAGGCGATCCACCAGACTCCCACTCCTATACACAATGCCATCAAACAACTATTATATATACTTTCTTTATCATTAAGCAGAGTTCTCGTAAAACCTGGGATACAAATACGACATACAACCCATTCATATAAGCAACATATTGTAATGAATCTTTAAATATATGAAAGTATGATAAAATGAACACTTCATCTACATATTTATACTCAAATCTATTACACTTCCATTTTTTTTATACAAACAACACTATAAAATTCACAGTTTGAATTTCCCATCCACTCACAAGAAAATGTAATCTAATTATCATTTTCAACTTTTGGTTGATAATCAAAACATGTTCCATGGTAAATTAAAGATCCAGTTGCAAAATATGTTATATATTGACATGTAAAGAACATTGCTTAGGAAGGTAAATTAAGAAAAAAATACACAAATAAATTTTTTAATGATAAGCATTTCTACATTATTGAGGCTTTTTAATGTCAAAGTATACAAGACTGATATGTTAATAATCATATAAGGTAAATGTTTGTAAATATAACCATTTTCATTAGGCAAAGTTCTTTTTTTTTTTTGTGCATATCTTCACAAAAACGGAATATTTTTTGATGACTGATTTTTTTTTAGAAGTTCTGTTACAGTTAGTTAGTTGGTTACTAAGTGCAGTTGTGTATTAGTTGTGAATAACACTATGTGTACAAATACTTTTCTTAATCAATGAAATAAGCTACCTCAGCTTTCAAGCAATTATCCTTTCTCCCCAACAAAATTAGTATCTAGAGCTTTACGATCCAAAACCTGTGAGAAGCTTAGTGCACTGCAGGTGGTGTGTGGTAGGATAACCATGACGAGATCTAATGAAAATTTCCTAGCGAACTTGTCGATCCTTGACAGCAAGAACTATGAGAAGTGGTGCATCCAAATGAGGGTGATATTTGGGTACCAGGAAGTGATGGATATTGTGCAGTCTGGGTATCGAGACCTGGAAAACAATCCCACAGAGGCATAGAAGTCAGCGTTCTGAGAGGCAAAGAAAAAGGATTGCAAGGCAATGTTTTTGATTCATCAATGTGTAGATGCTACAAACTTCGAAAAGATTGTGGGAGCAAGTACTGCGAAAGAGGCATGAGAGATTCTTGAGAAGAGTTTCAAAGGGGCAGACAAGTTGCGAAAGATTCGCCTTCAAACCTTGAGGAGGCAATTTGAGCTAATGCAAATGAAGGTGAAAGAAAGTGTGGCTAGCTATTTCAATAGGGTATTGACCCTCACAAACTCGATGAAGTCCAATGGTGAGAAGATCACAGACGTGATGGTGGTTGAAAAGATTCTAAGGACTCTGGCTCCAAGGTTCGATTATGTTGCAGTGGCCATTGAGGAGTCTAAAGACTTGGAGGTAATGAAAATAGAAGAGTTACAAGGATCTCTCGAAGCACATGAGCAGAGGATGAATGAAAGAAATCCTGAACGAGTGGTTGAGCAAGCTCTTAAAGCTTCATCCAACAAGTATGGTGGAGGAGATTATAGCAAAAATAAAAAAGGAAAGTGGAAGTGCAACAAGGAGAAAGGAATTTGACAACAAATTTTGGTCGAAATAAAAGGTCTCATGATCAGAAATTAGGTGACAGTTCAGAAGGCAACTCAGGAAGTAGGAACGAGAAAGGCAAAGGAAAGATTGACAAGAGTCACATTAAGTGTTATGCATGTTAGAAGTATGGCCATTTTACTAAGGAGTGTCAGATGAGTGGGAACACAAATAAAAGAAACAATGAGGAAGCAAATACATCACAAGAAGATGACTCAGATTCAGATCAGGTGCTGTTGATGGTCACCACCAACTCAGATAGCAGTAATTGTGGTTCTTGGTATCTTGATACAGGATGCTCAAATCATATGACAGGTCACAAGGATTGGTTTGCTGAATTAGATGAAAATGTGAAGTGCAAGGTCAGATTTGCTGATAACAGTTTTGTTCAATTAGAAGGATAGGGAAAAGTCTTGATTCAAAGGAAGGATGGCAATCCAGCATATATTTCTGATGTCTTGTATGTACCAACTATGAAGAATAACCTGTTAAGCATGGGGCGGCTACTGGAAAAGGGTTTTTCCATGAGTCTACAGTCCAATATGATGAAGGTTTTTGACCAGAAAAGGAGATTAATCCTAAACGTTTCCTTATCAAACAATAGAACCTTTAAGGTTGATATTCAAGCAGCTGAGTTCATGTGTTTAGCTACTGGTGTTAGTGATGAAAATTGTTTGTGGCATCTCAGGTTTGGTCACTTGAATTTCAAGAGCTTGTGTTTGCTGAAGGAGAAAAATATGGTGCTAGGCTTGCCTAATATCAAACCTCCAAAACAGTTGTGTGAAGGATGCCTGAAGGGAAAGCAACCCAGAAAGTCATTTCAGTCCTATGTAGCTACTAGAACTGTTGATCCACTTGAAGTTGTGTATTCAGATGTGTGTGGACCTTTTGAGGTCACATCCTTTGGAGGTAACAAGTACTTTGTGACTTTCATAGATGACTATACAAGGAGAATATGGTTGTACCTAATAAAAAGAAAGGCAGATGTTTTTGAAATTTTTAAGGGATTCAAAGCTGTAGCTAAGAAACAAAGTGGCAAGGTGCTGAAAGTTTTGAGGACTGATGAAGGTGGTGAATATGTGTCCAGAGAGTTTGAGAATTTTTGCACTGCTGAAGGAATTGTTCATGAGGTAATTGCCTCCTATACACCTCAACATAATGGAACTGCTGAGAGAAGGAATCGAATTATTTTAGACATGGCTAGAAGCATGATCAAGAGCAAGAGCCTACCTCATCAGCTTTGGGGAGAAGCTGTCTCTACAGCAACTTATATTCTGAACATGTGTCCAACCAAGAGACTGAATGGCATCACACCAGAAGAGGCCTGGTCAGGTAAGAAGCCTAATGTTCATCATTTTAGAATTTTTGGATCTTTATGTTATAAACATGTGCCTGATGTAAAGAGACAAAAGTTGGAGGGTAAAAGTGAAATGATGGTATTGGTTGGTTATCATTCCATTGGAGCATACAAATTATATAATCCAGTAGCTAAGAAGATCCAAATTAGTAGAGTTGTGATTGTGGATGAGGCAAATACTTGGAGATAGGGTGAAAATAAAAATGCTTCAGCAGGTACAGTTCCTTTGTTTCTTGATGATGATCACCAGGCCCAAATTCAGCCACCAGAGGACTTGGTAGCCTCCCATGATCCTAGACCACAGAGACAAGGCAGCCACCAACTAGATTGAGTGACTACATATCATTTCCTGATAGTGTTGTAACCAGTGAAGGAGACTTGGTACATCTAGCCCTGTTTGCTGATGCAGAACCTAAAGACCTTGAGTAGGATATGACTGAACCCAAGTGGATTGAAGCTATGAGTGAAGAGCTGATTGCTGTAACATCCTAAATTTTATTAAGTAAAATATTAATTAAATTAAATAAATAAGTAGAGGAAATAATTAAATAAATAATAATATTAGTAAGATTAGCGTATTTTATCAATAAGGATATTTAATAAATAATAAGAATAATAAATAGAATAAGTTGGTTGAGAGTGGGCCTAGCCCAATTAAATAGAAACCAAGTCTCAAGAGGAGATTGCAGGAGAGTGATCATCAAGAACCAAGAAAGAATCTTTCTTACTGTTCGATCTTCACTACAAGGTAACAGGGGAAAAAGGGTGTTCCTTGTATGTGCATGTAGGGGGTTGTTGGGTAGTGGTGGGCGACCATAAGACCCATCTGAGGATTTAAATTTGATGGAATCTATGTGGATGTTGATTAATGATGATGAAAACTGTGGATTGTTGATTGTTGTATGATCCTTGATGAATCTTGAGTGGATTGAATGAGAATAATGAGAACAGCAAAAAGGGGTTAAATAAGGGTTTAGAGATGGAGAACCATAATTGATTAGATATTAAATTTATTGGAAATCATAGGAATGATTGTTGATTTTAGTGAATTAATTGGTAAAAACGAGTTTAATTGAGTTAGGAACTTAAGGAATTAAGTAGGGATTGAAGAAGAGGGTAGAGGAAAGTCATTCCCGTTTTTACACAGAGCTACGAATGTAAAATAGAGACTGCGGATTCGTTCACCGTTGGATCGGGCTGAAATTTTAACAGCTGGTTCGGGACCCTTGGTTCTTCATTCTGAACGGTTGGATCGTCGATAAGAGGTCTAGGTTATGATATATTTAGTTCGCACTAGAGGAAAATCCTTCCCGTTTTTACACAGAGCTGCGAATGTAAAATAGAGTTTTCAGATTCGTTCACCGTTGGATTGGGCTGAAATTTTAACAGCTGGTGCGGGATCCCTGGTTCTTCATCCTGAACGGTTGGATCGTTGATACTAAGTCTGGGTTGGGAGATATTTAGTTCGCATTGTAGCTGTATATTTGGGGTTTTTATTGATGAAATTAAATTGGATGCATAGTGTGTATTAATTGTGATATGAGTATTATGATGTGAATATCTTATGTGATATCCCATGTTTATAATAATTGTCATGTGATGTGGTGTGATTAATGTAATAGAGATTGTATGAGATATATGTGAATTGATGATGATGTATTGAGTATAGTGATTGTATGAGATATATGTGGATTGATGATGATGTATTGAAGTTTATGATGATGATGTATGAGATGTGTGATGATTAATGTTGTTGATGATAATGTTATGTTGTTGAGGATGATGCATTTAATCTTATGTTGATTGATCATGCGTTGAGCATGTGAGTGGTGGTGCTCGGATTGCATGAGCCTAGAGAGAGGCGAGTGTAATTCGGGGAGTTGCTAATGATGAATAATTACATGTTGCATATAATTGTGGTGAATTTGTTGTTGTACTCGGTTACATGAGCCTAGACAGGTGAGTGTAACTCGGGGAGAGTTTGTACTCGGGATGCATGAGCCTAGAGAGAGGCGAGTGTAACTCGGGGAGAGTTTGTACTCGGGATGCATGAGCCTAGTGAGAGGCAAGTGTAACTCGGGGAGAGTTTGTACCATGGAGCATAAGCCTAGAGAGGGGCGAGTGCGACTTGGGAGAGTTGGTACTGAGGAGCATAAGCCTAGAGAGGGGCGAGGGCAACTCGGGAGAGTATTGATGAGGATGATGAGATTGGCGATGTTGATGAGTTTTGGTGTATGTGGTGATGGATAAATATGTGTTATAAATTATGATGAAATGAGTTATAGGATGATGGATGAATCTGTGTTATATATGATGATGTAAATGAGTTATATGATGATGTTATGAGTATAATGATGAAATGAGTATATTGTGTTGAGAATAGAGTATGTGCTTCTTTGGTGAATGACGTTGTGAGATTTATATGATGATATTGATGAGTTGTTAAGTGAGTTCATAGATGATTGTTATTTGATGGATTACTTGTTGTTTGGGTACGTGGTGTGGTTAATGATGATATTGATTATATGTGGGTGAGGATAGGGTAGCCTCCTATGTGTATATATGAGTTAAAGCTCTTTCCTCACTGTTACTGTTGTTGTTTCAGGTAATGGTGATGACACCTTTTGTGTCGAGTTTAATTAAAGGGAGTGTTGCTCTGGTACATGTGACATCAGGGCAAATTGTTTGGGTGTTCTTTATGTTTTTTTAGTTAGGAATATTTTTATAAACCCTTTTGGATGCCTTGCACGACAAGTAGGAAGTTTAATTATTTTATTTTAGAGATTTCGCTGCTTGAGTATTTGAGTACATTTGAATTCTATTTTTATTCTTTTATTCTTTCGAAATAATGAGGTTTTCGAATAAAGAGTTATGTGAACCTTTTTACCCAATGTGAACTTGTTATATTTTCGAAAGTCTTCCGCTACGTTATTATATAAATGTTGGGGTAGAAGGGTGTCACAATTGTTATCAACAGGAACAAGACATGGGATTTGGTCACATTACCAGAAAATAAAAGACCAATTGCAGTCAAATGGGTGTATAAGGTAAAAAGAAGACCAAATGGCACAGTGGATAAATATAAGGCAAGGCTCGTTTCAAAGGGTTTTTTACAAAGAGAAGGCTTATATTATCATGATGTTTTTGCTCTTGTGGCTCGCATTGAAGCTATTAGACTAATAACTGCTATTGCAAGTTCAAAAGGTTGGTCACTACACCAACTTGATGTGAAATCATCTTTTCTAAATGGATAAATAGAGGAGGAAGTATATGTGAATCAACCACCAGGCTTTGAGAAACCAGAAGCTAGAGACAAAGTCTGCAAGTTAGACAAGGCCTTGTATGGCCTAAAACAGGCACCAAGGGCCTAGAATAAAAGACTGGACTCATTCCTGCTGCAATATGGATTCAAAAAATGTACAGTTGAGTTTGGTGCATATGTGAAAGGTTCAAGTAAAGTCAACTTGCTGCTAGTTTGTGTGTATGTTAATGACTTATTGGTGACTGGTGGTAATGAAGCTGAAATTTTCAAATTTAAAGTTGAAATGAAGGCAGAATTTGAAATGACTGATCTTTTGGGAATGGAATTTGTGAACACACAGAAAGGAATTTTTCTACATTAGAGAAAGTATGCTACTGATGTTTTAAAAAGGTTTAATATGGCTGATTGTAACCCTGCAACTACACCAGTTGAAGGAAGTCTGAAGCTAGAATAAAATGAAAGTGAGAAACTGGTAGATTCAACCTTGTATAGATAGATTGTGGGATCACTGAGGTATCTCTGTCATAGCAGGCCAGATTTAGCCTATGGAGTTGGAGTAATCAACAGGTTTATGAATAAACCAAGGTCCTCTCATTTGGCAGCAGCAAAGAGGATCCTGAGATACGTGAAACGAACTGCAAGTTATGGTTTGTTCTTCCCTAAGAATCCAGCTGGTGAAAGAGGAAAGCTTGTGGGATTCTCAAATTCTGACTGGTGTGGAGCCAAAACAGATATGAGAAGTACAAGTGGCTATATCTTTGTACTTGGAGAAGCTCCAATCTCATGGAGCTCAAAGAAGCAAAGTGTGGTGGCACTCTCATCATGTGAGGCAGAGTATATTGCTGCTTCTCATGGTGCTTGTCAGACTGTGTGGATGGAAGAACTACTCGAAGAAATTCAGATGAAAAGTGAGGGGTCTATGTCACTAATGGTGGACAACAAGTCAGCCATAAATCTTGCCAAAAATCTTGTTGCTCATGGTAGAAGCAGGCATATTGAGACCAAATTTCATTTTCTGAGGGATCAAGTTAACAAAGGGAAGATTGAGCTTAATTTTTGCAGAACTGAAGGTCAAATTACAGACTCATTGACAAAGGCTTTGAACAAAGACAGGTTCATCAAGATGAGAGGAATAATGGGAGTAGTGGAATTAGAAAATCTGAATTAAAGGGGAGTGTTGTAGTTTTCTGGTAATTCGGTTTTTTTAGAAGTTCTGTTACAGTTAGTTAGTTGGTTACTAAGTGCAGTTGTGTATTAGTTGTGAATAGCACTATGTGTATAAATACTTTTCTTAATCAATGAAATAAGCTACCTCAACTTTCAAGCAATTATCCTTTCTCCCCAACAATTTGTAAAAATATGCATAATAGTGATTTATTTTCTAAGATCTATATTGAGAAAATTAAAATAAAAACCTTTTCTTGAGGTGATAATTTAGCTAATGATTATTTTTTATTAAGAGCTTGTTTTTGGGCATCACTTGTCATCTCATGTGGAAGATGGACTTGCAAAAAACAACTTACATACATTGCAACATTTCCATTATCGATTGGAGGGGGCATGAAAAATAATAACTTTGCAGAAGGAAAAATCCGAGAAGTTCTCCAATAAGAGTTGCCTTCTTGAGATTTTATCAATAATATCATATCATGTAAATTAAACAAAATGAAAAAAATAATGTGAAGGAATAGTGTAATTGGTGGGAACGCTTTACATGAGGATGCCCTAAATAGAACAAAATAAGAAAAATGAAATGGGGGAGAAAATTAGAGATGTGCAATTGGTGGGAACACTTTAGTGTGGATACTCTATTTTATTATAATATATAATATAGATTACAATTTTATTACATATTTATACTTTGATTTAATTAAGTTTTTGTTCCCCAAATTAAAATATTTTAATTTTTTTATTTGATTTCCCATTTTTAATTTTTTTTCAAAGTGGTCCTCCAAAATGATTATTTTCCTAGATGATCTCTTTATTTTTTTTATCATATATAAAGTGCTGACGTGACACAAAGATAGAGAGACCATTTAAAAATTTTGTGATATTTTAAGGGATTACTTTGGAAACCGTAATATTTTATAGGGACTAATTTGAAAATCATGATATTTTTTCAGGGACCATTGAAAAAAAAATAATTTTAAAAAGAATAAAGAGACCATTTAGGAAAAGATAATCATTTTTAGAGGATTATTTTAGAAAAAATGGTCGGGGACCAAATAAAAAAATTGTGATATTTTGAAAACAAAAACATAATTAAACATTTTAGTTTTATATGTTATTTTTACATAATATATATATTAGATGATTCGTGTTAAGTAATGGTCCTATTAAAAATATATAATATAAAATAGTTCATATTTCCTTCACTCAATTACTTAAATTTTTGGATAATTAATTTCATCAAATATAATATCAAAGCATCTATAATTAAATAATTAAGAATTCGGTCCTTCCCGCTCATATTCTAATAAAAAAAAATTAATTTCAACGCAAAATATTACATGAGGATGTGAATTATCCATACTATAAGTTCAAACGACATCTCCCCATATACTAGTATAATATGTATAAATATGATTGAAACTGTCAGTGTGCCATCACTGCCTTATTAATGCATCTCCGTCGTCTCTCTATTTATTGTATTTGTACCTTGGTGATAACACGGTGACAGATGTCACAACTGGCACCACACCCTCATACTGCAGTCATAATCTGGCACTGGACCATGATAATTAAGCATGGCAACCTGAACCATCCTATTCGCGAGCAACCCCTGAACGAAGCACAACCATGCATGTAAGTGAATGGAGGACACTACTTGTATTTAGAACCTTGTGATGTAGTAAGTGTTAAAAAAAAAAAAAAAACCAAGGCGAAGTATGGCGTGTAACATGTGATCATGTTGTTTATGGCGCATGACAAAAAAAAAATGTTGTTTATGGTGCATTTGATATTTCTGTAATAAATTTATAATTCTTTTAAGAGAAATTTAGGATAAGAGAGACCCACGCCGATCTCCACTCAATCAACCATTATGAAATGAGATAATTAATTCATATAATAAATTTATACAACATTTTATACAATTTTTTTTTCTTTATCTCTCTTTTTTTTAATTTTTTTTAACATATCACCTATCACATTCCACACTTCTCTCTTTTATATTTATACCTTTGTCATAATTGTATAGGCCTAAAAATGTATAATATTATTGTAGGAATATTATTTCTCTTATAAAATATCATAATAATGATTTATTTTGGGGGTCAAAAGAGCGCAAATGATGCATGTGCTAGAACTTTATGACCCAATAACTTTTTCCAACCATCGCTATCGATTAATATAACCATTAGATAGGTCCCATATCAAGAGGGGCGGATTTAATTAAGGGTGGACACTGGACAAGAATGGTTCTTGAACTGATCCCCCTCTCTTACACTATATATTATATAATAAAATAAAAAATTATTAATATAAATATAATTAAAAAAAACCCAAGGCGAAGTATGCCGTGCAGGGACGGATCCAGAAATTGATCGAACGGGGGACCAAAAATATTGATGAACAACTAACTTAAAAAATTTCATTAACTTTTTTTTATAGTATACACCATTTATAGGTGATTTTTACATAATACTCTTTATATTCCCATCTTATAATATCATTATTAATAAAATAAAATTGATACTTAAAACTAAATATGCATGAATTTAAAGTTAGAAATAATCATAAAATAAATTTCAAAATCTTGTGACAACAATAAAATTGAAAAAGAAATCGTATACACATTATATATGTAATATCTATTTTTCTAACATGTGTAACATTGCACGTGATAATAAATCAAAAGTAAAAATGTTTTATTAGAAAATGCAACAATCACAACATTCAATGTGTTGGTAATATCAAATATTACATTATCCAATAAAATATTTCCTCTTTTGACATATTATCGTGTGCAATACTGCACGGGTTACAAAAATCGATGTAATATTAGTATAAAATATATTTATCAAGCTAAATAAAAACAATATGTATAATCATAAAGTCATTAATGCAAAACATAATGAAGACTTTATAAAAAATGTCATGATTATTTTTTAGTACAATTTATTATCAATGAAAATAAAATAAAAGGGATGGAATTTAATACACAATAATTTAATTCTACTATATATGGTTGAAGGATGGAAGGGGGGCAAGGCCCCTGCATGTCCCCCTCTCAATCCGTCTCTGATGGTGTGTAACATGTGACCATGTTGTTTATGGTGCATTTTGATATTTCTGTAATAAATTTATAATTTTATATAGAGAAATTTAGGATGAGAGTTGAGATCACCTAGTCTCCACTCAACCAACCATTATGAAATGAGATAATTAATAAATTCATACAATAAATTTATACAACATATACAACCCATTTTTTTCTCTTTCTCTTTATCTCTCTCCATCATACACTATGCTAAAAAAGGCCTTAGAGGGCTCTCCCGTGCAGCCTTAAAGGGCGCTCTCGTGTGCACTAATAAAATTCGCTCTTGTTTGGTCAATAAAACGAGGACGCTCATTGGAGCGCCCTGACAGAAGTAAAAAGAGGGCGCTCCCGTGCAGCCTTAAAGGGCGCACACTGGAGCGCCCTCCTTTCGTTTTGTTTTTCAATTTTTGTTTTACAACAAGGGCGCTCCAAGGAGCACCCTCCTTTCTTTTTTTTTTTCAATTTTTTGTTTTTTTAATCTACTTTAACCTGCATATTTATTTCAGTCTAATCCCAATGGCTTAATCCAAAATCATGCATATTAATTCCTTAAAATTCAAACACTTAGTCATACTACGAACAACACTTAGTAAACAACACACATATCTACTTGAAATAAGAATTCAAACTTGTCATAATATGAATAGTTTCCCATGCAATATATAAGTGGTGAAAATATGAAGTACCTATACAACTATATAGAAATAACCAAAACACATGACATCTCACAAGAATCAACTCAGTTGGTAAATAAACATGCATCTCATATATATGCTTAACAACTATAAGTCTTCTAAGCTAAAAATTTTTTGGCATAGTTTACTCTGTTTATTCAACATTTCTCAATTTATCAAACAGTTGTACAAAACCATACCAGCAGCCAGAATTCATAAGTCAAATAGTGATAACCAGTCAGGAATTTATAATGAAAAGGTGCACAAACTACAAACAGGCCTCTTCTCCAAGTTGCAAAAAGAATAGTGATCATATCTACTCTGCTGAACCCGTCAGTTAAGTCATTAATATACAACTTTGTTCAATATTTTAACAATATGTATATGTTTACTTACCCACATATAATGTACAAATCAATTACAAATAACTGGTAATTACATGGTTTGCCCATTCTTCCCGAACCTCATCAAGCTGCTCTGTTGTGTAGGTTGAGCTTCAGAACTGAGCAAAGTACTGTAAAAGTCAAAAATTGATTTGATTATATGAACTAGTGAATGAGGTTCAAAACAATAAATTGCTATCACAAGTCATAATCACCTCTTTAGGTATTGTGAGTTTGTTTTGATCAATGATCTCCTTCATATAACGCATTACGAAGAGCCCACAATCGTCATTGTTTGTTTGGGTAGAACACTACATGAGACTTGACATCTATCAATCTTTGCTCTTTTAGTGATACTAGATTTCTAATGTTAGAGGAAAAACCCTCTGGAACTTTGACACCCTGCAGACACTTGCAAAAAGTTACTTTTTCTTTTTTGCTTAGAGTATAAGCTGCCAGGGGTAGATATGTACGTGATCCCCTTTTGTCTGGAACCAATTCTTTCCTTATACCCATTCCCAACAAGTCCCATCTCGCATTTACCCCATTCTTGGTTTTGCCTTTGACATTCAGTAACGTGCCAATAACACTCTCGCACACATTTTTCTCTATATGCATCACATCAAGGAAATGTCTAACAAACAATGTCTTCCAATATAGCAACTCAAAAAAAATGGACTTCTTTTTCCAACCTCCGGTATCGAGTTGTGCGGCAAAAGGTTTTCCGAAGTTGTTGGTCAAGTTACCCACCTTTTCCCACAACTGCTCACCAGTCAATGGAGAAGGAGCCCTACCTTTTTCGGTGTTGCCATTGAGTGATTTCTTCCATCCCCTATAACGATGGGATAAAGGCAAAAACTTACGATGACCCATGAATACATTCTTCTCACAATGAGTCAAGCGCATCCAAGTAGTATTTTCTTCACAAACAGGACAGGCACACTGACCCTTTACACTATAGCCAGGAAAATTACCATATGCAGGGAAATCATTTATCGTTCCAAACAATATCGCCCTCAACTGAAAAGATTCTTCTTTGTAGCCATCATAGACCTCTACTCCAGTATCCCACAATAGCCTCAAGTCTTCAATCAATGGTGCCAAGTACACATCTATATCATTACCCGGTTGTCTGGGTCCCGATATCAACATAGATAACATAATATATTTCCGCTTCATACACAACCATGGAGGTAGATTATATATTATCAATACCACCGGCCATGTGCTATGACTACTAGATTGGATACCATGCGGATTCATTCCATCTGTTGATAAAGCAAGGCGAAGATTTCTTGGTTCCTCGCCAAAAGAGGGGTACTCATCATCAATCCTCCTCCACTGCGGAGAATCAGCGGGATCTCTCAACATGCCATCCTTGATTCGTTCATTTGCATGCCAAGTTAAGTTCCTTGCATCAATGACACTATGATACATCCTTCGAAATCTTGGTATTATGGGAAAATACCAAACCACCTTTACTGGTGTAGTCTCTTTCTTATAACGAGACAAATTACATTTAGGACACACACTTAATGATGCATGCTCATTTCTGAACAAAATGCAATCATTGGGACAAACATGTATCTTCTCATAGCTCATCCCAATAGAACTTAACATCTTCTTTGCCTCATATGTTCTGTTAGGTAGCACATTGTCCTCCGGTAACATCACCTTCAACAAGGTGAGTAACTCTGTGAAACTCTTGTCAGACCAACCATTTGTTGCTTTTAAATTATACAACTTCAACACAGCTGACAACCTTGTGTACTTGGTGCACCCGTTGTACAATGGCTTGTCAGCATCACTGGCTAGGGTATCAAACATTTGGGGACAATCTCTGAGGTCATCTTCAACCACCTTTCGAATCTCATCAATTCGGTCGCAATCCTCCCACCCGGTCCCAAAGTCATCATCACTTGGTTCTACATTGACATTATTCTCTCCCATACCACTTTGTTCACTCCTAATCTCACCATGAAATGTCCAACATGTGTAACTCTGATCAATTCCAAAACAGAAAAGATGGTCCCTCAACTCTGTTTCACTAACTCGCTTAGAAAAAAACACTTCGTACAAGGGCAGAGAATTCTACTAGGATTTGTTGTATGGTCCATGGCAAATTTTATAAACATTTCCACTCCTTCCTTATACTCATGTGTCAGACGGTTTGCAAACATCCAAGAACGATCCATATTCTATCAACATAACATGAAGTCATTAATAATTAACTCGAAAAGTATATATGACATTCTTTAGATATAATGACTAACTACATGCCTAATTAACACCTATAACATACTAACTAACAAAGGTTGAGGTTCCTATCCTATCTAGATTTGTCAAATTCGTATCATATTATTTTATGACTATTGTTCCTAGTCTATGAAAATTTCAGCAACATTTCCCCTTGGTTTTCCAAGCACACACAATACAACCTATGAGTTTTATTTCACATAGATTATATATGCATGAACTCGGAGAACAAGAGGAAAAACGTACTGAAATGAATCATAGACCAAAAACATACAAATCATAAAGTAATATATTTAATACGAATTTACAAATTTAGACTGTCCAAACATGGACAATTTAAGAATAAATTGTATATTATGTCAGTCATAATATACAATTTCTTTTTAAGCAGGAAACTAAGGTTAATGCATGTACATACAAATAACCAAATAATTATAGTTGAAAGAAAAAGGATAATATGATAAAGGATATACCTGATTAAAGTCAATCACCAATAAGCAGTGTTGAATTATAACCAGCTAGGAAACAATACCCGAAAAAAAAGTCAAGTCATAAAATTTACTAGTTAAAAAAATTAATAGTCCTAAAAATTTGAGCAGCATTTCATCTATTTCTTTAACATTCCCATAATTAAGGAAAAACAATTTTAACTCTAAACCACCAGCTACCAGTCCAAAAGAGATCAATATGAGTAATATATATTTATATAACATTACTAAATGCATATGTAGTATGTACTTCATTTATTTAACATTCTCAAATTTATAAAACACATTTTTAACTCCAACCAACAACAATTTCTTCCAAAAGTGTTCAATAATAATATGTACACATAATTAATTTTCATATACAAATTTCAATGTTATTTAAACTTACTAACACAATCACAGTGTAGATAGCAAAACAATGGGTGCAAATAGAAAAAGCAGTGGGTGCATATAGCAAAACAACATGTTCAGAAAAAAAAGGGTGCACAAGCAACAAAATAGGTGCAGAAGCAAAAAAATGTGTAGGGTAGGGTTTCCCTTACCCTTAGTGGCCGCGAAATGGAGAGTGTGGGGAAGGGAAGCCGCCGCGCCGGAAGGAAAGGAGGAAATGAGACACTCCGCGCCGGAATGGTAGGTTGAGGACGGTGAGGGAAGCTTGCTCACTTCTACGCACTTGCTCACGATGAGGGAAGGAGGACTTGCGGCGGAGAAGGAGGGGAGTTATTCACGGTGAAGGAAGACCGTGCACTTGACGGAGGGAGACGGAGGGAGACGAACGAGCTTGAGGAAGACGGAGGGAGACGAACGACGAAGGGAACGGAGGAGGAGGACGGCCGTGGAGCTCGACGGAGGGAATGTAGAAGCTTGAAGATGAAGGAGAATGGAAGGGTTTAGAGAGAGAGAGACACAGTGTGAGAACGCGGGAGAGAATGGAGCAAAGGGTTCATTAATTTCTGCTGCAAAAAAACAATTTTCATAAATTTAATCAGAAAAGAGGGCGCTCCACTGGAGCGCCCTGGAAAATTAAACAGAAAAAAAAGGAGGGCGCTCCATGGAGCGCCCTCTATAGCGGAGAAAAAAAATAGCAAAGAGGGTAAAATATTAATATTCATGGAGGGCGCTCCCTGGGAGCACCCTCATTTCCAGACATTAAAAAAAAATTAATATTATTGGAGGGCGCTCCATGGAGCGCCCTCCTTTCATCAGAATTAAACAAAAAAAACGCTGGGAACGAGGGCGCTCCCAGGGAGCGCCCTGCAAAAAGAAAAAATAATATTGATAATCACCAGAAGTGTATGTAAAAAAAAATAATATTGATAACAAGGGCGCGCAGATGGAGCGCCCTCTATTTTACCTATAAGGGCGCTCCCGCCCAAATTTTAAGCGCCCTGATTTTAAAACGATTGTTTTAGACGCTAACCAACACGGGAGCGCCCTAAAGACAGTGCTCTGATATCCTAAAATTGGCATAGTGATATCACCTATCACATCTCACATATCTCACATTTCTTTCTCTTCTATTTATACCTCTCTCATAATTGTATAGGCCTAGGGATGTTATATAATATTATTGTCGGAATATCATTTCTCATATCATAATGTATTAGTACATAGCATATGCATGATGCATGTGCTAGAACTTTATGACCCCATATCTTTTTCCAACCATCGCTACCAATTAATATAACCATTAGATGGGTCCCATATCAAGTGGGGCGGATTTAAGGGTGGACAAGCATTTTTTTTACACTATATATTATATATAATAAAATAAAAAATTATTAATATATAAATATAATAAAAAAAAATAGATAAAGAGTGTGATATATTTAATTTTTATAATTTAAATTTTATTTAATATTTTGTATCAAAATTTAACCCCTTTAAGTGATTTTTATTAAAAAAAATATTCAATACAAATACTATAATTGATTACGTTTATAATATAAATGTACGATATGTGTAATTTAAATAAAAATATGATAACTAACGGGATTGGTTCAAGTGGTACGTGTTTGATTCCCCTTAAACAATATATCGGCTCAAGCATGATTGCCTCTCGTACGTATAGAATACATGTCACCTTTTCTTTGTGTTGTATATTGTTTTTTTTTGTTTGAATTACATGTATCCTCCATGGGAAGCAATCCTGCGCGAGCCGGGAACATTCACATTATGATGAGACTAGCTCTCCCAGCGGAGATTTTTTCCGGGAACATCCACATCATGGTGAGGCTAGCTCTCCCGACGGAGATTTTTTCCATTCACAGGACTTGAACCTGGGACATTGCTTAAGGGAAATCAAGTATGTATCACTTGAATGTGTTGTACATTGTTGATATATTGATTATTTTGGGTCTTTCCTTGTTCTTCATGTGCTACGCAGCAAATGTATTAGATAAATAATATCCATGCAACAAATTCATACAATATACTTTTGTTTCTATCCCTCTCCGTATTGTATGTATAAGATGTTGTATGACCTTTCTCAATGTAATATAATAATTTGTCTCCTTCATATTCTTCTCATTTCTTGAATATTTTTAATTTGTATTTTAATAAAACTATCGAAAAAATTATTTCTAAAATAGATATACAGCCGAAGATATATTTATTATCACCTCCTATGCTTGATTTGAGAAATCTAATGTAGCGTTTTGATAGATGAATAGAACGAGACAAAATATAATGGAACAGAACAAAATAAAATGTAACAGGACAAAAAAATTTTATGTGTTGTGTTTGGTAACTACAGAACAGAACATGATTATATGTGTTCATTTATACATACATACATACACACACACACACACACACACATATATATATCCTTATCCTATTTATTATTTAATTAAGTATTGAAAATTTTAATATGGGGTGTTGGACGGTGGTAGTAGGGGGTATAAAGCGGCAGTGGTAGTGGCGGTGGTGGTGACAGTGACGGCAGCGGGAGTGGCGACGGTGGTGGCGGTAATGACGATGGTGGTGTAGAGTGTTAAGCGACAATGGTGGTGGTAAAAGGTGTTTGGTGATAGTGGCGGCGGTGATAGAGATGGTGGTGGTGGCGGCGGTGGCAGTAACGACAAAAGCGGTGGCAAAAACGATGGTGGTGGAGTAGGGTGTCGAGCAACAATGGTGGTGGTGAAATGTATTAGGTGGTGGCGGCAACGACAAAGGTGATGGTGGCGGTGGCGGCAGTGGCAGTGGCGGTGGCGGTGGCGGTGGTGGTGGCGGCGGCGGCGATGTAGGGTGCCCGACGGCAATGGTGATGATAAAATGTGTTAGGTGACAATGACGAATAGCAATTTTGGGAAGAAGGTTAGGAGAGTCGGTAGTAGTTTTTTCAATAAAAAAATTAATAATGAGATGTTGTGCTCTGTTCTTCTTGGTTCCACGTTTTTTTATTGAACCAAAGTGTCTCACTATTTCAATGATATATCATGTTCTGTTTTACTTTTAAAATACACCAAACATAGAATAGAACTCATATGTCTCATTCTGTTCCATTCCGAAATGTCTACCAAACGCTACCTAAAAATGTTTTTTTTCAGCCATAAATATAAGAAATATAATATCATTTTTAGTTGTATTGATAGTTAATATTACCCTTAATTCATTGTGAGTGATTAATGAGGTACTCACTTATTCAATCGTTTAATATTAAGGTTATTTTTAGAACAAAATTTAAACTAATGATATTATTAATTATGATTAATAAATTTCAATTCATAATTTTATCTTAATGATTTTGATAATTTTTTTTGTATAAAAACGATATAGTTAATGAAAAATTTCCAGGAAAATAAAAACAATGATTGAATAATAACTGTTGGGTGATATCTTTAATTGATTTGATTTTATTGTATTTTTTATTTACATCTTCGCACAATTTAATAAAGCTCTTTTATACACAGGACCAGAAAATATTTTAAAAATGCTATTGAATTATTATTATTATTATTATTATTATTATTATTATTATTATTATTTAGGTTTAATTATACTTTTGATCTCCCAAGTTTAGTTTTAGAGCAATTTTGGTCTCCCAATTTTTAATTGCTCGAATTTAATACTTTTTTTTTAATTGTGACAAATGTGGTCCTATTATTAAGTGACAATTCAATTGCTAATAGAAAACTGATGACGTGGCTAATATATCTAACACATGGATTAATGGAATTATTATATGACCTAGAATTTTAAATTGCTTAAAAGAAAACTTAAACAAATATTGATATATATTTTCTCTTACCCTTTAATTTTGGGTATACCCCTTTCTCTTTAGAAGATTAGGGTTATGGCCTAAATTGCTCATCAGAAACTGTGAGACATTTTCTGATGAAACAATAATATAGCACTGAAAATCAATATTAATAAAGAAAAACAACAGATTAAAAACAGGAATGAGAAACAACGTAGTGATACAGACATAATTAAGACTGAAAAACAAAATCCCGCTGAAAATCAATAGTCTTGATAAACATAGTCATAATAATGTTGTTAAGGGACATAGTCATAATAGGGGTTTGGAAATGTGAGCAATTGGGGTCACAACCCCAACCTTCAAATGAAAAAAAAGATACCCTAAATAAAAAGGGGTAAAAGAATATATCAATATTTGTTTAAGTTTTCTTTTAAATAGTTTAAAAACCTAGACTACATAATAATTCTATTAATTCAGGTCAAACACATTAGCCACGTCATTGACTTCTGTTAGCAATTGGATGGTCACTAGGGTAGGATCACATTTGTTATAATTAAAGAATGGAAGAACTAAATTCAAGCAATTAAAAATTGGGAGACTAAAATCGTCCCAACATTAAATTTGGACACTAAAAGTATAATTAAGTCATTAATTTAGTAAAAGAGTGAACGAAACAAGGAAAAAGATAACAAATTTAATTATATAATGAGAATGGTTATGATTGAATGTAATAATATCGTCACATTGTCAGAAAATTAACTTTTAGCCGAATTAAGTTAAACTATTAAGAATAATTATTAGATTAATTTGTGTAATAAAATTATTTTATTATATATTAACATTAATTAATATATGAATAAAGAAACGATAAATGGATGATTGTCATAAAATGTCGAAATTTATGAAAAATTAATATAAAAAGATTAATGATTTTGATAAGATAACCCCGAATGAAATTTTTTTATTTAAAAAGAAATTAAGTATTTTTAAAAATACATGATTTAATTAATATGCAAGATTAGTGTATAAAAGTTTTACAATGTTATCCAATTATATATCAATGTCAGATTATATATATATTTGTTATTAAACTTAATAAATATAAATAATGTAACAACATATTTATAGATGAGAGTTATATCCATTAAATCTAATATTATTTTAATAATTTTTTTTTATTGATATTCACCGTTAGGAGTGATATTATTAAAATCGATAAACTAATTAATTAACAAATAATTTTCTTTCCTATAATTAACTGGCAAATTGAAGTACGTACAACACCTAATATATATATAGTTCTTTCAGATAATGAGAACGCAAATTAGCTAGTTGTTAGGAAGTTTATTCAATATATGTACTCGAGTTTGAGTCAATTATACGTTAAATATTGAGCACCATTCTAGCATGGACCAAATTTTAGCCCAACCTACATTTAATTGACTATTAAAAGTGAATAATTTTTTTATCTTTTATTAAATAACTCTTATATGATTATTTGAGTTTAATTTAAGGATAAATATAGATTTACAATATAATATATACTAGTTTTGTTGAGAATTTATCAATTTAAAATTGAAAAAAGAATCTTTTACATTACACGCTACTATTGATTTGGATTTTTATTTTTTTCAATCAATATTTCATAAAAGTAATTGAAAATCAGTTTAATATTAATTATTAATAAAATAAATATTGAGTTTGATAATCAAGAATTTAAATTACTGTATTGAATATATGCTCTATCCTAGACACACCCAAATATTGAAAGAGAAAAAACTATTCAGCAATATTTCGTCTTAATTTGTTAGCCCCGCAAGGCATTCCATCCAACCAAAAAGGTAAAAACCTAAAAAATAGGACAAGCATTTCTGTCTATGTTTGATTGTTTAGTAACGTGAGAAAATACATGACCCCGGCCCACAATTAATATTAATGAATTGCTGATCACATAATTGATTCCAAAGATAGCGATATATATGTCCTATCCGCTCCGCGCACGCGTTTTTGTGGCTATTAATATGCATATATTCCTTGCTTTGTGATTCTCACTTTCTAGCTACCCAATGGAGAAGGACATGGCAATGGCTTTCATTCCAGCAGCTCATGCCACGGAGCCTTTGAGCAATGCCGAGCTCTCTAGAGAAGAAGAGACACAGAGAGACATTGATGATGAAGCTGAGAATAATAAACATATCAACCTTGCTATCACCGAGTGCACTACTGGCGAGACACAACACAATTTGGCTGCAGTAATTGCTCACTATGTCCACACTCTAAATCAATACAACTCTCGCAACTTGGGTACGTAGCCTTTAATTAATTGGGTGCATGTTTTTACTCTGGCTGTCTATAAAATTATATATTACTCCTTAGTCCTTTTTATAATACCCCTTCTAGAAGAATTGAGTGTCCCTTAATATAATTAAGATCATTTGCAGATGTTTAGATGAATTAATCATTTTTTCCATTTTTTGCCGTTCATTAATGTTTAATTCTTTTTAATTCCTCGTATATTGATTAGTGTGAATAGTTAATGAAGTTTTATCCACATGTTCAACTACACCATTGCAAATAGGGGTATATTTGAAATATTATATTTTTTTTAAAAGACCAATGCATTAACCAATTTTTCTTAAACTGCGTCAAAGTTGGGTCTTATAACAAGGGGCGTGTTTGGTTTAACCTAAAATAAACTTACATCTCCAATGTCATAAATAAGGGGAATCCAAACTTGAGTTTCACCCGTATCAACGTGAAACCAAACAATACAATAATATTACTCATGGCTTCCACTTACTACTGCAGGCTACCCCACTAATCAGGACTTCAACTATGACGCATTAGCACCGTTGCTTCATTTTCACCTAAACAATGCTGGCGATCCATTTCTAGGTAGCAGCTTCTCTCTGAATTCAACAGCATTTGAAGTGTCGGTGCTTGATTGGTTTGCGAATCTGTGGGAGATAGAAAAGAGTGAGTATTGGGGGTACGTCACAACTGGTGGAACTGAAGGCAATCTTCACGGGATTCTAGTAGGGTCAGTTTTTATTTATTGAACTTTATTTTTATTTTAGTGTCTTAAGCTTTAATTTTGATATTTCAAAAATATGTGATCCTAAATATAAACACTCATGAATTAGATGTATATATATATATAGGAGAGAACAATTTTCAGATGGAATCTTATATACTTCAGAAGATTCACATTATTCAATATTCAAAATAGCAAGAATGTATCGAATGCCGTGTGTGAAAGTTGGCACTTTAGTGTCTGGTGAAATCGATTGTGCTGAACTACAAACTTCACTACTTGCTCACAAGGACAAGCCAGCCATCATCAATCTAAACATAGGTCTCTTCTTGTCTTTGACAAGCTTATATATGCATGAATTTTTGTACAAAATGTTTCTATAAACACTTAATTGGCTTATTGAACTTATAAGGGTTCAATCCTCCTGCTGTAGGGACGACTATGAAAGGAGGTGTTGATGACCTTGATCTTGTCATACGAACACTTGAGAAATGCGGTTTCACTCAAGATCGATTCTATATTCACTGTGATGGAGCCCTACTTGGAATCATGTTGCCTTTCCTCAAACAAGTGAGTTAAATGTTATTTAAATAAAAAGCCTTACTTTGACATAGTTTGCTAAGAGACAACATCCAAGAGACAAAATTGAAGTTTGATTTGGATTACCGAAATATTTTTTCTCCTTTTTTTTCAAAAGTAATTCTTTTATTGGAGTATGATGTGTAAGGAATAGAAAGAAAGAAAGTAGAAACAAAACAGAGAAGATAAGAGTGTCCTTCTAATTAGCTGGACCACTTTAATTAAAAATGGTCTATATTGCTCCATTCTATTTTGTAATTCTGAAAAATTATTTAATTTGTAATAGATTTAAAAATTTCTAAAATTACATATATGTACCCCACAATTTTTTTCCATTAAAAACATCATTTTCAAGGAAAATTACATAGTTTACCCAAAAAGATGTGAATCTGGACAAATACTACTGAAAGTAACCTTGGCCTAAATTCATGTTTTAAATGGACAAAACGCTAATAATTTGTTGGGATTTGGAAGGGAAAGTTCACTTGGACTGGTGATTTACGGTATAAATAGCTATCAACATATCGTGTTATTTTTTACTCTTAATGTTGAATAAGCTAATTTTTTTTAAATGGCATAAAGACATGTGCAGTAGTGCATAGCAGTAAGCACCTCCTAGCTCGCTCAGGTGATTCATCTTAAAATCACTTATTTTTTTCCGTGCATAAGAAGGAGTAGGAGCATAATTATTATAGATTTTTCTGATAAAAGCAGAACGTCTTTCTTCTGTTCATGGAATGGGAACTGGATTTTTTACATAGTCTCTCTTAACGCCTTGTTATGATAATTTTACTGAAGATTATTTTAGCCTGAAGTGAGGGGTTTATCTATGGTGGACCATGGTTCATATGGTCCAAAATGTAAAATATAGTAATTTAAATCTCTAATCATCAAATTCAATGCTCATTTTTATTAATGATTGATATTAAAATAGTTTCAAATTGCTTTTTATGAAATATCTACTTGAAAACAATAAAAACTCAATTCGATATTATCGTATAATGTAAAATTTTGCCCTTCAACTTTAAACTGATATATCCTCAAATGAAATTAGCATAGATTGTATTGTAAATTCATATTTTTCCTTAAATTAAACTCAAATAGTCATATATATAAAGATTATTTAATAAAAAAATTATTCATTCACTTTTATAAGAAAAATCATTCACTTTTATAAGAAAAAAATGGAAGCCGGACTAGGTGAACCAAATTTTATTTTTTTTACGTAGAATCGTCCTGAAGTGAGATGTTGATCACGTTGAAACAATAATTAAGAATAAATTCTGTTTTTATTGAAGTTCTATCCCAAGGAAAATGCATGAGTTGCTTTCAAATTATCTTTGGAAACCCAACGTACGAAAATAGTCTTCTCATTCACATGAAAATTTAGAAATTTTCAAACCTGCTGTTGCAAAATATTGAATAGTTTTTCATAATTGCAAAAATAGAATATTATATGGTGTGGACCACTTTTAAAGTAATCCATCTTTGAAGCTAATAAATGGTGCAATAAGATATGATAGGAAAAGAAAAAGGGAGAATTTTAGAATGGAACATTAAAAAAAAGTAATTTATGTTTGAGCCTTTATTATAAATAGTATAAATTTAATATTAAAAAAATTATTAAAATATATTATAAAAAAGTTACTTTTATAATAATAAAAATGAGACTCTACCCTACATAGACCCAAACTTAAAATAATTTATCTTAAAATTTTAAAAAAGAAATGAAAAAAATAAGATATAAAAAGAAATATATGTGAAATTAAAAGTATGAAAAATTTAGAATTGTTTTCTTTTCTCCATTGTTATCCCTTCAATTATAAACTGACAAGAAAAAAAACTAAAAGAAAAGCTATGAAGAAATGATAGTTATGTACAACATTTTAATTTTTCTACCATGGGAAAGAAAGGAAAGAAAGAAAATGTGTAAGGTAATGGAAAGAGTTGAAAACAAAAAATATATTATATAAATTATATAAATTTATTGTATAAACGGTTCCTACTTAATTGTGATTTCATGTAAAATATTATTTGGGTGATTAAACAGGCACCAAGGATCACCTTCAAGAACCCATTGGAAGTGTAACGGTATCTGGTCACAAGTTCTTGGGATGCCCAACTCCTTGTGGTATTGTGATAACACGTTTAAAATACATCAATGGACTGTCTAAAGATATTGAAATCATTGCTTCAAGAGATGCCACAATCACAGGTAGCCGTAGCGGACATGCTCCAATCTTCCTCTGGTATGCTCTCAAAAAAAGGGGGTTAATAGGACTCAAGAACGAAGTACATAAATGCATAATGAATGCACGGTACTTGTATGATCGACTACGTGATGCCGGTGTTGGTACGATGTTAAATGAGTTTAGCAACACAGTTGTCTTTGAGAAGCCCTTGGATGATGACTTTACTCGTAGGTGGAATCTAGCATGCAAAGGAAATATTACACATGTGGTGGTGATGCAACACGTTACCATTGAAATGCTTGACTTCTTTGTTAGTGAATTTCTTCAAAAGCGATCCATATGGTTGAAAGATGGACATTCTCAGTCCTTATTAGAGACGAATGCAGAGGGGGCGGCATGTGGACCTGATCCCCTCCCTTGCTCCTATAATTAATGATTAAACTGTTAATTTGGTCCCTGAAAGATTGAAGGACCTTTATTTAGTCTTCGAAAGAAGGAAATTGTCAATTTAGTCATTGAATGTACTTTCTGTCTTTCAATTTAGTCCCTCTATTACAATCCGTCAGTTAACCTTAACGGAGACGCTGACGTGACACGTCAAGTGCCACGTGTACATAATGATGTGTCAATAAAATTATTCATTTTAGTCCCTCATAATTAAATTAATTCATTTTAGTCCCTCATTAATGTTAATGATTTCATTTTCATCTCTCCTGCTAAGAAACCCTAACCTACAAACTGACAATAAATTTTTTAGACCAAAACGAAGAATTATTTAATATGCAATTTTTGGACTCACCCCTCATTTTGGTACCCTAAAAGATTTGGAGTCAGTCATATTAGTCCCTGAAAAAAGGAAATTACATTTTTTGTCCCTAAAAAATGAAATGTTATTTAATTTTAGTACTCGTAAAATAAAAATTCGTCAACTTTAGTTCTTTAAAGATTTTTTTGGATGTCAATTTAGTCCCTAAAAATGACTAAATTAAATGAATTTTTCATCTTTTAAGAACGAAAATGCAATGTCCATCTTTTAGGACTAATGTAACCGACCCTAAATCTTTTAGCCCTAAAAGATGGAAATTGCATTTTTGTTATTGGAAGATGAAAAATTCATTCAATTTCGTAATTTTTAGGGTCTAAATTGACTTTAAAAAATATTTCAAGAACTAACGTGAATAAATTTTCATTTTTCAATGACTAAATTGAATAATTTTTCATCTTTCAGGAACGAAAAACGCAATTTCCTTTTTTCAGGGATTAATATAACTGGCTCCAAATTTTTAAGGGTACCAAAATGAGGTATTAATTAGTCCAAAAATTGCATTTTAAATTCTTCATTTTGGTCTAAAAAATCTATTGTCAATTTGGGGGTTAGGGTTTCTTCTGTTTGAAGTTGGAAGGAATATGCATGTTGTTAAAGTTAAATGTAGCAGGAGGGATGAAAATGAAATAATTAACATTAATGAGAGACTAAAATGAAACAATTTAATCATAAGGGACTAAAATGAACTATTTTGTTAATGAGGGATTAAAATGAAAAAATTTATTGACACGTTATTATGTACACGTGGCACTTAACATGCCACGTCAGCATCTCCGTTAAAATTAACTGACAGGTTGTAACAGAGGGACTAAATTGAAAGACGGTAAGTACATTCAGGGACTAAATTGACAATTTCCTTCTTTCAGGGACCAAATTGATAGTTTAGTCTATAATAATTAATAGTAGAGAAATTCTAAGGTACCCCGCGAGAGAGTGTTTTGGTACCTTCTTTGACCATACAATAAATTTCTCTTGACTTTTCTAAACGGTTTTAGTATATATTCTTACATTTACGGGACAATGTTTTAACTATTAAATTTGTATTTTTAATTTTTGGAAAAAAAAAATTGACCCCCTATAACTATATCCTGTATTTTAATTGTGTTCCCTAATATTTTATATTCTCATTTGCATACATGTATGTCTCATTCAAAATCCATTTTATATCTTTGAAATGATTTAGCATGGAGTACATGACTTGTTCCTATGTAACTTTGGCTTTTATAATTCCCTTCAATCCAAAAAAATAAAAAATAAGAGAGGTAACCAATACCATTTCTCATCAAAGGGTACCAAAATATGACCCTTAATATATAGTATATGTAATTTTTTATATAAATAAGTAAAATATTTT
Source organism: Sesbania bispinosa (assembly GCA_026901365.1). Lineage (NCBI taxonomy): Eukaryota > Viridiplantae > Streptophyta > Magnoliopsida > Fabales > Fabaceae > Sesbania > Sesbania bispinosa. Next base: position 1,876,108 of record QLOH01000085.1, on the reverse strand, counting down.
AAATTCAATTAAATATATATTATTAATATAAAAAGTTATATGTATTTTTATGCAAAAATTATGTTTAATTAACATTCAATTCATACTTATTTGATGTCAAATATCAATTTTTATATTATTATTATTGATATTTGATATAAGAATATAATTTTTTAATAAAACCCCTTAAATTAATAATTTATAAATAATTTCGACTCCCATTTAAATCATTCCTTGTCCCCAGCATTTATGCATTGCAAATGATGTTGGTTAAATTGTTAATGAACGATATTCATTACTGAGGATACTTATATTAAGTGGAATTCAAGTCAGTGTATGTATGCTTAATAAACCCCTTCATGACCCAACTTTTTTATTTTGATAATATATTATTTTTGAAAGGAATATTTTATTTTGATCTATAGGATTTAAGTGGATATAGAGTTACTCAATAAACCCTTCTAATTTACATGTATTGCGGATAATATTTAGAATTCAATTAATATCATTAGTCATTACATTACATAGATTTAATTAGATTTTATGAAAAATATCTTAAAATTTGCTTAAATAAATATTTACAGGCCAACAAATATTAAAAGAGATATATTTTGTACATTAATATTATTTATAAAAATATACTACACCAATATTTGTAAAATGAGATTCAAATTCAAATTATTTACAAGGTGATAAAAATTGATATCAAATATTAACAAATGACATGTGGTTGTGGAGTGAAAATACTCAAACATTAAAATATCAAATGAAATATCTTATTTATTTTATCAACTATTATTTATTATTCTAATTTGAAATATTGGGTCATTTAAATTATGTTTCACGGTGGGAAGAAGAAGGAAAGGACAAATGTTGATGTTGATGATATCAAATCTTAAAAAGCACTATATAATACAAAACTGTGAATGTTCATTTTTTTAATATATAACTTTCAAAAATTACAGTTGGTGTTCATGTTTCACAATAGTGAACAATACTAATGTGAAAAGTAACCAAAAAATGTACATTGCGCTATTAAAATAGGGTGACGAATCCGGTGTCGTCAATAAATTATGGGTAAAGTTGCAGTCATGAGTTGTCACGCCCTCGTAGTGCCATGTGTAATTCACTATCTATTTCAGCTAAAATTTGTTAATTTTATCTAATCACCAACTTGCCCAATTAATTGCCTTTTTGTAATTAGAGTAAATAGGGTACAAATTACATTTTTATGGTTTCCCTCCCATTTGATAAAATATTCATTTTAATCTGTAAAGTATCCTAATCCCAAATTATAATTTCCTAAAATTAATAAGAACCCTAATCCCAATTTGGGGCTTTTTCGTTTTCGTTTAATTGTGAAGAACTATACATTTAATTTCGTTTTCATTTAATTTCTTTTAATTACATTTTTGTTTAATTTTGTTTTCGTTTACTTTCATAAAATCTAAAAGAAGCCTAATCCAATATTCTATTGGTGGAATTATTCCAATGGTCTGCCATACACCTGGGATATTGTCGAAGAAGATGAAATCGAAATAAGAAATGCTATGATTGTAGAAGAGGAACGCGACAGTCACGGAGAGATGGAGGGCCGTGGGGTTAAAAATTCATTAACAAATAATATGGATAAAGTCATAATGTGATAAATCTCCTAAAACCTAAATCTTGACCTGTAGTAAGCATAAATGATGAAATTTATTAACAAATAAAACTGCCTCACCGTTGAGGTCTTCAGGAAAACAGGGAATGCATTGCCTCTAATCTGGAATGAATCTATTATATTACACCAGAACAGTTGTTTGGGCACTGTTCATTCAGTGTTAAATTTTTTTGGCCGGTCAACGATTTTGTGGGTCATTGACCATGTAAAACATGGGTTGGGCTTCCAATTTGTATATGTGTTTTTATCTAATATACTCTACGGGAGATAGTCCCATTCCTACCATTTTATTTTTTTCTCCTAAAAACATCACATCATCCTTTTTACTTTCTTTTTATTTTTTTATCAAAATTATATCTTCATTTATTTAGTTTCTATTGTAGTGTTTTTTTATGAATCACGGGTATCCTCCACGGGAGACGGTCTGAATCATGTCGTTTTCTTTTTTCTTTTATTTTTTTTATCTCACTTTCATTTCCTTTTTTTATTTTGATATTAAAATATTTTCTCTCATTATTCGTTTTATTAATATATATGTTTCTTTATAAAAGAAATTTTTTAATCACTGGCGGATATTCTCCACGGGAGACAGTTCTGTTCCTACCATTTTATTTTTTCTCCCAAAAACATCACATCATCCTTTTTACTTTTTTTTTTTCATTTTTTATCAAAATTATATCTCCATTTATTTAGCTTCTACTATAGTGTTTTTTTAATGAATCATGGGTATCCTCCTGTAAACTGCGGGTATTCTCCACGGGAGACAGTCCTGTTTCTACTATTTTATTTTTTCTCAGACATTAATTTTCTTTTTATTATTATTATATGACATTTAATGTACATAAACACATTTATTATATTTCCTAGTATGCGTTTTTATGTAATTAAAAATCAGAAATGGACGATGACAAAAACCGTATCATCCTTTTTACTTTCTTTTCATTTTTTTATCAAAATTATACCTTCATTTATTTAGTTTCTATTGTTGTGATTTTTCTCCTTTTTATTTATTTTTAATTAATCATTCACTTATAATATCATTCTTCTTCATTCTCACGTTATAAAGTGATCCTCCACGGGAGGCAGTTTTAAACATGTCGTTTTCTTTCCTTTTAAAAACCATCACATCATCCTTTTACTTTCTTTTTATTGTAGTGTTTTTTATGAATCATGGGTATCCTCCACGGGGGAGACGATCTTACTTCTGACATTTTCTTTTTTTCTTTTATTTTTTATTTCACTTTCATTTTTTTTATTATGATATTAAAATATTTTCTCTCATTATTCGTTTTTATTAATATGTTTCATTATAAAAGAAATTTTTTATGAACTGCGGGTATTTTCCATGGGAGACAGTTTTGTTCCTACCATTTTATTTTTTTCTCACACATTAATTTTCTTTTATATTATTATTATATTAAATTTAATGTAGACCAACACATTTATTATATTTCCTAATGTGTGTTTTTATATAATAAAAAATCAGAAATGGACGATGACAAAAACTGTATCGTCCTTTTTACTTTATTTAACTTTTTTTATCAAAATCATATCTTCATTTATTTACCTCCTATTGTAGTGTTTTTTCCTCCTTTTTGTTTGTTTTTAATTAATCATTCACTTATAATATCATTATTCTTCATTCTCACGTTAGTAAAGTGATCATCCACGAGAGACAATCTTAATCCTGTCGTTTTCCTTTTTCTTTATTTTTTATCACACTTTCATTTTCTTTTTTATTATGATATTAAAACATTTTAACACATTATTTGTTTTTATTAATATGTTTCATTATGAAAGAATATTTTTATGAATTGTGGGTATTCTCCACGGGAGACAACCCCGTTCCTACCATTTTATCTATTCTATTTAATCTATATTAAAATTGTTCCTACAATACAAAATGTCGTGTTTTCAAACTTCCATTTTTTTTAGTTTTTAATTCTCAATTTAGTAATGTTTTTTTATGTAACGAATAACAGGTATCCTCCACGGGAGAATCTTGCTTTTGTCGTTTTCTTTTATTCTATCGCACTATTGTTTTCTTTTTTTATTATATTAAAATCATTTTTACTAATTATTCATTCTTATAATTTGTTTATGCATAATTCTAACTAATAATACCGTGCATCGCACGGGTAGAACACTAGTTATTTGAATTAGGGTTCAAATAAGATAACACAATTTTAATGTTAGCTCCACAAATATGTTAAAAGAATGAGGGTCAAATTTGATTTCTTTTTTTACAGCTGACGTGTCACAATTCATCCATGTGTATCAATTAAACTGTTGACACCTAACAAATGTATCACTGCCCATAATTTTATAACTTTACCGTAGAATCTACCTTAAAATAATTAACATTCACTATTTATATATTTGTTAATCATCAATAAAGGTTGCTTTTCCCTAAAAGAAGAGAGTTTTTATTGTTTTTTTTGTCAGTGGAAGTGAACATAAGTTTTTATTGTATAATATATCAATATAATTTTTTATTGAAGTAATACTGAAAGAATTCAATTTAGTTAGTTTTTATAATATCATATATTTGTACTAATTCGAAATTGAAATTAGTAAGCCATTTTATCTCATAACTGATTGTTTTAAATTTATATAAAAAATTTTGAAAATTATCATCCATGTGTAACAATTGAATAGCAAGAACATACTTATGATATTCACTAAAAACTTATGGAATAAATCACTTCTTATTTAAACATACATTAGAGTTGTAATTGGAATAAAATATGTTTTCACTACTTTTACATTTTTGTCATCATCCATTTTCGATATTTTTTACTACATAAAAATACACATTAAGAAATATAATAAAGTTTTTATTTACATTAAATTTAATGTTATTTTTATATATCATATATCTCTCTATTTATTCCTTAATGTTTTAATTTATTATCTCTCTTATCTATTGATTTATTTATTCTATTTACTTTATATTAAAAAAATTCCCACAAGTAAAGGTGTCGTTTTTCCAACCTTTCCTTTTTTTTCTTTTTTTAGTTTCTTTATTCTCAGTTTAGTAAAATTGTTTTTATGTAATGAGTCACAAATCATCATCCTGGGAAGACAATCTATCTTTTTATCATACTTTCACTTTCTTTTTTATTATTATATTAAAAAAATTTATCTAATTATTCGTTATATTTATCTGTTACATTTCAAAAGTAATTTTTTATAAACCACAGGAGACAGACTTACTCCTATCATTTTTCTTTTTCTTTTTTTTTCATACATTAATTTTATTTTTTTATTATTATATGCAAACAATTTCTCTCATCATTCACTCTTTATTTTTCATTACATAAAAACAAAATTCAAAGAGAATTATGTAGTTCGCACACATAAATTTTCATTATTCATAATGTAATTGAGAACAATTATAAAAGTTTAGAACTAAGGAGTACTATCTCCTTTACCCCATGGATTGGGTGAAGTTTGAGGGAAAGGAGAGGTTGAACATGACTAACATCGTTACTAATTAACTTAAAGAGGGTATTGACTTTTTTAAGGATCAGCATACTAGTTAGAAATAATAGAGAACTCAGTTGAGAAGAACGTGGAAATGTCTTTCAATATTCCAATATGCACCGAGCGGTTACCTAGGTTGGTCAGCAATATTATCAAGCCCTCTATAGAAGAAGATAAGCATGAGGATATCCAAAAGAACATGGAGATGTGAGCCTAACCATTACCAATGCACTGGGGAGACACAGGCTAATTTGGCCAAAATAATCAGCAATTATGTGGGGATACTAAAAATCAAAACAAAGGGTCTATCTATGGTGGACCAATGGTTCACATGGTCCAAAATATAAAAATATAGTAATTTAAATCCCTAATTAATCATCAAATTCAATGTCCATTTTATTAATGATTGATATTAAAATAGTTTCAAGTTATTTTTATGAATATCACTTGAAAATAATAAAAACTCAATTCGATATTACCGTATAATGTAAATTTTGCCCTTTAACTTTAAATGATATATCCTCAACGAAATTAGCATAGATTGTATTGTAAATTCATTTTTTTCTAAATTAAACTCAAATAGTCATATAAATTCAACATTGGCAATCCATTTCTCGGGAGCAATTTCTCTCTAAATTCAACAGCATTTGAAGTGTGTGTGCTTGATTGGTTGCAATCTTTGGGAGATTGAAAAGAGTGAGGTACTGGGGATACGTCACAAGTGGTGGAACGGAAGGCAATCTTCACGCGATTCTAATAGGGTTAGTTTTTATATATTGAACTTATTTTTAGTCTTTTGATTGATCATTTTAAAAATATATCGATCCTAAACACAAACCATAAATTATACTCCCTCCGGTTTTTTTAATAGTCGTTTTAGAGTATAAAATTTATTTTTAAATAAGGTCATTGTTCATATATCAAGGCAACAATAAATGCTAATTTTCCATCTTTACCCTCTTTAAATGGTGGAGTAGTTTATTGCATATGACTAGAAATGATAGAGAACTTTAAATGTTTTAATGAGAGAGAGAAATGGTATATTTGTAAACAATGGAGCTAAAACGACACATTTATTGCATTTCTTAATCTATGCGCAAAAACCTTAAACGACAGATAAAAAAAACGGAGGGGAGTACTTGTTTTAGAGCAGAGTACTTTCGGGCTCAATATTTTGAGTGTGGGAGGCGTGGGAAAGAGGGAAGGAAGATAAAAAGAAAATGAAAATGAAAGACGAGAGAGAGTGAAAGTGTGATACTTGATGTAATGTAATGATTATCATAAACCAACCTACTTTGTGATAACATTAAATTTTTTGTTTTTGACAACACATTTTTTTTTCAACAGCTAATAGACAACAGTTTGTAATTGTTGTTAGAAAATGAGTGTTTTATACAACACATGTTTTGCAATAGTTAATAACACAGTTTTAAACTGGAATATAACTTTTTAATAAAAGCCAATATTTTACAACTGTGGCTGTTAAAAGTTAACCTTAAGAGTTTTAAATGGTTGCCTTAAGCTTTTTTTTTTTATATATAAAACGCTTTATTTTAAAACAATTGTTTGTAAATTAAAGATTTATGTAAAGTTTTCCCTAATTTTATTGTCCCTGCTAGTCCTACTTCATTTTTTTTTAACGCAAACTGTTCATCCACAATCAGAGAAACACCTCTTCTCCTTCTTAAAACCCTAAATCTCACACAGCCGCTTGAAGGTCACCGCCGACCGACCAAGTAATGTATCATGAATGTATGCGTCCTGCAGCGTGAACATGAATGACTCATCTGCCTGAACGCCTTCTCCTTGTCACCTGCTCGTCCAGTCGTCCTACACTTGCAGACTGCATCTACTTGTTACTCCCCCTTGCTTGGAAGAGGTAACCTCAACATTTGGTACTGTTCTTTGCTTCCTATGTGGTTTGATGTTTCATTTGTGTGCTTTATTTCTAGGATCGAGGATTGGATTGTGGTATCTTGTCAAGTAGTAGATTTGAGGGCTTAAAATCTTTATATAATTTTCTTTAACTAGGAATGGGGTCACTGCATTTTTCTTTACCCATCTTCAAGAAGCTGTCAATGTTTTGTTTTATGCATATACATCACCTCTTTTCTTTATCTTTCTCGCTTTCATTTTGTCGAAAACTCATTGCTTATTTTCCTTTTAGGGCTATATTTAGTTTTTAGCATAATATGATGAGATGTCTGCAAAAAAAATACGTGGGGTGAACTCTGCAGAAATCAATCCTTTTCCTATCTTTATAAGCTTCCTGCATAAGTGCTTTATAAAGAATGCCCGTGAAGGTATAGATAGAAAGATCTCTATGGAAAAGTAGTTCCTTGAAACAAGTTACATAATGAGTTTGCAATAAGGATAAATGACTCTGATTCAAACAAATTATAAGTGTTGCAGTAATTGAGAAAGTGTACAAATTTAACCGCTTAATAAGTTGGTTTAGGTTGATATATTGTGCAATTTTTCCCCTTATAGATATTGATATTTCATTATTATGATTCTTTTTCTCCTTTTGAAAAGTACTGTGTTTTCTTCGCAGATAGCTAGTGTTTGCTTTCCAAATTCTTTATTGGGGAAAGCCTAAAAAAATGGAAGAACATAGAGAAGGAGGGAATAAAGGGCTCAAAAGTATGTTGAAGGGCGCCAATCAAACAAAACAAAGGATTACAAAGTCCCTCATCGCCGCCTGTGAAGTGTGAATATTGCATTTTAATTGCACTGTGGTATACTAAGCACTTGGTAAACAAAATTACCTTCTCACCTTTTGCTATATTTTCATCATCGTACTTTTTGGTTCACACTGAAGAGAGATTCATAATATCTATTATTTACTTGTTAGGATTTTAAGTTTTTTTGTTTATCGTGAGATAATGAAAGAGTCAGCAAATCTTCTATATGTAGTGTGAAATATGTATTTAAAATTTATTAACAAATTAAATTACATTTTTTATATATTTTTAATTGATTTCTTTATTGATTATCACTAATCACTATGTTTCTCAATTTTACAGGTTGAAGAAATGTAGGAAGTTAAGCGGTTTTTGGGAAAGGAAACATATTCTAAAGGTGTAGTTAGGAGTTGAAGAAAATTTATATATATATATATATAACTTCTAGTTGTACAATTCTAGTTTATACAGTTAGGCAAATACATTCTTTTATTATTTTAGGATCTTATGTGTATTATTTCCAGATTATAGAACTTTTATAATATGTTTTAATTGATTAATTTAGTGTTACGTGAATTGTCTTTTTTATACATATAACATTTATAGAGTTGATTGTAACAATAAAAAAAAATATAATATCTATTGAAATTGCAAGATCAAAATAACTTTACATTAAAACTTATTAGCAATAAAAAATAATTATTTGAATTTTTAAGTAACCAACGTGAATGGTTCTTAAAAAGTATTATAATTACAATTACAACAAAAAAATGCTATTTATATATATATATATATATGTTTACAGTTAATAACTGTTGCTTATAGGTTTGAGTTTACAATTTTCAACTATTGCGTTTAATATTTTTAGACAATAGTTATTAGTTGTATTTAAAAATTGATAACATTTGAAAACTGTTGCAGTAGTCTCGTCTTATAACTGTTGCCTATTCTCAAAGAATAGGCAACAGTTTCAAGAGTGTAGTCAAAATATGTTAAAAACTGTTTGTTTAAACCAAATAGGATACACTAAAATAGTCTACAGTTGAAAACCTGTTGCCTATAATCTTAAGCAACATTTTTCATATTTTTTGCTACACTTTTGAACTGTTGGGAAATGCAAAATGTTGTAGTAGAATAATGGGGGCAACAATGATCAAACTCTAATCACTTGTCTGAGAAATCAATTATACCAAACACTCAAGTTATTGGGTGGGGGACACATGAATGATTTTATATAATATATTTATAATTAACAATGGGAAAAGAAGAGAAAAATAGGAAAAAAAATGAAGTGTAAAAGAAAGAAAATGTAAGAAATTTTATGTGAAAGAATCTGAAGTATCTTTTTTATATATACAGGAGAGAACAATTTCCAGATGGGATTCTATATGCCTCGGAAGATTCACATTATTCAATATTCAAAATAGCAAGAATGCATCGAATGCAATGCGTGAAGGTTGGCACTTTGATGTCAGGTGAAATTGATTGGTGTTGAACTACATGCTTCACTACTTGCTCACAAGGACAAGCCAGCCATCATTAATCTAAACATAGGTATTCCGATCTTAAACGTTATTACTTTACATATGTGATTTTTAAATAATTGAAATGATATCAATTATATTAAATATCTATCGTAATTTATGCATAATTTATTTTTTATTTTAAAATAAATTATCTAATTGTAAATCAAATGAATTGTCATGTACACAACATATATACAACAAAAAAGCTAGCGTATACACTTTATTTATACTTACATGCACCCAAAATATCCCATGCACATAATGTATACATACTTGACTAAACTAAAAGGATTCTTTTTTATTTTTTGGAACATAAATTAGGAACAAACCATGAAAGGAGCCATCGATGATGTTAATCTCGTAATACAAACACTTGAGGAAAGTGGATTCCCTCGTGATCGATTCTATTCATTGTGATGGAGCTCTATTGGAATGATGTTGCCGTTTCTTAAACAAGTAAGTAAAAGTTTAACTCCATGTTTAATGAAAGAATACTTTGACAATGTACTTAGGAAGAATATTGAAAAGTATCTAAAAGAAGAAATTAACAATAGCAACAAATGCTAAAGATTATACAAGTGCAAACCTAAATATAAAATTATCTAACTTATGTATACGTACCCATTGATTCCTTCTACACTTTATCTCATCTTATAATATTCTCATGGTGGTTACATAGGCTCCAAGGACTACCTTCAAGAAGCTCATTGGAAGTATAACCATTCTGGCCATAAGTTCTTAGGATGCCCAATTCCTTGTGGTGTTGTAATAAACTCGTTTAGAACACATTAATGCCCTATCTAAAGATGTTGAATACATTGCCTTCAAAGATGTCACAATCACGGGTAGCCGTTGTGGGCATGCTTCAATGTTTCTCTGGTATGCTATCCAAAAGAAAGGTTTAATAGGATTTGAGAAGGAAGTGGAGATGTGCATCATGAATGCACGTCACTTACTGATCAACTATGTCTTGCCGGCATTGGTGCAATGTTGAATGAGTTAGTAATATTGCAAAGGTAATATTGCACATGTGGTTTGTAATGCAACACGTCACTATTGAAGTGCTAGACGCTTTTGTTGTTGAACTAATTCAACAACGACTCATTTGGTTCCAAGATGGACTGAGAAAGCTCCTTGCATAGCAAAACGATATTGGTGCAAAAAATTGTGCTTGTTCTTTGCATAATTCTTTCTCATAGAAAGGAATGGACTACATGTTTGATATTAATAAGGTTGGAAAAATGTTCGCAGACATCTGGTATTATTTAGAGTGGAATTTTTAATTCATTGTCATTCTCCTTTTTTAGCGTGGAATTTTAAGGTGTATATCATCTATGGTGGACCATGGTTATTCAGAGAATTTATCTGTTAAAATTTTCTCAAATAATAAATTTTGTAGAAATTCATAGATAATTTTTTAGGTAACACCATGATCAATCATCAAATTCCTCCTCATTTCTTTTAATATTTATAAATAATGTTACTATAGTCATAAGTTATAATACATGCATACTTATACATGTATTTCACACTTGTTGTATTGATGAATATTCAAGCAATAAGTTCTCAAAAATAACATTCGCATTACTTTATTTGGATAAATTATTTTTTAATTAAAGATTTAATTGCACTTTAGTACCTTTATTATAATTAGGATTTAATTGATATAGATCAATGTAATAAGTTTTACACAGACATCCAATAGTGTGTCGCCACATCATTTAATAAATGTGACACCTCATATGTTATTAAATTCAATAAATGATGTGGCGGCACATCATTGGATGTCTATGTAAAAGGAGGCTAAAAAGATCTCCTTAAGATTTTATTATCAAAGATTAAAAAAAAAAAGGCTAAAAGGATCTCCTTAAGATCCTATTGTATATGAATTTCTTGGTAGGACTATCATTGACAAGATCTGAAATACCTCTTGAAAAAACACAGCTCTAATCCAATACATCATACTTTTATAAAAGCATAAACACTCAACATATATTAATCATATTAAATTGTTCCAATTCATAGAGTCATATTATATGTTTTTTCTCCCGAAATCGACCTTTAAAATCAATCAATCTTACCTATTTTTTTTTTTCTAAATCTTTAATCTTATTAGTTTTTTTGTTAACCACATGTATTCCATATTAATTATTAGGAGTAATTCTATTCGGGGCTTAGTCACGGTCAAGCTTGTAACGTCCTAATTCCGCAAAACCTAGAAACAATGCCCGTTGGAAGCACCTTCATAAATTCCTGAAATTATTTTCGTGACATTACCGATATCGTAAACATACAACACATGCAAAGCTTAGGTAATCAACGTTTACTTAAGTGGAACTTTCCAAATATACAGTTATACAAATAATTGCCATTAACTAGCCACAATACAACAAGATTAGCTAACTAAATTACTATCCTCCTTCCTATACAAAAGTCTAGCTACTCTAGCTCATATAACTTCTAGAGGAAATTATTCATCCCTAGACTCAAGTCTACCTTTCCATGCTCCAGCTGGACATCCTGCATAACTAAAATGTTCCACAAAACGTGTGGAGACTTACGTCCCGATGAGTGTGATAAAGCATGCAGTGTAGAGTAGCATATAATGAGATGCAGCAGTCAACATACTCAGCAATTCCAAGACATGAACAATGACTATGAAATTATGAAAACATGATTGTGATGTGTTTTTACCCGACACCCGGGGTCTTTTCTTTAGCTGTGACTGTGATTGAGCGCTCAGCCATGTGACCAAGGAACGTCGTCCAGGGCCACATAATTATCAATGAATAACGATGTTGTCATTTTTAGCTTGAGGACCCCCATTTCCCTCTTGGCCAAGAGTTCGATGTGGTTACCTCGTTTTTCTTATAAATAAATGCCCAAAGGCTTGTGATGGTCCGGAGACCCTATGATAGTTCAAAGACCCTGTGATGGTCCGAAGAGTCTATGACATATTCTTTGATGGCCACTGGCCTATGAATGATTGGAGGTATTAAAAATATATCCATGAGTATGAATGGCATGATGAATACAATAACTAATCCATAAAGATGGTAACTTAAAGACCTAGGTATATTCTAGGGTTTAAGCATATCTACACATACCATTCAAGCAACCACTATAATCCAAAGAATCAACCAATAACACTCACAGACAGGTAAATAAGCAATGGGAGAGAATACTAGGGAGCATACAATAGGGCAATCAAAATGGCAGTGAGTGGGTTACCACACTTTGTTAGCGCAAAACCCTATGAGATTTGGTTTTAATGACAACAAACCTTTTGATCAAACTTAACGTTTTCTATTCTTGAAGTTACTGATGTTTTATATGTGATATCTTAGAAAGACGGGAATCTTATGCTGAGTAAAGAACACGGAAATCAGAAGAGTCACAAACAAGCCCAGACTCCTCAGACTAAAAATGAAGATAAAGGTCAGACTGAGATTGAGCAAACAATACAAGCATTTCCTGAGACTTAGAAACATCAAAATCCTAATGTTAAGAAGTATCAGACTTTAGAATTATTTATGGAGAATGGGCAAAGCTTAGAATGTTCTATATGTTGAAGATAATTTCAGAAGAAGGCCTTAGACAGATTCTTTATCAGAAAACTTTAAGAACCTCAGAATGGTTGAATCTGAAGATAGCCTGAGCTTAGTATGGTGCACATCATAATGCGGTCTTAGCTATAGTTAGAAAGGGTCTTTATTAGAAACGTCAATCATCAAGCTGAGTCTAAGCATCCTACAATGAATAAATCTGAGTTGATTCAACATAAAGATTGTCTTTATGGTTTGAAACTGCTATACTGCTTGTTGATTCAAGATTTACAAAAGAGTACAATCAAAAGTAAAGATCATGAAAAAAATACTCAACCAACTCAGATCGCAAGGTCAAACTGAGACAGGCTCAGATTGCAAGGTCAAACTGAAACAGACTCAAGATTGCAAGGTCAAACGACAGACCCAGACTCAGATTGCAAGGTCAGACTCAGTCTAAGCATGACAAAGAAGCACTTTGAAGTATGAAGCAGAGCACAAGACAAAGCAAGAGTCAAACTAAGACTGACCAAGCTCAGACTCATAGGTGAGACTGAAACTCAGTCTCACCAACTGAGACTCACCAACTAAGACTGAGACTAAGACTGAGACTCAGACTAGTACCTCAGACTCAGACTCAGACTGAGACTAAGACTCAGACGCAGAGGAAAGACTGAGACTCAGATGGGCAAGTAAGACTGAGACTAATTTAGACTTAGACAGAGACTCAGCAATAAAAGCAAGTCAACATAATTACACTTTCACAGCAGAGCCCGTGCCAGAGCAGACCTAAGCCCGTGTCAGAAAAGTGAAAAATAGTCTCTCTCTCTTCCAACGACTAGTATAACAGTTAGTTTTCTGAAGACTATAAAAAGAATCTTATTAGTGCTAAACACTGGCGAGACACTGGTAAGAAAGTGGGTGAGACACTGCTGTACAAACTGAAAAATCAAAGTCTCAAGTGAATCTCAACCTACCTACCTATGCAATCTTAGTTAATATCATATGTAGTAGGTTTAGCTCTTGTTTTGTAATGGTTTATATACATTCTTTGAGTGATTTAGAGAGTGATACCTAGCTGAGCTCACTGTGTATCCGTACTTTGTACGTAGCCTAAGCTAGACCAAATCAATTTCATCAAATCTCACCCCAGACTCAGCTAAGTCAAGAGGTGCCTGAGCTTAGTGTGAGTGACTGTGAGCCTAAAGAAGCAAAGAAAAGATTACTTGTATCTCACCTAAGTTAGGAGGTGCCTAAGCTTAGTGTGAAGCCTGGAGAGGCAGAGGAAAGAATACTTGAATCTCAGCTAAGTCAGGAGGTTCCTGAGCTTAGTGTGAGTAAGTGTGAGCCTGAAGAGGCAGGAAAGAATATTTGCATTTGACAAGGTTGTCATAGTGGAAATCTCACATGGTTGTGGGGACTGGACGTAGCCCAAGGTTATGGGTGAAGCAGTATAAATTTGAGTGTGTTCTCTCTCTCTCTTATTATCAGTCTTTTCATAACTCAGTTTCTGCATAACTAAGATCAGTCCCAACATTTCTTAGATTCAATCTGAGTTCCAAGTCACAGACATGAGACCCACCTCAGATTGAATCTGGATTTTTCATGAACAATATTTTCAAGTCTCTATTCAGCCCCCTTCTAGAGACATCCAGCCAACTTCAGTTGGTATTAGAGCATGGCCTCTTGGGGTTGAGCACACCAACGTGTGAAGAGGAAAAGATCCACGAAAGGAAGAGGGCTGAAGTTAGCACCATTATATTCATTCATGAAGGAGGTTACTCTTGGAATCTTAAAGATAATTTCAAGGAAGAGTCAATCATGCAGAAAACTGAGATAACATCCTACATGGCTCAAGATGACTTTGAGGCAAATGGAAAATGGCTCACATCAAAGATTTAGAGAAACTAAAGGAACAACAACGACTTGGAATAGAGATTGGAAATGTGGCATGGAACAGAGATAAAAGGCAGCCACGAAATGTGTATTGCAGTAGTAGTCTGGAACACCAGCCTAGAACTAAAAAGTTGGACGCTCACGATGAATTGTCTCGGAAACGGCCAGCCTGGACAGTGATGACCAATCGCTAAACGTTTGATAGGAAGGGTGCTTTATGGACTTGGTGTAACATCCTAAATTTTATTAGGATTATTAATTAAATTAAATAGATTAATTAAGAAAATATTAATTAATGGGAAATAAATAATAGGAGTATTGATATTATTAGTTTTATTCCGTATAAATAATTTTTATTGAAAATAGAATAATTGGGGGTGAGAGTGGGCCCAAGCCCAATTAGTTATTTTAGTAAGGAGGGGTTAACAGAGCACCCTAATCCTTATTCGTATCATTCTTCAGTAAGCAAAACGCTAAGGAGGGGAGAAACGGAGTCTCAAGAGAGAGCTGTTGTGGAGTGAACGCCAGAATCCAAGAAAGGACTTCCTGCTGTGATCAAGCATTGCTTAAGGTACGGTAGGGGAGAGGGTATTGCCTGTATATGCATGTAGGGGATGTTTGGGTAGTAATCTAAGATGTATAATTCGAATTTATGAATGAATAACTGAGAATGATGATATAATCTGGTGATTGATGATTTATTGTATGTGTATTGCGAATTTTGAATGAGATAAAGATGATATTGAAATTTGAAAAAGGGATGATAGGGATTGAGAAATTGGGGTTTTGATGAATTGATGGTATAATCTGTAATAGATTGATGATTTACTGAGTATTTGATGTTATTTGAGTATGATGATGTTTCGACGACTGATTAGGGATTGATTGGATGGGTTTAGAGAGGTGAGAAATCGTGAAATCTGCGATCTGCGTCGCGGTACCGATTACCAGATGTGGTAATCGATTACCAGAGTGTTCTGGGCAACCCATAAGCACTATTTGCTTGCGGTAATCGATTACAGGGTGCTGTAATCGATTACCAGAAGTTTGTCTGTGGGTAATCGATTCAGGGGTGTTGTAATCGATTACCAGAGTTTGCTTGCGGGTAATCGATTATAGGAGTGTTTGTAATCGATTACCAGAGACTCTGGTAATCGATTACTGGAGGTTGGTAATCGTTACCAGAGTGACTTGAGATCCTTAGTGATTGATGTTGTTTGATGGTGCTTTATGACGAGTATAATGATGATGATTGACGATGTTTTGATGTTGTTTATGATGATTGATGATGTAATTGATGATAGGGTGTACACTTATGATGATGTAAATGATGATAGTGTGTTATCACTACGATGATGATTAAATGATGATAGTGTGTATCACTTTGATGATGATGTAAATGATGATGTGTATCACTGTTTGATGATATGTTTATTG
Organism: Sesbania bispinosa; assembly: GCA_026901365.1. NCBI lineage: Eukaryota > Viridiplantae > Streptophyta > Magnoliopsida > Fabales > Fabaceae > Sesbania > Sesbania bispinosa. The sequence continues at coordinate 1,859,892 of QLOH01000085.1, read as the reverse complement.
ATGATAGTGCATGTCACTTATGATGATGATTGAATGATATAGTGTATATCACTTTACTTATGATGTTGATGAGTATGATGTTCAATGAAATGATGATTTATGATGATGGTGTATATCACCTTTTGATGATGATTTTCTAAGTTGTGCGGGCCCATAGAGGGGGTACAACTTAGAGATATGCCTTGAACATATGTGATGAGATACCTGAATTGTGCGGGCCCATAGAGGGGTACAATTCGGGAGGTGAACTGAGTTGTGCGGGCTCATAGATGGGGTACACTCAGGGGATCAAGATGGGCGTTTCGATTCACGGCCCATAGAGGGGTGCAACCTAGGAGTGATTGTACGGGCCCATAGAGGGGGTACAACCTAGGGTCGAATGTCGTTGTGGCGCCCATAGAGGGGTACAACCTATCGGATAGTGTGTGGTAACACCGGTAGACCATCTTGGTACTAACTAGAGTGATTGACGAGGTGCACCCATTGTGTGGAGTTCTAAGTCATGATCTTTGGTAGACGATGAGAGGAGTATTGATGTGTGATATTTCTGATAAATGGTGATATTAATTATGTTATGAATATGCTGATGATGAGTATTATGTGTGAGAATAGAATATATGATTATTTGGGTGATGCTGTATGAGACTATATGATCTCTGAATGAGATTCTGATGAGCTGCGTTGATGATTGTCTAAAGGCTATGTTTTGTGTTGTGACCTCGGCCTGTGGTAATGCCCTGTATATGTTATCTAGCTGATTGAATATCTGTTGCTTTTGCTGCATGTTATTCATGGTGATTTAATGTATTGATGGCATGATGTAATGATGTTGTGGGTGAGGATGGGTATTCTCTCTGTGTATGTAAGGTAGTCTTCCTTTTCCTCACCGTTTCTGTGGATTATTTTCAGTGTTGAGGAGACACGAATGGTGTCGATTGAATAAAAGGGTATGCTCTGGCTGATGCCTTGAGTAGGAAGTCTATCCATGTTAGTTCCCCGATGATTAGAGAGATGGATCTTTTAACCCAGTTTAGAGATCTAAGTTTGGCTTGAAATACATCTTCCAGTGTGAGGTTAGGAATGACTAGAGTAAGTAATGATTTGTTGAAGGATATTAGTAAGGCCCAATTAGAGGATCCATTTTTGGTTAGCAGGCGAGAGGCTATAGAAGGATGTAGTGGGGGGAGTTTGTAATTGGTGCCGATGGAGTAGTGAGATTTGGAGATCGAGTGTGTGTGCCTATGAACCTAGCATTAATAGATTAGTACTAGAAGAAGGGCATAGAAGTAAGCTTAGTTTCCACCCTGGATCCACTAAGATGTATCAGGATTTGAAGAAAGTATTTTGGTGGCCTAGGATGAAGAGGGACATAGAGGAGTTCGTGAGTGCTTGTTTTAGTGTGCCAGAAGGCTAAGGTAGAGCATCAAAAACCTTCAGGATTGCTACAACCCTTAAGTATACCTAAGTGGGAGTGGGATAGTATATCCATGGACTTTGTAGTTGCCTTGCCTAAGACTGTGAAGGGACATGACTCAATTTGGGTTATTGTCGATAGGTTAACTAAGAGTGCCCATTTCCTTCCTATCAATGTTAAGTATTCTTTAGAGAAGTTGGCTCAGTTGTACATCAGTGAGATTGGAGGTTGCATGGCATACCATCTAGTATAGTCTCAGATAGGGATCCCAGGTTTACCTCTAGATTCTGGGAGAGTTTACATACAGCAGGCCTTGGGGACCCAACTTAGGCTTAGCTCAGCTTATCACCCTCAGACCGATGGTCAGACCGAAGAACCATCCAATCCTTGGAGGATTTGCTTAGAGCCTGTGTGTTAGACCAATGGGGTAGTTGGGATAGCTTTTTACCTTTGATAGAGTTCACCTATAACAATAGCTTTCACTCTAGCATAGGTATGGCGCCTTATGAAGCATTATATGGTAGGAGATGTAGAACCCCTTTATGTTGGTGTGAGCCGGGTGAGAGTCTTGCATTAGGACCTGAGATAGTGCAGCAAACCACTGATAAGGTTAGGATAATCCAGGAGAGATGAGGACAGCCCAGAGTAGGCAGAAAAGCTATGCGGATAAGAGAAGAAAAGGAGTTAGAGTTCAAAGAAGGGGATCATGTATTCTTGAAAGTCACTCTGTGGACTGGGTTGGTAGGGCATTAAAGTCTAGAAAGCTTACACCTCGATTCATTGGTCCTTACCAAATCCTTAAAAGAATCGACAATTTGCCTACCAAATCGCTTTGCCTCCACACTTGTCTAATCTTCATAATGTTTTCCACGTTTTCTCAACTCCGGAAATACGTTCACGATCCTTCACATGTGATTGAGTCGGATCATCTTGAGGTTAAGGAAACCAAACAGTGGAAACCATGCAGTGAGAGTTGAGGATCGGAGGGTGAAACAACTTCGAGGTAAAGATTCCTTTAGTTAAGGTGATCAGGGGAGGACCTACACCCGAGAGTGCCACTTGGGAACTCGAAGAGAAGATGAAGGAGTCTTTTCCAGAATTGTTCGCTTCAGGTAAAATTCGAGGTCGAATTTTCTTTTTAGGAGGGAGAGTTGTAACATCCTAATTTTATTAGGATAAATATTAATTAAATTAAATAGATTAATTAAGAAAATAATTAATTAATGGGAAATAAATAATAGGAGTATTGTTTTATTAGTTTTATTTCGTAAAGATAATTTTTATTGAAAATAATAATGAGGGGTGAGAGTGGGCCCAAGCCCAATTAGTTATTTCAGTAAGGAGGGGTTAACAAAGCACCCTAATCCTTATTCGATCATTCTTCAGTAAGCAAAACGCTAAGGAGGGGAGAAACGGAGTCTCAAGAGAGAGTTGTTGTGGAGTGAACGCCAAGAATCCAAGAAAGGACTTCCTGCTGTGATCAAGCATCGCTATAAGGTACGGTGGGAGGAGAGGGTATTGCCTGTATATGCATGTAGGGGATGTTTGGGTAGTAATCTAAGATGTATAATTCGAATTTATGAATGAATAACTGAGAATGATGATATAATCTGGTGAGTGATGATTTATTGTATGTGTATTGACAGAATTATTGAATGAGAGTAAAGATGATATTGAAGATAATTGAAAAAAGGGTGATTAGGGATTGAGAAATTGGGGTTTTGATGAATTGATGGTATAATCTGTAATAGATTGATGATTTACTGAGTATTTGATGTATTAATGAGTATGAGTGATGTTTAGACGAAAAAATACTGATTAGGGATTGATTGGATGGGTTAGAGAGGTGAGAAATCGTGAAATCTGCGATCTGCGTCGCAGGTAATCGATTACCAGATGTGGTAATCGATTACCAGAGTGTTCTGGGCAACCCAGACGCACTGTTTGCTTGCGGGTAATCTGATTACAGGGGTGTTGTATCGATTACCAGAGAGTTTGTCTGTGGGTAATCGATTACAACGGGATGTTGTAATCGATTACCAGAGAGTTGCTTGCGGGTAATCGATTATAGGAGTGTTGTAATCGATTACCAGAGACCTTGTTTGCAGGTAATCGATTACTGGAGGTTGGTAATCGATTACCAGAGTGGACTGTGAGATCCTTAGTGATTGATGTTGTTTGATGGTGCTTTATGACGAGTATAATGATGATGATTGACGATGTTTTGATGTTTTTTATGATGATTATGATGATGTAATTGATGATAGGGTGTATCACCTTATGATGATGATGATGTAATGATGATAGTGTGTATCACTTACGATGATGATGTAAATGATGATAGTGTGTATCACTTATGATGATGAAGTTATTGATGATAGTGCATGTCACTTATGATGATGATATGAATGATGATAAGTGTATATCACTTTATTAATGATGATGTTTGATGATGAGTATGATGATGCATGAAATGATGATTTATGATGATGGTGTATATCACCTTTTGATGATGATGTTATCTAGTTGTGCGGGCCCATAGAGAGGGTACAACTTAGGAGAGATGCCTTGAACATATGTGATGAGACTGAATGTGCGGGCCCATAGAGGGGGTACACTCAGGGGATCAAGATGGGGCGTTCGATGCACGGGCCCATAGAGGGGGTGCAACCTCGGAGTGCTTGTACGGGCCCATAGAGGGGTACAAACCTAGGTCGAATGTCGTTGTGCGGGCCCATAGAGGGGTACAACCTATCGGATAGTGTGTGGTAACAACGGTAGAACCATCTTGGTACTAACTAGAGTGATTGACCGAGGTGGCACCCATTGTGTGGAGTTCTAAGTCATGATCTTTGGGTAGAGCGATGAGAGGAGTATTGATGTGTGATATTTCATGATGAATATGGTGATATTAAATGAATGTTATGAATATTGATGATGATGAGTATTATGTGTGAGAATAGAATATATGATATTTGGGTTAATGATGGTATGAGAACTATATGATGATATATGAATGAGATTATGATGATGATGAGCTTGATGATTGTATAAAGGATATGTTTATGTGTTGTGAATAGGAATGATTGGTATTGACATGTATATGTTGATATAGATGATTGAATATATGTTGAGTTTTAGATGAATGTATTCATTGGTGATTTAATGTATTGATGGCATGATGTAATGATGTTGTGGGTGAGGATGGGTATTCTCTATGTGTATGTATAGGTAATATTCTTTTCCTCACCGTTATTCTGTGGATATATTTTTACAGGTGTTGAGGAGGACACGACTGGTGTCGATTATGAATAAAAGGGTATGCTCTGGTAGATGTGACATCAGGGTGTGCTTGGGGGGGGTTTTTACCATGTTCCTAGATTAGGAGTATTTTTATGAACTTCTGGATGCCTTGTATGGCAGGAGATTATTAATTGTTTTTATTCCTATGGAGATTTCGCTGCTTTAGATTGGAATTATATTTGGAAGTTTCATTCTTTAATAAAGTCGTTTTCGAAACTATGAGTTATTATAAGAGTGATTGTGAACCTTTTTACCTAACGTCGGACTTTACATTTTCTAAACTGCAATTTCTTAAATATATAAGAGTATGGGGTTAGAAGGGTGTCACACTTGGCATAGGTTACGGATCTTGTATATATGCGGGAAGTTATAACTCAAGCACTGGTGGTGGGAGTTTTCTGTCTATGACACTTGGACATGTAGACCCTGCTGGTGCGAGGGAATCTTATAAAGACTCAGCAATATTCTTCTTGATGAGAAGCTAAGATCAAAGGTAGGAGATTTGGGAATTGTAAAGCTGGTAGATCGAACAAATGATGAGAATTTTATAGCAAGAAGGCTTGTTGGGACACCAAGCTACCTTCCACCTTCCACCAGATGCGGAGATAGACACACAGAAGTAAAGGGAGCTTGCGGGCCTAGATCAGTATATGCGTAAATGAACAAGATTCCTTTTCTTTTCTATTATTTGAAATAAGCTGGATAACATTGCAATCGTTATCCATTTAATCCAAATTTTGGAATAGTGCTTAGATTCTATACAAAAAAAAATCATACAGTTCCTAAATGATAAATATTTTATTACTAACCCACTTGGACCCAAGATTAAATGGGTACGAGAATGTTCCCCCTAGTGATTTGATTATGCAGAAAAACTCTCAAAAGGATGAACACATTGGTCTAGTCAAAGAGGATATAAGATTTTAATCAAAGCTTCTTGAAGTGGAACTTCTCAAAGTCAAAATTTATAAATAGAAGCAATGGGTGAAGAAATATGCGTTTTCTTGATTACCAAAGCTAAGCAAAGCATTAAAGGACTCTATCAAAGTGAGAAAGGGAAATATATGCTATCTAAAAATGCTTGAAGCTTGGAGGTTGAAATTTCTTATACAAGTAAGACCCATTGGTGATATCAATCTCTTATCCCTCTCTATACTTGGACTAAAACATACTTGATCAAATCATTGATAATTTATGTTATATGTCTTTACTTGTTTTTAATGACATCATGTTTGTAATTAAGTGTTTTTAATATATATGCAAAGCATGCTAGATTGTAGAAACCATTTTGCAAAAAGACATGAAAATCTATTTGATCATCATTTGTGACCATTGTTGTTCTTACTTGAAATTTCAAACAGCAAAGAAATTATATTTCTACTCTTTTTTTTCGAATGCTTAAATGTCTCATATGCTTACTTAGAGTTTGGAGTATCAAATGATAGATATCCTCTTTTTAGAAAGTGCTTGATATATTCATATCTTTAAAGCAAGAAGTAAATTTGAAAACTAAATATTTTTATGGACATTCTATAGCTTCCAAAGTAACTATAGAATCTACAATCTCATTACTCAATATGTAAAAGAAAATATACATGATAATTTTGATAAGACCAATCCTATGCTTGAGATAAGAAAGCTGCAGATTTGAAGATAAAGTGGAATGCTTGGATCTCAACAAGAAATATATGAGAAAATCTTCCACCACATTAGATTGAAGTCAAAAGGATGTCCAGAATGAGAAAAATAAAAGAATAGAGTATATGACAAAAATAAGGAGCAGAAAGTGTGGCTGCACTTGAGAATGTCATATCTAAGTCTCAGGTTGAGACTAGAGACTTAGATGGAAATATATGAGAAACAACACCCAAGTTGGGACTCCTACTGCAGCTCTGATTCTGACAATAAAAAGGGCAAGTGATTTCCCCACAAGATGAGAAAGAGAAAGAAGCTTCTAAAAGAAGAAAACACAAGGAAATGACTAAGTTTGAAAAGAAAATGCAGAAGCTGAGCTTATCTCTATATACATTGAGCTGCAAAAATTCTCAAAACAAGTGGATCAAACGATAACTTGAGGATTACTTCATGAGGTACTCTGAAACTCTAATCTTCCATGATGATGCATATGTGATAAATCTTACTATTCTCATTTTGAAGATAAGATTTAAGTATGTTGATACTATGCATAATTTAGGATTAATTTTACAATGAAAAATATATGCTTATTTGAATGATCTTGACATGCTTTTGTGTTGCTTGGATAAATTCAGATTGATTACTCTGTCAAGACTCTAATACAAGTTTTGAATCTACACTGTTGTAAACTAAGTGAGTATAATTTATTGCAACTATGCTTGTGATGATCTCGTATCATGTGAGTATTTAAGTTTGAGATCTATTTATGATGGAATAAGTGCCGATCATATGAAAATATATCTTTGAGATAAATTCATGATAGTTGAGAAAAGAAAACTTGGAAAGATTGAATTATTTTTGTTAGGAGAAACATTTCTACAAGCCAAGCCTATATGCTCTCCATTTCCTGAATCAAGTCAATCTTCTAAGTAAATGATATGAATAAGAAATACTAAGATTGAAGGTTCATAAGAAGATTTTGAAATAAGAGAAAACCATGAAATTTAAAGGCAAAAAGGTTATTGTACTGTGTGCAGAAAATTATTTTGATATAGCTTGAATAAAATGATCATAACTCGTTGTCTCCTTATGTGCAAGGATTTTCTGTTGCTCTTTTTCTCTGTAGTAAACTTTAGCTTCAAAATAGCTAAAAATAGCTACTAAATTATTTACGTAGTTATTCGATAGCTATTCTGCAGCTAAATTCTGCTGAGAGTTATAAAGAGACTAGAGAGTATCTAAATCCCTCCCTTTATATGATGGTTGAGGTTACCGTCGTTTTAAAATTGCTGCGATGAGCCCCATGACTACCATTACTTAGTTTTTTTTTTTGAAAAAAATCAAATAGGGAAGTCCACAATGTGATTATAGTTCCTACAATCCTATCTATCTATATATATTAGAAAATCAACCCTCTCTATGCCACGTGTTGGATTTTGGGGGGAATTTTCCCGCCCAATCCAGTTTTTTTTTTTTTTTTTACTAAAAACATGGGAACACCATTCCTTTTTTTTCCAACAAAATGATTTTTTTTTATATACCCCCGCCTAGGAAAGCTAGCCCCCACATGATGTGGATGTTCCCGGTTCGGACAGTATTGCCTCCTGTGGAGGATACCTATGGTTAAACCAAAAAATGAATATACTCCACAGGACACATTCCTCCTTCAACCGTTTTCTTTCCTTTTTTGCTTTCTTATCACATATTCCTCCGCTGGGAAAGCTAGCCCCACCATGATGTGGATGTTCCCGGCTCGGACGATATTGCCTCCTGTGGAGGATACCTATGGTTAAACCAAAAAATGAATATACTCCACATGACACATTCCTCCCTTCAACCGTTTTTCTTTCCTTTTTTGCTTTCTTATCACATATTCATTTATTATTATTCTTATATTAAAATATTTCCTTCCGGTATTCGTTCCTGCTGTGGAGGATAGCTATGATTAAATCAAAAAATGAATATATTCCACCGGAGTCATTCCTCCTTCGACCGTTTTCTTTTCTTTTTTGCTTTCTTATCACATGTTCATTTTTTTATCATTCTTATATTAAAATATTTCCGTTCATTATTCGTTCCTATTAATATGTTTGATTACAAGAGTGTTGTTTTATAAATCAAGGGTATCCACAGGGTAGTTGTGCTCTTACTAACTGTTTTCTTTCTTCCCCTTTTACCACACTTTAATTTTCCTTTTTTTATTATTATTAAAACAGTTATCTCAATTACTCATCCTTACTTTTTGTATCATCATATAATTATCTCTCTACTTGTATTCATTAATGTTTTCATTTATTTATTATCTATCTATCTATTCTATTTTTTTTAAACACGGGAACAAACCGTTCACTTTTCTTTCTTCCTTTTTTGTTTCTTTTTTTCATTTTAAAATTTTCTCTCCAACAAATTTTTTTTTCTTACTCTTTAAATTCTTTTGCTATTTAGATGTTAAATTTTTTTCACTTTTTCAACATATTATTTATCTCATTATTTTATTCATTAATAATTTAATATATAATCTCTCTTATCCTATTCAATCTATATTAAAATTATTTCCCTAGTGTGTCATATTTTCTCACTTAATTCTTTTAATTTTTTCATTATCATTTTAATAAAGTGATTTTTTTTATAAACAACATATATACTCCACGAGACACATATCCTCCTTCGACCGTTTTCTTTCTTTTTTGCACTTACTCTATCACATATTCATTTTTTTTTATCATTCTTATATTAAAATATTTCCTCTCATTATTCGTTTCTATTAATATATTTGATTACAAGAGTGTTGTTTTTATAAATCACGAGTATCCTTCACAGGGTAGTTGTGCTCTTACTAACCGTTTTCTTTCCTCCCCTTTTACCACACTTTAATTTTTATTTTTTATTATTATATTAAAATAATTTATCTCATTACTCATCCATGTTTTTTATCATCATATAATTTATCTCTCTATTTTATTCATCAATGTTTTCATTTATTTATTATCCCTCTTATCTATTCTATTTTTTTAAACACGGGAACAACTGTTCCCTTTTTTTTCTTTTTTTCCTTTTAATTTTTCTCTCCAACAAAGTTTTCTTTTTCTTTTTCTTACTTTTTAAATTCTTTTATTATTTAAGATGTTAAATTTTTTCACTTTTTCAACATATCATTTATCTTATTATTTTATTCATTAATAATTTAATCTATTATCTCTCTTATCTATTCAATCTATATTAAAATTGTTTCCCATGTGTCATGTTTTCTCACTTACATTCTTTTAGTTTTTTCATTATCATTTTAATAAAGTGAATTTTTTAGAAACAACATGTTTATACTCCACGTGACACATTCATCCTTCGACCGTTTTCTTTCTTTTTTTGCTTTCTTATCACATATACTTTTTTTTTATCATTCTTAAATTAAAATATTTCCTATCATTATTCGTCCCTATTAATATGTTTTAATTACAAGAATGTTATTTTTATAAATCACGAGTATCCTCCACAGGTCACTGATTATCTCTCTAATCTATTCTATTTATCTGTTTATTCTCTATCCTAAAAACTGTTCTCCTAATACACGTGTCACTGATTCTCAATTTTAGTAAATGATTCTTTTTATGAAGGCCATGTATCTTCCACAGGAGGTAGTCATTTCATGTCCTTTTCTTTTTCTCTTTTTTTTATCATACATTCATTTTCTTTTTTTAGTTTATTATATAAAATTATTTTCTCTCATTACATGTTCCTATAAATATGTTTCATTACAAGAGTGATTACTTTTTAAATTCTTTTGTTATTTAAGATGTTAATTTTTTTCACTTTTCCAATATATCATTTGTGTGCATGTGGGGTATGGACATTTTCCAATATATTATATCTCACGCACCGTAAGTTGCAAGATTACTTTTCACTATTCATCTTGATTCTCTATTGGTCATCCCCCTAAAATGCTATTTTATTTCCATGTTGGATATTCCATTCATTCCTAAGGATATGCCGCATTACCCACACCCAGGTGCCGAAAGACATGAGCTGTCCATTTTCACAGTTATGCATTTCGCTGGGGGCCAGCCTAATTTTTGGGACACCTTTCCACTATTCATGCGAGGTCTCATATGTGTGCATCACACGCGAGTAGGCTGTGAGGGCATGAGCTGGCTGGTGGGTGTTACTTCAATCATTTTAGTTGCTTCTATCATTTATATTCAATCGGTTGATTTTTTTTTTTTGGACACAACAGTGTCAGCCAAAGACCTTGAGAATATGTGTTTAATTGAAGTTCAGCGAATGCTGTTGTTGGATGGGAAATCACTAAAGGATTACCATGATATGTCATTTGTTGATTTGAACTCCACAAGTATCGTTGGAAATGCCTTTGATCATGAATGAACTCAACTATGATGACGCTGAGATGAGTAGATTGCATAACGAACATGTTCACCTATTTAACCCAAATCAGTGGGTTGTTTACAGTGAAATTATTACAACTGTAAATGAAAATGCAGGAGGGTTCTTCTTTGTGTACGATCATGGTGGGACTTGCAAGACATTTTTGTGGCAAACATTGTCATATAAGTTGCGATCAGAGAAAAAAAATGTCTTGAACGTTGCATCGAGTGGTATTGCATCTTTGTTATTGTCTGTTGGAAGAACTGCTCATTCACTTTTTGTATACCCCTCACAATAAATGAGGATTCATGTTGCGCAATCCACCAGGGCAGTGCAAAGGCTGAATTACTTCAAAGGACTGACCTTATAATATGGGATGAATCACCTATGATCAATCGTTTGGCTTTTGAAGCACTTGATCGAACATTGAAAGATATCATGAGATTTAGTATCCCTGATAGTTTAGCCAAGCCTCTTGGGGGTAAAGTTGTTGTGTTGGGTGGGGATTTTAGGCAAATCTTGCATGTTGTGCCTCGTGGTAGTAGAGCTGACATTGTTATGGCTACTATTAATTCATCAGTTTTATGAAAAAATTGCAAGGTTTTGAAGCTAGAAACGAACATGAGACTTCAGTGTTTAGCACCCGATCAATCACGCGAAGAACTCCATGAATTTGCCGATTGGATCCTTGCAATTGGTGAAGACACTACTGGGGTTGATAATGACGGGATCGGACCGTCAATATCTCGACAACTTTATTTTATTATTTTATTAAAATATTTGATAATATATATAAAAATCAGTATCACCCGCACCTGTGTATCGCACGGGTAACTTGCTAGTTTACGTATAAAAAATTGCCACTCAAAAAATTAAAAAGGAAAAAAAAAAAAGATGAATATTCGTAAATGATATTTACTACTTCTTAAAAAAAGTAGATTTGGACACTGCATTTACAACTTTTTTTTTAAGTCGACAACTTCATATTCTGCTAAATAAATTTTCAATCAAATTGAGTAAAAAGAAAAGCCCTCTTTTTCCTATACCATTCATGCAAACATTTTTTATACTAAAAATATACACTTTCGAGATTTAAATGCAAAACTCTCAGTCCACTAGCTATTACTGCTACCTGCAACAATATTTGATCAGTATCCTCTAAATTAAAGTCAGTGACCACTAGCTACACTGCCATCTTCTGCAACAATTACATCCCGGCCATATCGTGTTTCCATTATTGCACCTTCATAATCACACAGCGACAGACACAAACTGGCACCGCTGCTACTTGACGCTAACCAAGAAGAGTATATAATTGAAGATGGCGCAATTCAGAGATAATAAAATATTAATGATAAAATAAATGGCCAGGGAAATATCTCTATAGGTTAATTTGTGTTTCCAGTTAATTAGCAATATCTATAGGTTTTTCTTTTGTCAACAACAATATCTATAAGTTTTTTTTAATCACGGGTATCTTTCACGGAGTGAATTCTAATTGAAAGGGAAACATCCACGTTTTGGTAGGGCTAACTCTCCCAACGAAAACTTTTTCCATTCACAATACTCTAGAGACATTGTTTAAAGAGAATTAAATATGTACCATTTAATTTGAACCAACCCAATTGATTACAATATCTATAGGTTAAGAGGGCCAAAAGAAAAAAAAATAAATTAAAATTATTTCTTATTTAATCAGAAAGAGAATGGAGTGAGAAGTTTTAAATAACAAGTTAAAAAAAATTCAAATTTGTCTTAGGTTTTTCCAGCATTTGTGTTGCAGTTGTCGTTTGTTAGGTATAAATATTGATTTTTTAATCCTCGTGGTTCACATTTCACATGCTGCGCTGGAAAATATAGTGGCTGGCTGTGACTTTTTTCATGGTTTCTTTAATTGAAAAATAATATTGATATGTAATATAAAAAATAAAAGGAAGCATTAAAAAATCTGTTAATTTATTCTTAATCAATTAATAGAACATGAAAACAAAATGAGAAAAATAATAAACTTGCCCATTGTTTCAGAAAATATTTTGTTTCTGTTTTCTACTTTTTAGTTTTAATTATAAAATATTACACTGTTTTTATTTTATTTTCTATCTTTAAATTTTTGTAAAAAAAAACCATAAAATTAACTTTATTTTAATTTATTTATTTTCTGCACAAAACTCTGAAATGTAAAATACTATGAAAAAATTAATATTATTTTATATTAAAACTAAAACAGAAAATAAAAATAGAAAGTTATAAATATTTAATTTCTTAAAGTAAACTGTCCCTTATAATGTGCCTCAATATGATTGAATATATATGAGGAAATGATATTTGAAAACTTTAACTGAAATAAATAAAATTTATTAATATTTAAGAATAATTAATTATCGATTAAGTTGGGATCTAGCTAGGGTAATAAAAGTCATTTTTAAAAAATAATAATTTTAACAAATTAGTTTATAATTTTTTAAATATAACCAATGGTATGTCGCGAGACATATACTTTAAGTTGGTTTTCCAACATCCTTATGCCGTTACTTTTTTAGTAAAAATCACAAATATTTTTTACAATGAGACAATCTTGCTCGAATAGGTAACATTCATATTATGACGAAACTATATATATCTTTTAGTAGAGATTAATTTTTTCCATGAACGATTCTAGGATGGACCAATTAAAATTTGGTCCACTTAATCCAGTTTACATATTATTGATATTAGGGGTGAATGAATAATTTTATTTTTTATTAAATGATCTTTATATATGACTATTTGAGTTTAATTTAAGAGAAAATATGGATTTGCGTTACAATCTATGTTAGTTTTATTAAAAATCTATCAATTTAAAGGTGAAGGGGGGATTTTTACATCACACTATATTATCAATTTAGATTTTTATTATGTTCAACCAATATTTCATAAAGTAACTGAAAATTAGTTTAATATCCGTTATTAATAAAACGAATATTGAATTTGATGATCAAGAATTTAAATTACCATATTTCTACATTCTGAACCACGTTAACTATATATGGTCCACCCTAGCCAGACTCTTTTTCCATACCAAAACCTAAGACATTGTTTAAGGGGGAAAGAAGCATATGCATGTACCACCTAAACTAACCACATTAATCCTTCTACCTTTAAATCTAAGGATTAAAAAATATTCTAGAAAACCATTTTTTAAAAAATTGATGACTACATATACATTTGGAAGAGAAAAGTCGTAAGGAAAAGGAGAAAATAATAGGTTTGATGAGTAAATAATAAAATAGATAGAAAGAGGTATAAAATTAAGGAAAATTATATTTTTACGCTAAAAAAAATTTTGTCGGAGGGTAGGGAAGAGAGATAAAAAATTAAATGAAGAAAGAGAAAATGAGAGTTGTGATAATTGATATATTATGAAAAATGAAGAGAGATATAGAAAAAAATAGTGAATGTAAAGAAAGTATAATATAATTGAGTGTAAAAAAATTAAAGTTGTAAAATTATTAATATAAAAATCAGGACTGTAAATTTTAATATTGAACCACAAAACAAAAGGAATGGAGGTGAGGAAAAAAATGCAGAGGATCATGATCTGCATATTCCATCTTCACTCCATTATTGTCTTGATACAAATAAAAGTTTAATTACATTGCGATTTTTTAAATAGAAAAAAAAAAAAAAACTTTAAATCGAATGGGTATGTGTTTGGTTTACCCAAAAATCATATTTTAAATGTGGATTCGGGTCAACGTTATGATGTGTGTTTAGTTTAGTGTTGAAACTGGCCAAACTTAAATTTGGATTCCTCAACACAACTATTTTTAGGGTTGAAAACGTGAATTCCATGTTTCAAACGTGTATCCAAACTAATGCTACTCGTTAGCTACTAAGAGTAGAGTTGGCCCGGATCAACGTTTTGAACGTGGTTTTAAGCTAAATCAAACACACTATAAGAAATTTTGGATTGTTATTATGAGTGTAAAGAAAAAGTAAAAAAGAATAAATTAATGATTGTAATAAGATTTTAAATGATTTATTTAAAACACTCACTAACTCTTTGTTTGGTTTAAAAAGTAAAATAGGAAAGAGAGAAAGTGATGAGAAATGAGATAGATTTAGAGATTATTTAGTTTAAGTGAGAATATGAGAGAAATAGGAGGGAGAGAGATATATTTTTTTACTAGACAAAAATACCCTATCAATTAAAATATTGAGATGTTAGGGTCTGTTTGGTTTGCATTTTCATTTTCTGTTTTCTGGAATTTTACAAAGGAAAAACTAGAAATGCTGAAAACAAAAATTTGTTGTTTCCAGCATTTCCAGTTTTTCCTTTGTATAATTTCAGAAAACAGGAAACAGAATGAAAACAGAAAATGAAAACTAGAAATGAAAATGCAACCCAAATGGGCCCTTATGTTGTGGTTGTATGTTTAGCAAAAAGAAAAGGGCATTCATGTAAAATTCATGCCTAACCCATCTCCCCACAAAATCACTTGTGTTGTGCGGTGACTTTTTTTTCCTGTAGGTCCCACACGAATTACTCTCTCTTGTCTTTGTTACAACCAAATGATCAATTTGCTTTGTTATTTCCCCACTTTTTCTCTCTCACTTGTTTCTTTCCCCGCTTTCTCACCCGTAACAACCAAATCCTCAATTTTATCTCTAAATTTGTCATATCTCTATTTTCCGTCCTTAAATTAAATTTATTGTATAAGTAGTATTCAAATTGTCAAATTTCTATCACATTAGTCTCTCGACTTTTCACCATATTTATCATGTTGGCCCTTGACAATGACCAATATGACAAATGTTATAAAAGTTTAAAAATATTTATGCAATTAATTTAGTTTGGGATTAAGGGGGAATGAAAGCACATATTCAAAAATAAAATTGAGGGTTAATTTATTAACTAAAAACAACTTAACATGTATTTTCACCGGACTTGAATATATATAAACAAAAAAAACTCACATATGGTAGACTAAAATATAAGAAAATCTCAACTAATTTCACCATATTTAATGGGATCATCTCAAAATACTCTCTATTTAATTCAGATTTTATTTTCAAACATTTCTATTTAATGAATCATGTGCTAATATATAGAAAGAGAGCATGTCTACTTAAAACAAGTTTCAATAAAATTGAATGTTAGAGCCTATTTGGGTGGAACTTCTGTAGAAGTACTTCTAGGTGAAAAAAATAGCATGAATCAAAGAGGTCAAATGCATTTAATTAACTTCTCCATAAGTTAAAATTAGTCTTTGTAGACCACCTACTCCGAAAGCTCTCCCATTTAACTTCTCCAAAAGTAACTAATTTAACTTATGGAGAAGTTAAATGCATTTGACCTCTTTGAATTATGCTATTTTTTCCACCTAAAAGTACTTTTGCAGAAGTTCCACCCAAACAAGCTCGTAGAGTAATTTAGGCAACGTAATTTCTTTTTAGATGATATCAAGAAAATTAAATGAGTTGAACTAACTTTTTATATAAGTGAGAATTTAGTTATTTTTACTTCGACTTTTCTAACAGGTGCAACAGTGCACGTGATAATAAACCAAGAGTAAAAATATTTTATTGGAGAATTATTATCAATGCATTGAATGTTGTGATAGTTACATTTTTCAATGAAACTTTTCTAATTTAGGATTTATTATCCTGTACAAATATATTACACAAGGTAATTAAAAAAAATTGTTTTTACCTATATTTAAGTCGGGGGAGTATATAGCATTGATTAATATTATATATATTCTAGACTCCCCATTGTTGGTTTCAATTCCAACTTCTAACTCTGCCCATAAAGACATGCATCAATCATGTTTCAAGTGGCAGAATTTAATGGTAATCCAAATATAAATCAAAGTTCTGAGTTTTCTACACTCACTTTTATTGCAATGCACTTCACACATAATTTTTTTCTTTTTATTTCTTTCTTTCCTATCTCACATCCTAAAAATTAGGTGTGGAAGCATATATAGTTATCCTATAAATAAATAAAGGCTTGAGGGCGAAGTAAACACAGCAGAGAAAGAACGGAGAATCTGAAACGTGAGGGAGAAAGACCCCTTCATCACATTCACTGGCGCGGGTAAGCATTCTTCCCTTTCAATAGTATCCTTTTGATCTGTTGTTGGGGTTTTCTTGGTTCGGACAGGAACGGTTCTTGCCCACACACTAAGTTCAGTTTGGAAAAATTAATTTCTAGCTAACTTAAATAAATGTTTATATTTGAACTTATAAAAAAATCATTACAAATATTTATAGTTGTTTTAAAAGAAGTTATAAAAGAGAGCTTCTATAAAGTTAAATTATTTGAGACCAAAGTAAAAAGTTGAATTATTATATTTATTTTTCTTATAAGTGTTGGTGCATGCGGAGAATTAAATTAAAAAAGATAAATGCTCATTCATTGAGTCTTTCCCACTTTTTAGTGTCACTCTCAAACACATAAAAATTCGGAAAGAATGGACAATATTCCAGCAGACAAGAACGTGGCAATATCTCTCAATATTCCACAAGTTCATGGCACAGAGCGGCTACCTAGGGTGGTCAGCAGCAATGGCAAGCCCTCTAGAGAAGAAGAGAAGCTGAGAGAAATTCAAGAGAATATGAGCCTTGCTATCACCACGTGTACCGGGGAGACGCAGGACAAATTGAGGGAAGTAATTACCAACTACGTGGGGACCCTAAATAAAAAACAATTACACCTTTTGGGTATGCTTTTAATGTTTTTGCTTTATCCCTATCTTTTCTTTTTATATATATATATATATATATATATATATATATATTGAAAAAATATGTTTTTCGTTCCTGTAGTTTCGGTCAACTTTAGTCTTTGTTTTTATACTTTAAATCCTTTGTTTTTTGTCCATGAACTTTCTAAACCCCCAAACCATGGTCCCTAGCCGTCAGCGAAATATGTTAACCTGATGAGCTGGATAACAAAAGTTACATGTTAGCCTCAATAATGGCCCCAAATAGCTATCTAATTAATTTTTTTATTAATTTTTTAATTATTAAAATAACCATAATTATGAAATTAG
The DNA here is from genome assembly GCA_026901365.1 of Sesbania bispinosa. Classification (NCBI taxonomy): domain Eukaryota; kingdom Viridiplantae; phylum Streptophyta; class Magnoliopsida; order Fabales; family Fabaceae; genus Sesbania; species Sesbania bispinosa. The sequence goes on along the minus strand of QLOH01000085.1, from coordinate 1,842,126 downwards.
GTTTTTTTAGGTAAAATTGTTCAGGTAAAAAACCTAATTTAGCAATTAGGATTATTTTAATAATTAAAATTTAATAAAAAATTTAATTAGATGATTATTCAGTTATTTGGGACTCACTATGGAGGCTGACATGTAACTTTTGTTAGTTAGCTCTTCATGTTTAACAGATCTCACTGACGGGCAGGGATCACGGTTTGGGGGTTTAGAAAGTTTAGGGACAAAAAACACAGGATTTAAAGTACAAAGACGAAGACTTGACCAAAACTATAGGGACGAAAAACATATTTTTCCATATATATATATATATATAGTTGCAATAAGACCTTCACTAATTAATTAATGATATCCGCTAATTAAAGCAGGCTATCCCACTAATCAACACTTCGACTATGATGCATTGGCACCATTGTTGAATTTTCACCTAAACAATGCTGGTGATCCATTTATAGGGAGCAGTTTTGGTCTAAATTCATCAGAATTTGAAGTTTGTGTGCTTGATTGGTTTGCCAACTTATGGGAGATAGAGAAGGGTGAGTATTGGGGATACGTCACAACTGGTGGAACTGAAGGAAATCTTTATGGAATTTTATCAGGGTAATTTTTGTTTAACTAATTAATTGCCTTTAATTTCTATATATCCCAAACATAATCATTAATTAATTTGTATTTATTGTATGTATATATATAGGAGGGAACAATTTCCAAATGGTATTTTATATACCTCAGAGGACTCACATTATTCAATATTCAAAATAGCAAAAATGTATAGGATGCAATGTGTAAAAGTTGGCACGTTGGTCTCTGGTGAGATAGATTGTGTTGATCTAAAGACTTTACTCCTTGCTCATAAGAACAAGCCAGCCATTATCAATCTAAACATTGGTCTTCCCCTCATCTTTGACAACTAAAACTTATTATAATTACCAAGCTTAAATACACTCACACTTGATTAAACTTAAAGGATTTTTTCTTGATACACAAAATAGGAACAACTATGAAAGGAGCTGTTGATGACATTAATCTCGTAATACAAACACTTGAGGAAAGTGGCTTCTCTCGTGATCGATTTTATATTCACTGTGATGGAGCTCTATTTGGAATGATGCTTCCATTTCTTGAACAAGTGAGTAATAGTTGTTTTGATTAATTTAATATATTTAGTAATGTCATTAATTTAAGGAAAATATAGTACACTCTAAATTTTTACTTCAATAGTGCACTTGGGAAGAATAATGAAACATGCTACAAAGAATAAAGAATGGTCACAAAGAGCAACATATGAAATGCAAACCTACATATAGCATGTTTGATTTTCTTTTGAAAGATCCCAAAATCATGTTTGAGCAAAGGCTTCAAGGACGTGAGTTTGGCATTCACATAATTCAATATTCTTAATTATAACTCAGTCTTATAATTAATATTGTATACAGGGTCCAAAGATTACATTCAAGAAGCCCATTGGAAGTATAACCATTTCGGGCCATAAATTCTTGGGTTGCCCAATTCCGTGTGGTGTTGTAATAACTCGCTCAGAACACACCAACACTCTATCTGGAGATGTTGAAGTGATTGCTTCTAGGGATGCCACAATCACAGGCAGCCGAAGTGGGCATGCTCCAATCTTCATTTGGTATGCTCTGCAAAAGAAAGGGTTAATAGGTCTCAAGAATGAGGTGCAGAAATGCATAACTAATGCACAATACTTATTTGGTCAACTGCGTGGAGCTGGCATTGGCACAATGTTAAATGAATTTAGCAGCACGGTTGTCTTTGAGAGGCCTTTAGAAGATGACTTTGCTCGTAGGTGGAATTTAGCATGCAAAGGAAATATTGCACATGTGGTGGTGATGCAACATGTTACTATTAAAATCTTGGACTTCTTTGTTAGTGAACTCATACAAAAGCGAGAGATTTGGTTCCAAGATGATTTGAGAAAGCCTCCCTGCCTTGCAAATGAAATTGGTGCTGGAAATTGTTCTTGTATATTGCATGATTGATTCGCATGGGATGGAATATATATATATATATATATACACTAAAATAAATGTGAATTTAAATAATTGTCTCCAAGGATATCATCAATTGTACTAGTATGTTAAAATTTATAAATGACACTATGATAGCACTTGGCTAAGCCTTTTTTATAGTTTAAAAGTTACTTCAAAATTAAAACTAAAAATAAGAGCCTAAAAAACTGAAGTTAAAGTTTTTTTTGGTTGTTTTTGATTTTTTTAGTTTAAAAGCCACTTTTAACTTAAAAGTAAGAAAGAAGGGTATGTTTGGTTTGCATTTTCATTTCCTATTTTCATTTTCTGTTTCCTATTTTATGGAATTTTACAAAGGAAAACTGGAAATACTGAAAACAAAAATTTACTGTTTTCAGCATTTCAAGTTTTTCCTTTTTAAAATTTCAGAAAATGAGAAATAGAATGAAAAAAAAAAAAGAAGATGTAAAACCAAACAGTCCAGAAGTTTGGCTAATTCTCTAGGTTGCTTGCTTATGATTTGTATGGCTATTTAGAAATACAGTAATTTTTTTATAAATCCTCAGTTGATGAAGGTAAAATTCTTGAAAGTATAATTAAAAATAAGGACTTGGTTATCATTGAAGGCCAAATTTATAGGTGTTTCTTTTTTCTTCTTTTATGATTGGATACAGGAACCTTTGGTGTGTATTGACAATGACAAATGGTGTATTACAAGTTGAAGTATACCGCTCATGTTCTCTAAATAAAAAAAAATTATTATGCAAGAAAGAGTTAAATGTTACTTGACAAAATAGTTTTTTTTTTAAGTTTTGATTTATTTTAAAATAAATCACCACAAAAGGGTATTAGCATAAGTTCCGTACGTTCCCTATATCTCTCACAATCCTTTCTTCAACTTCACCTCCTTACAGGGCCGACCCAACATGTAGTGAGGCCTCAAGTAAACCTTTATTTTGAGGCATTTTTAAATACATGAGGTAAAAGAAATGGGCCTTAAAAGTTAAAATTCATTTAGCAATGATTGAACCATCAACCATTGAGGAGAAAAATCAATTTCTAAACCAATGAATTAGGCCTAATTATAATAATATTTTTGATTTTTTATAAAAAATGTTACTATAAATCGAGGGCCTAAAGCAAAGACTTGAGTAGCCTTACCCTCAGGCCGGCCCTTCCTCCTTAACTAGCTTGCTTCATCTATATTTCTTTGTAATAGTGGAAGGTGTTTGAGGGTGACAATGGTGGTGAAAAGTGTTAATTAGGTAATGGTATAAAGGGTGCTTGATAATTGTAGTAGTGGGAGTGTTACGTGATGCCTTCATTGATTTAACTATTGGTCCGATTTTAAACATTGGTTATTCCTTAATGATCCTAATTCATTTTCCCTTCTTTATAAGAAAATACAATTAAAAACCACAATGATACATGTATACTCATGAAGCCACGTGGCTTATGATTGCATCTTCAATTATTTAATTTTGTTGGAAGTGACCAAGCAAATGTATATTTAAAATAATGAGCTTTCATCCTGAAAAAAAAGGAGAAAATATAATATTGCATGTATGACTCAACATGAAGCATATATATATATATATATATATATATATATATATATTACAAACTAACTTACAAATTAAAGAAGATGCAAGTATATATGACTCAACATGAAGCATATATATAGTAAAAACTAAGTTACAAATTAAAGAAAACCGTGAGTACAAGTTAAAAGAAATTGACAATGGTAGCATCCATGACTAGGTATGACAATTTAACTCGAACCCATGAGTATCGATCCACCCTCGTCCTGAGTTAAGGAAAATTCGACCCCAAACCCGTCCCAATAAAATAACTAAATAATTTTAATTATACTAATAGTTACATTTTTTTTATCAGTAAAGAAACAACTAATTATTAAGTAGGTACAAGGGGTACTCAAATCCATTACATTAGAGTTTAAATATTTTTTAAGCACATCATAGGTTCCTCAACCCATTTAGAATAAGAAAAACTAAACCCCTTCATCCTATAACTTTAAGTCATAGCCAAGTTCTAACCTGAATCAAATCCATTACATCTAGAGAATCCATCCTAACATTTTTAAAAATAATATTATTTCTCCACAACCATATATATAGACCAAATTACAGAAAACCAAACCACCTCACTACAGCAAAAATGACTTTGGAGTGTGGTTCCGCGCGCTCTTAGACTGCGGTTGTAATCGCACACTAAAGTCCCGCAAGTGCTTGTGCACTTGGAGTGCGGTTCTTTAACCGCATTCTAAGTGACTACTAAGAGTACGATTTTCAGAACCGCACTCCAAGTCCTTTTTTGTTTGTTCTGAAGTCCTAAGCTACGGAAATTTCCATAGTTAATCCGTAGCGAAGGTTTATATATTGCTTCTTCCTGACACCCAGCCATTTCCAATTAATTGAGATGATAGATCATAGCTAGTTGCGCTTGCTATAGATAATTCCTAATTAATTAAGTTGTTGTCTTCCTTAAATCTTTAAATATGTATACTTTATTACTATGTGCAAGCACTTATTCAATGCCCAGAAGGTTACTGTGATTTTGAAAAATAATAAGTGTAAAATGAAATCATAAGCAGTAAGCATAAGCAAAGATTTATACCTTGTCAAAAATGGGAAACTCAACTTTGAAGCAAGTATAAACAAACTCTTGTATTTGTTCATTAGTTCCAGGCTCATGAATCCCAAACTGATTGCAAGGGAATGCCACAATTTCCAAACCTGATAGTTATTTTAGAAAGACAAAAGGACTACCCAGTAAGTTACTTGCTACTTGCTTGAACCTTAAAAGGACAGGAAGTTTATTAAAGTGCGGTATATACTACCAAGTTGTCTGACTAACCTATAATTAATTATTTTATTAAGGATGTAAGAACACTAAGTATTTTTATGTCTTACTGATATACAATATTCATTATGTCTTACACTTTCAGACTCAGAAGTTAAAAGCAGATGAATTAAGCAAAATTTCCTATAAGAATCAACATTAATACCTCCAAGCCTACCACAGAATATTGAATTTTCAACATTACAAACCCTACTAAATCACTCATGAACCTTAAATTTAAATTTAAAATTGAAGTTATTTTATAGAGTTACAGAATTCAAAATAAACTTTAAAATACCAACATCAAACTTTAAAATTAAAACTAAAATTGAATTTTCAACATAAAGCCCAACTTCAAATTAAATTTGAAGATATTTTATAGAATTACAGAATTCAAAATAAACTTTAAAATACCATATGAATACAACCAGAACACTAAGGCTTTATTTAGTAAGATAAAATATACGTAGTTAACTAAAGAAAAGTATAACTTACAAATTATTTCTTGACATTAATAGGCATTTGTTAATTATTAACGTGAGACAAATTAGATTAGTCCAACTAATCAACGTAAGACAAAAAAAAATGTCAAATCAAAAGCCTCTCCTCCCAGTCACATGGCTTTTGTTAATTATTTTGTTCTCAGGTGAAAGTAAAAAAAATATGTATTGGTATAAAAGTTCAAAAGTAAAGTAAAAAATTAATTAAAGGAAAAAAGTATTTGTAGACAAATTAATTGTATTAAAAAAGGAACTTACATCAGTGCTGGTCTTTAGACATGGAAAGCTCCAAACCAGGTACAACAGAGAAAACTGTATAATGACCAAAAAAACCAAATAATTTAATTATCAAGAACTGTTGAGGCAAAAATACAAATAATATTGCAAATCTCAATACTATAAAGTGAAGGTGTAAGAACACCATCCCCAAAAAATATGTAAGTTCCTATCAAAGACAGAACAAACATTACCCTCTGCAGCACCCCGTGCTTTTCCAACATCAATTTTAAGACCAACCCACCATTTTTCTTTTTGATTGGCACTACTCCATATTTAGTTAATGGACAAGGGTAAACAAATTTCACAGAATTTAATTTAAGAGATAAAAGATAATTATGCATGTGAATCTTTAGTTCCATTATCTTATGGAAGTCATGATTAGAAAGAATTCCATATTTACGAGATCTAAGTGCTTTCAGTCTAGAAAAACTATACTCTAGACATTAATGAATATGGCAGTAAAGATTGAATGTCTTTATTGACAACTAGAAGCAGAAGCCTTTCGAGCCAAGACATGCAAGCCTGTCTCATTCTACTCATTTCAGACCAATGCTAGTGTTGACTGTTTTTGTAATATTTGCAAAGCTAAATCTGCAACTTTTCAAAAAATGCTTGTAGTTCAATTGTTGGCATATGTACTCTAATTTTTCAAAAGATGTAGTTTTTGGTTTTTACAAAACTTCTGGTTCTGTGCAATTCTGTAAGACTGTAACAACTAACAACACATTGCAAAACAAAAGCAAAGGCAAAATTCCTTCTTCTTTTAGCCTCCCTGCCTTGTTTATAATTCTTGTCATGATATCATGTATAATTATTATTATGTAATAAAACAAAGCAATTATGTTAGTTTAGGTAATGAAAAAGGGTTCTCACAAACGTTCAACTTTAAAACATAAATAAGTTGGGTGTATTAAATTTGTTAAACATGCTGATGGATTACTTGATCACAAACCTGATAAATGTTGTTGGAGATTTCCATTGGCAATGTATTCATAAATCAATGCTTTAATTTCACCTTCATTGCAGTACCCAATTAGAGAGACTAAATTTCTGTGATGAGTAGTCATGGAAGCCCTGGAAGGACCAAGCTATGCACACGAATTCCATCTCCTAGGACTTGACCTCTTGCCTTGTGATACAAACAAATGTAATAAGTTAGATATCTCACTAGGCATAAAGACTAAACATATTTTACATTTGCTTTTGTATGTATTAGTTAGTACAATAAACTGAAGTTGTTTTTTACATTTACCAAGACACCTGTTGAACGATCTTCTCTGGAAGATCCTGTTCACCAAACTCAATTCAGTATATTTGGATGGATTGTTGTTGAACTTGTACTTTAATTCACCATGTTATCTTGTTTCTTTTCTTTTTAATTGGTAATATCTTGATAAAAGTGAAGGCAGACAGAATAAAAGATGGGAATCAATTCAGATATAATATATCTCTGTGCATGATTGTACTTTGCTTTTTCATACTTTTTATCCTAAGACTTTCACTGCATGAAATATGATCTAATAACAGAAACACAAATTTGAAGTGACACAATTTACATTTGAACTGGATCTTACATAAAGAAGGACAAACTGAGAGAGCATATCATCACTCTATCACTTTATGCCATCCACAATCACCATTGCAAAGGCTAGGTCCTTTTTTTCCTGCAGTGCTGGTTCTGTCTACACAGTTCCTTTTCTTCTTCTATCAGCACCTTCTAATGCAACAAGCAATAACATTGCTTGGCATCCTCAGGTTCCACAAATTGATTAAGCTACAATAAATGCATGACTCTGGTTTGATTAGAGATCAATTATAGCTTTATAGGTCCGGGAAACAAAACACTGATGTAAAATAGCAATTCCTACAGTTATTAAATTATTAGTTTTGGACTATAGTAATGCAAAGTACCTTCAGCTCATGAAGAGCAGTAAATACTACTTCTGAGCAAGAGATCATGAAGTTAATAGCCCACCTTGTTCATCATTAGCATGTTAAACTATATAAGCTCAAGAAATCATCTAATATAAAATTAAGTGTTAATTTAGAAGATAAAAATCCTAATTAAGTCCATTTGGCAGGTACGACAAGGCTTTTACCAGCAAGCTTCATAGGCTAATTGGTTTCCGCAACTCTCTTCCTCTCGGACGCTGAAGACAAAGGAGACTTGGGCAAATCAGTCTCATCGTTTGGGCTTCGAATCACCCTGTGATCTTTCAAATTAAGTATGAAATCTGGTCGTTGAAGGTAACCGGTGAGAAGAAATCACCGAAGGGATTCGTAGAGCGTGGCTTGGAAGCTGATGCAGCACGAGCCTAGGCATCGGCTAAACCATATTTGAGGGAGAGGGAAAGAGGTTTAGATTAGGGTAAAACCCAAACATATTCCTAAACCCAAACAATTCCTCAGCTTCTGAAGCTTAACCTAAAAAACATTGTCAATTAGGGTTACAGAGACAGCATAGTAAAAGGGGGAGGGAGAGAGGTTTAGATTGCAGTACCTTCATTACTGTGATTTGCGCAAGTCACCGAGCGTGAGAGAATAAAGGGATCCAGATTGAGACTTAGCAAAGGGAGAGGGTGAGAGGAAAGGGAAGGAGAGCCAATGAGAATGGGAAGATCGAAGATGCTTCTAGAGGGTTTACTTTACCGTGTACCTTCACGCAAGGGAGGACGCGTTTAGATCAACACTTGGAATGCGGTTAAATAACAACCGCACACTTAGCCGAGTTTAGAGTGCGGTTCCGTGACAAACGCACTCTAATGACGTGTTTCCTAATCTTAAATCTGTAGTGGTGGTCCGATTTTAAACATTGGTTATTCCTTAATGATCCTAATTCATTTTCCCTTCTTACTTCTTTATAAGAAAAAACAATTAAAAACCACAATGAAGATACATGTATACTCATGAAGCCACGTGGCTTATGATTGCATCTTCAATTATTTAATTTTGTTGGAAGTGACCAAGCAAATGTATATTTAAAATAATGAGCTTTCATCCTGAAAAAAAAAGGAGAAAATATAATATTGCAGGTATGACTCAACATGAAATATATATATATATATATATATATATAGTACAAACTAACTTACAAATTAAAGAAGATGCAAGTATATATGACTCAACATGAAGCATATATATATATATATAAAAACTAAGTTACAAATTAAAGAAAACTGTGAGTACAAGTTAAAAGAAATTGACAATGGTAGCATCCATGACTAGGCATGACAATTCAACTCGAACCCATGAGTATTGATCCACCCTCATCTCATCCTGAGTTAAGGAAAATTCGACCCCAAACCCGCCCTAATAAAATAACTAAATGATTTTAATTATACTAATAGTTACATTTTTTTATCAGTAAAGAAACAACTAATTATTAAGTAGGTACAAGGGGTACTCAAAACCATTACATTAGAGTTTAAATACTTTTTAAGCACATCATAGGTTCCTTAACCCATTTAGAATAAGAAAAACTAAACCCCTTTATCCTATAACTTTAAGTCATAGCCAGGCTCTAACATGAATCAAATCCATTAATTACATCTAGAGAATCCATCCTAACATTTTTAAAAATAATATTATTTCTCCACAACCATATATAGACCAAATTACAGAAAACCAAACCACCTGCTTTGCAATGCTTGCTTTGCTTTCCTTTCTTTTATGCAAATAGTTAAATAAGGGTAAACTTATATATTATACTAATAGTTAAATAATAAATGTAAACTTATATATTTTCTTTAAAATATAATATAGTTATTAAGTTTCTTAATTTTTTAGGATTTTCAATGTCTATATTTACATATTGTTTGAATTAGAATATATTAGATATATATGACTTATTTATTAAAAATATATATTTAAATTATTAAAAATAAAGAAAAAAAATAAAAAATAAAGAAGGTAAGACCCCCGCGCATTTCCCCGAGCCGGACCCGCAGGGATAAGGTTTAAGTTTCATAATTTCATATCCGCTCTTTTTAAACCCAAATCCAAACCCGCCTTGATTTTTATGGGAGGAGAGAGTAAAACCCGCCGCCGACCCGCCACATTGTCAATTTTATGCCTATCCATGACTCAGACTACAAAGATATATAGACAAATTCAAAATCAAAAAACAATTTATGAAGACAAGTAGAAAAAAAAGTTCACTATGAAGGTTGCCGTGAATCAAAGTAGAAGATCTTTACAAATTCAAGATCCTAAGAGATAGCTAGCCAGTGGATAAGGCAGAGACTAAAGATGACAAGTCAAGGATAAAACACCAAAATGCTAGGAAGAAGAGAAAAAAGAATCACAATGTGTCGGCCAATTTTAAGTGTTGGGTTTTTGAAAAAATGGAGAAGATGATGAATGAGGAGAGCTGGAAAATGAAAATGAAGATAAAAGTTAAATGTCAAGAAGAAGAAAATGAACAGCAAGAGGAAGATGTAAGATGGCAAAGTAAGTGGTAATATATAGTTGAAGGTAAAAAATTTCAATCTTAGGCAACAAGAAAATGATTAAGTTTTGATTTGTTCATCATCTTATATATGTATGTCATCTTTGGTATATTTTAGATTGTATACCTTTTGTCAAAATAGAAATAAGTTAAAAAAAAAAACACACACACAAGGAAACGCAATGCGTAAATAAGGATGAGAATGGGTACTACCTAAACAAGATACTACAGTACTTGTACCATATACACGTTTAAAAAAATAACATGTTAATATTAGATTGTTGTATTTTAATAAAAATAGTTCTAATATAATTATTAAATATTACTGACATAAAAATTTAATAAAATCAAAACATAATGTAAAGGTTTTAAAACACAACAATCTAATATTAAAATTTTTATTAAATATTACAATATACTTATACATCGAACTATTTTATAAATTTGGACGTCATATTAACTTTCTTTAATATTTGCAAAAAATATCATTAACACTAATTAATTATATATTAATAAGTAAAAAATCACAAATAACTAATTTTAAAAATATATTTTTAATTTATAATTGTTATATATATATATCGAATTTAAAAATATATATAAATATATTAGATATTTAAATAAATTAATATATATAATTATTTATGACATAATTTGAGTAATTAATATTTGTACATGTGCGCCTATTAATTGGTAGAGCCGATAAAATAGGCTAGCCCGACCAGGTCGGCCCGCCCGAACCCGCATTTTTATCGAACTTGGGCATTGAAATTTGAAGCCCAAATTTTTATCGGGATTTTTAACCTGAAATAAATAAAACCCGCAACAATCGGGGTTCGGGCCGGGTAGCCCAACAAGCTTTTGGGCTACCCGCATATATATATATGTGTGTGTGTGTGTGTGTTGCAGGGTATATATTTTTTCCAATTAAGTATACGTTTTTACAATTAGTAAACACATGTTTTTGTGCATGGTCACAAAGTCATGTTTACTTTACGTTTTTCCTATGTTTTGATCAAGTCAAAGGGACTTATTTTCAAAGCATAGTATGACACTTATTTTCAAAGTATAAATTATAATATATAAGTACCACCTAAGGAACTTTCAATTGAAAATATTGATTTTTTTCATAATCATAAAAAAATACTAACAACGTTCGTAAAATATAAATAAATGAAATACTTATATAAATTACATTTTATAATATATCAAATGTAACTTTCACTTCTTTCTTTTATTTCGAATACTCGTCGTTGAATATTCTTTGTGATATAAACTGTCTATTTTTCTATCAGTAAAGGATAATTTTAGAATAGTAAGAATAAAAGTTGAGAAAAATTTTTTAATGTGTTTTGGAGTAGATTAGGAACTTAGGAATGTATTTTAAATTTATTTGAATGCGTTAAATGTATTTTAGTTTAATAGGATTGATGAATGAATACGTTTGGGTATTTAGAATGAATTTTAAATTTATTTGAAGGAGTTTTATTAGGGTATATGAACTATTTTTTTAATTTTTTTATAACTATATTGTAATTTTTTTAGTTTTGTAAAATTATAATTCTTTATAATTTTTAATGAGCTACATTTTTTAATAAATTAAGATTTAATTTGGCCGGCCCGCATAAACCCGCTATCCGATTCGGGCCGGCCTCGGGCTCTTATTTTATAGGACCGAATTTTAGCAGGGTATTTTAGCCCGTTCTGTAAAAGTCCGCTATCCGCTTCGTGTCAGATAGTCCGTTTTAACACCTCTAGTAATTGCGCAGGTTACACCCGTTCCCATGAAAATTGTGGGTTATTACCTGTATATGCACTTACACTCATCCCCATGAAAATTACGGGCTATTATCTTACACATTACAAGTAAATTTTATGAGTACCCATCAAATTTTAACTCAATAGTCATCTTATTCGTACAAATACACGCAAAACCTACCTAACATTGTCAAGAATCACTAAATCAGCTTAGATGATAACGGAGCGCCAACTGGACCAATGACAAAATTGTATATGACTTCAAGTTTTTTCCTTGGCAATCTAGAAAGTAATGCAAACTTTTATCCCTTGAAAGAAATCACTAAATCAGCTTAGATGATAACGGAGCGCCAACTGGACCAATGACAAAATTGTATATGACTTCAAGTTTTTTCCTTGGCAATCTAGAAAGTAATGCAAACTTTTATCCCTTGATTTACATAAACTTTAAAGTTTTGTCTAATGATTACTGGAATCATATATAGGAACATATGGAAAATTCAGTTAATTAGTTGCATATTTAATGTGTTAAGTGCTTAATTATTTATCAAAGATTTGATAACAATGATAAAAAATTCTGAAATAAATTGTAAATAGAAAATTTATAGATGTAATTGATAAATTAATATGAAAGTAATTAGAGACAGATACAGAAAGTGAAGGGATATGTAACACCCCCTAGCTAAGTGTACATATTAGGATTCTAATTATTTTTTCTTAGAAAATGATAGTCTTGAGTTCCTTAAATCCACTGCCAATTGAGCTGCATTGGTAGTGGATTTAAGGAACTTAAGACTATATCCCTGAGGTCTTGGGTTCGAATCCACGGAGGTTCCCCGAGGGAGAATAATCCACTTCAGGGGTGGAAAAAACTGAGTAAATTAACACGCTCAGTGAATTCCTGGGCTATAGAGTTAGGGCCGCAGGTTAAGGCTGGGGTGTTACACATACAAAGAAAATTAACATTTTATATATTATTGAATATGATAAATGTCAATTTATTCAATTACCCTACCCAAACCCAGCGGACATTAAGACAATATATTTATGAATCTTTATAATTATATATTATATTTGCTCGCTAATATAAGACTACATAACTCACACACTTGAATTTCAGCATATTCATGTCACCAAACAATACTGTCCAAACAAAGATGTTCTTTGTGTAAACACAAACAAAGGTACAAGTTAATGATCATACACACTGAGAAGAGGAAAAAAATACAATATGGACAGCCAAGGAATCATGCAGAAAACAAAAAGAACATTGACTTGTTCCAGTTGCAGCATCTAAAACCTAAAATCTGTGTTGTACAACTCACCCTCAAATGCCCAAAATGCTGGAAAAGAAGACTGATCAAACACAGCTCAGACTATGGTCCTATCATTTCAACATCTTTGTTCAGAGTTAACCCCACACAGAGAGAGCCCCAATTAGATCTCCTCATGTTAAACTTCAGAAAACCAGTCTTCCTCGGATTACCTCCTCCACTCTGCTTGAATAACCTTCCCTGCAAGTTAAACAGACTAGTTTATGAGTACCAATCAAGAGAAAACCAGCATATAATTAATTGATTTGAAATTTGAAGTTTACTTCTATCAAGTTTATAAATTGTTTTCTGGACAAGTACCATGATGGTGTTTCTGAACTTCTTAGTGCCCAACAAGTTGGTGCTAACAATTAAACCAACAGGTTTATACGTTTATTGCTCAAAACAAAGCATATAATTAGAAATTAAAAGACTACTACACCTTTCATTTATAGACAGAGGTGGCAGCAAAGTGAATGAGTTGAGGACTTAAAAACTTATTTCCATAACAGGACCAAAATATCACCACAGATCAACAAAAATTGAGTAACAATTTCACTTTCACATAACAACACCATCCAGTCCATAGTTCCATACCCATTGCAAAACAAATTTTCAATTCAATCATAGCTTCTAATTTAGAAAAACAGAAATTTAACAACTACAACACATAGGATTCAGATTTCAGAAATTTAATCCTTACCCAAAGAACACAAAGATGAGCCTTGAAGGGTGAAGGGCAATCTGCAGACTACTGTTCTGCTCTATGCAGGTACAGGCGGCGCCGAAGGTGGAAGGCAGCTGAGGCGGAGGCGACGAGCAGACACTTCACGGCCGCGAACTCACTGCGCAGTGCATGCGTCTGTCTCTGCTGTATGCTCACGGTCACGGGCGCGAACTCACTGCTGCAGCACAACGGCGGCACGACGGAGATAACCGGACGGTGACAGCAAGATTAGAAGGTAGGTGGGACTGGGAGGCGCAAGGTCTAGGGTTCGATTTAACTTCCCTGTTACTTTTTCTTTGATAAATTGAATTGATAGTTGACTCATAGTCTAAATTTTTTATTTCCCGTTCCTGTCCCTGGCTGGCTGATACGCACACGCTAAGTTTTTTTTTTTTTTTTCATTAAACACAAAACGACGTCGTTTTGACGTCAAATTTTTATTTTAAAAAAATGCATTGTTTTTTGCCCATGGTTTTATATGCTAAATTTTAGAAACTACACTCATTTAAATGTGGTCATACATATCTATAGTTTAATAATCGTGGTTTATTTATCATCCACATTTTTTACACCATGGCCTAATAAAAATAGATCACGATTTAACCTTTCAAAATTAAAAACGAGGGAAATCATATATATATTTGTCCACATGTATAAAATTGTGGCCTATGTCATGTTTAAGCCACGATTTTTTACCTGTGGGGAAGAAAACCGTGGCCTAAAGTCAAAAATATTGTAGTGACAGCAGCGTCATCGCCATCAGACGTGTTTTTTTTACTTATGTTTGTATACAATTTTATAAGTATTGTTTATATATATATTTTTTATTTTCTATATGGGTGTTTTTATATAGTATTATTGTTTTTCTTTATATTTTAGATTGTTAACAAATATGATATAAAATTTATAAAATAAATAAAAAAATTGAATTTCTATAATAATTAAACTGTAAATCCTTAAATTAAAATAAAATTAAATGTAAAACTGTAAATTCAATTAAAATATTAATATAATTATTAGCGATGGTCAAGGTCGTCACTACGTTGTGACGGCTTAACGAAGGCCTGTGATCATTCCACGTTGCGACGAGCTTCAGCATAGCAACGGTTTTAGCGTCAGGCGAGCAGACGTTACGTAGCGACGACTGATTTTGCTCGTCCCTACTGTATTAACGACGTCTGTGTGGTCGTCGCTGAGCTGTCACTAAGTGCATGGTAGTGACGGCCAGCCGTCGCTATTTTCCGAATTTCTTGTAATGTTTGGGAATAGGTTCTTGAATAAGTGTGGGGGTATACTTGAATTTCTTATCTTATCTCCTCATGTGGATATTATATTGTTGACATTTGGCTAGATACAAAAAAAATGGAAAAAGAAAGATGAAAAAAGAGAAAGAAAGAATAAAGAAAAGCTCAAAAGAAAAATGTATAAAAAAGGCAAAGAAATAAAGTGTTCTAAAAAAATGGGTCAAAAGGTAGAAAAGAGGAGTTTAATTGTAATCTTGACAAGTATGCTACTTGGATTCTTTCTTGGATTTATTCCCCATTGCTCCTCTATTCTCTTTGGTTTATAGCTTCTTATCCTTCATTTTCCCTACCTTTACCTTGACCCCATTACATCCTTTATGAAGTCCTCTTGATCTTTGCTTGCTTGTATTTCAATTGTTGTGGATATTAGAGTCTTGTCAAACCTATGGTAGTGTTTGCTTACATGAGTGCTTTGAGTGTATATACACAAGCCTAAACACTTGAGAGTTAGAAAGTTTGTCTTGTGAGGATTCTATCATTCTTGATTAACCCCTTGATTTGATCTACCCTCTTGTTTTCTAAATTATTGGGAATTCCATTCATATATTTCTTGACTCCATGGTTCCTTAGATGTTGTATTTTGCCTACTCTTATGCTTTCCTGGGATCTTTTGATATTAATGCCATCTGTATTTGCATCTTGCTCCTAATTAATCTTTGGTTTCATGTGGTGTTTTGCCCGGAGTGCAAAAGGGCAAGTGTGGGGGAATTTGATGAGCACATTTTTATTCAAACTTTGCTTATTTAATTTTAGTTTTCTTGGACTCTAATTGTGATTAAATCCATTGTTTTAATTGGAATTTACTTAATTGGACTTGTTTGGGCTTAAATTGTAAATGTTGCTTAAAATCGGATTTTTAAGCCTACTGACCTACCTGTCTTGTTTTGATGATATCTGGAGCTATAAGTGTCCGATTTGAGTGATTCCAGTGGCATTGGAAAGCTAAGATCCGGGGCTTTAATTTGATATGTTATATGGCTATATTCCACTGAGAGGCGAGGTTCAGTTTTCAGATTGAAGTTGACGTTCAGAAGTTGTCTGAAGCTGAGCAGGAACAACAAGTTTCTTAAGTAATTGCTGAAGTAGTTTTAGTGTTTTGGGCCTGAAACCTATTAGTCTGGCCCCATTTTTACCTCTGCCATTAGATCAATCTTGTGATTTAGGAGAATAGTATAAGTAGAGGCAGTTACGATTCTGTTGAGGACGTCATTTTCACTTTTTGCTTTTTCGCTTGACGGATTGAAGAAAGTGACGCTTGCTCTCTATCATTCTCTCTGGTTCTTCTTCTTCTTCTTCTTCTGCAATTTCGTTTTCTGTTCTTCCTCTCATGGAAGGTTAAACTTCTGAGGATTGATTATTGAGTGATTTTGCATTGGATTCTGAGGTTTATTTCAATTCAAATTCGTATTTCAATTTTTGCAGTAGATTCAATTTCATCTTCTCCTTTAGAATTCTGGTTTAGTTTCTTGAATTGGATTTGAATGCTTGTTGATGATTCAATTTTGTTCTTCACTTAGAATTCTGGTTTAATTTGCTTAATTCATGAGGTAAAGGAGTAGAAATCTCATAACTAGTACGCTTAGTCTGGTCTCGTAAGTTCGCTTAGTTCTTGAGTGAGATTATTGTTAAATTGATTGACGCTTGTTTGGTTAATTCGAATCTGTTCTAGAATTTGAGATCGATGTATTTTAACTGATGAAGAATCCAATTGTAAATGAACAAGAGAATCAATCTGTTTTCTTACATCGTTTTACTCTTACTTCCTTATTTGCAAATTACTATTTCTAAACAATAATCAAAACCCCCTGTTTCTGTTACATTACTGCACTCTTCAGAAAGTTCATGAAAATCTACATTTCGAGTACCTTTTGAAGTATACTTGTTGAAGTATACTTGCGGAAGTATACTTGGAACAACTTGCTGAAGTGAACCTTCTGAAGTAGTTTCTAAAATCCTACTTGCTGAAGTTCTACAGTATCAAACTACTTTTTGAAATCTGAAATCTGAAGTTGCTATTGAATTCCTTGAGAGACAGCTTTGGGTTATCTAACCCTTACTATACTTTAATTCATATTATTTGATTGGGTACGACCTCGATCACTATGGAGATTCTGAAATTCAGAGAACACAACCAAGCTTTACGACATTAGGGATTGCAAGGGATTGAGGATAATATATAGGGATAGGAAGGGGGAATTCTGATTTCTAATTCTAAAAAAAGGTAAAAACTTGGTTAATTAGGAAGCTGACACGTGTTATGTCCGTTAACAAGCTTAAGAACGGCAGGGATGTCTTACAGTCATTTCTTAATTCGTAAGAATGTTTTGGAAAAAAAAATTGGAGGGGTAAAAAACAAAACTTGCTCATATTAGAGAGATGAAAAATATATTTAAGCCTTATTATTATAACAAATTCCAATAAGGCATATTCCCCGCGCATAAGTTGAACGGTTCTCATGATGAACAAATCTTTATTTGAGCTTCGAACAGGAGCATGAATATTTGAGCGTTTTTTAAAAATTAAGCGTTTTTTTTTTAATTTTAATTTGAGCGTTTGAGAAGGCTTCGTTAAGGCTTTGTTTGCGAGTCACAAACCCATGGGAAAGGAGAGGGAACCGTGGGTTGGTTACATTACCTTCCCTTGTTTGTGAGTTCAAAAAATTGAGGGGAAAGTTTTTGGAGATATTTAAAACTCTCCAAAACCCACGCATTCAAGTCCCCCCAAATTGGGGTGTTTTGAGGGAGAATTATTTGAAATGTCATTTTTGCCCTTATGTAATTTAAAAAATTACTTCCCTGTCCTCTGAATGTTGAACCCTCCCTCTCTCGATCAGGCTCATTTCTCTTTCTCTCTCGTTCAGCTTCATCTTTCTCTCTCGATCAGACATGGAAACTATCGAACCCTAAACCCTAATCTCTCGATCAATCTCTCTCAAGTCCTAGTTCTTCCTTCTATTCTCACTGATCTGTAGTTCCTCTGAATCTCTTGATCGATCTCTTTCGATTTGGTTCGTTCCGAATTTTACTCTCCCTTGATTTGTTTCTTCCATTATTGTTTCTAATTGATGGCTTGTTTTCTCTTCTTTGTTGCAGGTTCTTTGTTCAGTTCCTCTAAATTCGTTGGATATTTGAATCACATCAATTGAGAAGGCTGGTTTTCAGTTCTGGGTTTCACACTTGTTGAAGTGTTCAGGTATGTTTCTTCACTTTCAAATTGATAGGATGGCTGATTTTGATTGTAAATATGTGTTTGTTTTTTTAGGTAGATACAATGATTTGAAATCACATTTGGAACTGTGAATGCAACTTTCAGCTGTAGTATATAATCTGTGATTGCAACTTTGGAATAATTTGTAGCATATAATCTGTGATTGCAACTTTGAGCTCTCTTTTTTCATTTTTTCTGGCATGTAGCATATATTTTGTATCACCAGGAAGATATCTATAGTTTTTAGTTCTCTGGATCCATAGATTTCTGCTTATGAACTGAAATTCCAAAATTCTGGATCCATAAACTAGAGGGATAGGTCTCTGTTACAGGGATATGGCTATTGTAATCATCACCATAAGCCTTGCTAATAACTGGGACTATTGTTTTTTTTGGTAGCATGGCCTTCTGAATTGTTACCATTAGTTTTGAGGACAAAAGGAACAAATGGCTTTATAATAGGGCCACATGTTTCCTTTGTCACAGTAGTATTGTAGGTGGAGGAGCTCCGGTATTTGTAACCAAACTCTGCCAGGACTTTTAGCTATTGAATTCAAGTGTTGTTCTAGAAGCTGCTAGAAATAAATCAGAAGGGCTCCCAATGGACAAAAATTGTTTATCTAAATTTAGACAAGCTGGAATCTTACATATCTTTTCTTGTAAGAGATTCTATCTTTAATTTTTGGAGATGGATGTCAAAATTTTTACCTATATGCATATGGTTGTTAGGAAATTTGTTGTATGGTAGAGCTCTTGGGGTGACTTTAGTCTTTTAATGTCTTCAATTTATCCAAGCAATTAAGTGTCGGTTGTAACTTCACTTTCCCCAGTCCTATGGCAGGTTAGGCATTTCTTAGGAACCACTCATGGTTAACTAGAATCTAAATAACTTCCTTTCCAAATTCTAATTCAATGATGTTGTAACTTGCAACCCAAATTTCCTATAAGTGTCACTGTTAAGAACACTGACATACCTTTCATATATTATCCCAAATTTCCCATCATTGCAAACTTGATTTGTGGTCCTTACCTGACAGGATGTTATGATCACTTAATTTTCCTTAATGATTGCAGAAATAAAACAATCCCAGTTAAGCTTACTTGGTTGTCTATTTTCGGTTTCAATCAGCAGACATTGTCTGATTTGGGTCTAGTCATATGGTGATATCAGTTGTTTGGATGGTTGAGATGCTAAGATATAGAAAGGTGTGAAATAAGTTACATGGCCTTATTACTAGCATTGTGAGTTTCATAGAAACTCAGTTTACATGCTGGTTCACATCATGATGTGCTCCTTGGTTGGTTATTGATATAGCAGGCCCATTCTATAGTCCTAATTAAACTACCTATCCTGTAATTCTGGTTCTGCAAGGGTATGCCTTACACTTTTTGGTATCTGAATCCTTATCACTGTTTAAATTTTTCTGAAACATGAGGAGTACGGCTAGGCTTATAGATTGTTCATTTCCTGTCTACTTGACAGTGGTTGATGGTGGCGTGGTTTTTTTAATAGCATGATGGTGTGCCTCTTCTAAGCCTGTTTTGTTTTATTCCTTGCTGCTGTTTGGATTGTACTTTGTTAATTGGTAGTTATTAATAATTGCTGGTGATGTTCTACAACTACCGTTCCATTCTTGTTTTTGTATCTTCTACTGATGTATCTGGTTTGCTGCTGGTTTTTTCTGTTCTATCTATTTTGGTTGCCTTTTACCTAAGTTTGTAGAAGTGATAATGGCTTGTTTTGGATACTTTGGTTCGCTGGTGTTTCCTTTTGTCCATGGCAAGATTATGTTACTTGGCTAGGTGGTCGATATTACCAATCAATTCACTTTATAATAAAATATTGTATACTTGGATAAAGGGAGCAAATAATGTGAAGAGACACATTATCTCAACAGACTAGATCAATGATGAACATCAGCACCGCACTGTGTCACCACTCAAGTGGTTTCTGGTGGTGAGCACATTTGTAGGCAGAACAAGACCACTAGTGAAAAGACTCTCAACATACTGAATTACATGTATCAACAAAACTAATTATGTATTTTGATTGTTGTACCGCTGGTTTTTTATGTAGTAAGACTGAGGAAGTGATAGTAATAATATTTCTGGTTTTTATAATCTAATAGGATTTATCTGTTTTTATTGTTAAACTGAAATGATTAATAAGGAAGTCAGGGATAACCGGATAAGGAATCATTTTGAAAATGAGACGAAGACGGTATATTAGATATTGAATCTGTTTCTTTCCTTTTTTAAGTGTTTGGCTAGCTTTTAGGTAGCTTCTTGCCTTCTTGAACTCATCCAGGCAATTAGTGTTCGCAAATTCCATTTTTAACTTTACTTTGTCAAGTAATGGATCAGGTGACTAATTTGATCAGAACTATATATGAAAATGGAACACAAGTAGATATAGAAAACGACCTCTTCATGTTGGAAATAGCAAAGTTGATTTTATTGTTTACACAACACAACTGGTGTCTGGTTAAATTAAATGTGGTTTCCAAATATCAAGTTCATTAACTGCTCCTCAGCTGGTGTCTATCTGAAATTTAAAATTGTTTATATCATTTTGTTTTTCATAGAGTTATGCCATTAAATGGGAGCTGCCCAGGACAATTTTCGTGTTATATTTTCTTTTGATTGGTGTTCCTATTTTCTTTTGGTAGTTATTTTTTACTTTATAGGGATGGTTTTCATTTCCTGCAGCTTGGTGTAGGAGCTATTTACTTTGGTTCTGGAGACTTGTTTCATGTGTATTTTAACTTTTGTTTATGGGTTGGAGTACCCCTTGTACTCCCCTAATTTAATTTTCATCATTGCCTATCAAAAAAAATTAAATAGGAGGCTTCTTCCTGGAAGAGAGAAACGTTATATTTTTAGTATTTAGTTTCATGTTTTGGAAATAATGTGAACATTTTGCTGTAAATACAAACTAATAAACCCTTTTAAGCCTCATGGGCAAGACATGTTAGGGCTGTAATGGGCAGCACATGTTGAATAGTAGTGCTGGTAATGGCCTCACGGGTTTCATTCTTTAAAGTTATTGTATACTGACTCTAATTTTTATTGAACTTCTGTATACATACTCTTTTTTTCTGCCAACTTCGATTAGATCGCTATGCACTCCGATCCAAATTTTTTGCATGCTGTCAATTTCTATTTGCTTTCAAGATATTATGCTTCCTGTTAATGTTATTTGCTGTCAAGAATGCTATTAAATAGTTTTGGACGCTAGGATCCTAGGGAAATGAGATTAAAGAGATAAAATAGGAATCTATTGTTGCATGTGACTATGACTATTAGCTATCTTTATCTTTTGAACTTGTTGCATGTTATTGAAATATTGTATTAATTTTTCAATATATGATCTTTTTAGATGGATGATGAGAGAATTCTTGCATTGCATAAAAGAAAAGAAAGACTTCAAAGGGTGGCTATTGTATACATTGTATGTCTTGTAGTTTATTACTACATACTTAAAATTTGTAGTCAAAGTAGTGTAGTTGATGATGCTCTTGTTGATGCCTTTTTGGATCAACTAAATGAAGGAAATAAAGTGAATGGGACATTTTCCTCAAAAGCATATGTGAGCATAATTAAGGAGCTACAACAAAAATTCCAGAGACCGCTTCACAAGGACAAGGTGCAAAATCGTTGGAAGGCACTAAAAAAATGTTTTAACAAATGTTACGATGTATTCAAAAACTTGAGTGGATTTGCATGGGATGCAAGTACACATCGTTGGTTTGCTGAACCTGAAGTTTGGCAAAAATTAATTGAGGTATGTTATCCAATTTCTTGATTTTATCTCTATACAAATTTGTTCTTTAACTATTGTTTTTAATTATCTTTAATAACATAAACGTTAATAGGCTAAACCTGAAGCTGAAGAGTGGATGAGAAAGCCCATTCGCAACTATGACAAGATGGTGACTCTTTGTTCCGAAGATAGAGCAACGGGAGAACTTTCTGAGGATGCAGGTGATGTCAGAAGCAATAAGCCAATTAATGTTGAATCATAATCTCTGGATACCAATGGGGTGACTTTAGAGAGTTTGGAAGAGACAAACAATGAGTAAGATGTGACATCTCCTCAAGTGCAAATTATTGAAGAAGAGCCTACAGCTAAAAGATCTAGGAAGTCAAAGCTTGAAAATGAAGCTGAAGGGTTAAAGGAGGCACTCATACATATTGCTGAAGCTTTCACAGACAGTACTACAGCTCTTAGAGAAAGTATTGCAACTTATGAGAGAGTTAATAAAAAACTTCCAATTTCTGAAGCTGAACTTTGGAAGTTGTTAGAGGAATTGAGAATAGAAAGTCATTCACAATATCTTGTTAATAATCCTGACATGGTTAGAGCATTACTTGGGTGCCCAAAGGATAAGCAAAGGGAATTACTACTTGAAATGGTGTTTGGGTCAGTTGGTTCATCTAGGTAATCTTTTTTTATCTGCTCTTTGATTTGTTTGCATGTTGTTTTACTATTTTTTCAATGTTATTTACTTCTAATTTCTTTTGCAGGGGACACTTTTAACTCACTTCCAATATAAAAGGAAAGGTATTGTTCCTATTGTTTATCTCAACTGTCTGTCTCATTTTTGTTGTGGTATAAGTTTTCATTTGTTCCTACTGTTTGTGGTATTGTTCCTATTGTTCTGGTAGTTGTGGATTTTGAAGGAATAGCTTCCTTGGGAATTCCAAGTTGAGGTGCTCACCACCACTACTGCTGTACTGGTGTTGGTGAAAATCAATATAGATATTATTATTATTATTATTAAAATGGTGATGGTAGGGATGCATAATAGAGGTGATCTGTTGAAAAGACACCATTTCCATGCAAGCATTCCTGTTGAAAAGGAATACTAATTAATTTGCTAGATTTGCTATAAAAACAACCAACAATAAAATCTTGACCAATTCACCATGTGCTTAATTTAACTATCTGCAACTTTTCTTCCCTACTTACAATAAAATCTTATATTCATTGTGTTAATTGCTTGTTGATGACTAGAAGTACGTATAGTAATGTTATTCTGGTTGCATATTATCTCATATACATGAGTTTTAGACTATGTTTATTTTACTATTGAGTTACCATTAATACTCACTTATTTCATTTGTTTTTATGTTGCAGGTATTAAAGAAAGATTACACGATTTCTTCACAATTCAAATGTTATTTTTGAACATGTTACAATGATAATATTTGTAGAAAAAACATGTCTTGAATTTTTTTGTAGCTTGTTTCTATCTAAAAGATCTTGACAATATAAGGGATGCACTTATGTTAAAATGGTCTTTAATTCATGGAGTTTATTTCTGCAATTGGATAATAGTATCTTGTATTTGAACATTTGAAATATATAAGAGTTGTTAATTTGAGTTTTTATCTATGATGTTTATCAATTGAATATAATTTAATTGATATTTGCTACTAATAAAATATTAAATTTATATTAATATTTATTATATACTATAAATTCAAATTCTAGTAATATTTTTTAAACTCATTATAAAATTAAAGGTAAAATATTTATAAGTTTTTATCTAGTGATATTTTTTTATCAAGTTAAAATATAAGTTTGTTTGTAATACATATTATATTTTTATAAAAAATCTATTATTTATTTGATAAAAAATATTTAGTAAATAATATGTATAAAAAATAAAAATTTTAAAAAGGTATTATGGCTTATTATTTTTTAGTAAATAATAAAATTAAAAAAACATTTGAATATTCATAAAAAATATAAAGCTTGCTAACGTAAAAAAAATTAGCGCACCTTCAGTTCGTTATTTTTTGGTAAATAATAATTAAAAAAACATTTAAATATTCATAAAAATAAAAAAATGGTAGCGTTTAGTTTTGGTCAACATTTGATAATGTTGAAAAAATTAGCAACAGGGGCCAGTGAGCACTGATGAGTTCATTTTTTAATTAAAAAAATATTATATTAGTTTTTAGAAATCAAGGGTAAAACTATTTTTTTTAATGTATATCCTCCATTTCCCTTTTTCTTCCCAAATTATAACTTCCAAACAAAGGGCAAGTTTATCCTCCCTTACTCTCTCATTTTCTCCCCTTTCCCTTTCCTCCTAAATCCTTCATTTCGCGTCCTACTAAACTCGCAAACAAAGCCTAAGACTTCCAACAGCAAAGGAGAAGGCTTCGCTAAGGCTTCGAACAGGAGCACGATCATTTGAGCGTTTTTTATTTTAAATTTCAATTTTCGAACCGGATATTGCAAGGGACCAAACATTTTTTTGGTTGAGACGAAGCCAATGATTGCGCGTACAGTAAAAAAATTGGAGGCAAAACATTTCAACTTTTGTCATATGTTGATCCCGTTCAAATAATTGCATTAAATATTTATCTATTTGAAATTTTCACATTTAATGCTAATTAACACCTACTGTGCAGTAACAGTGACGATTATAAAGATACTCCCTCTATTTCAATTTGTTAGTCGTTTTAGGAAAGTAAATTTTTTTCATAATATGAGTCGTTCTCTAGTTTCTATGTGAGTGTTAATGTTGGTTTTCCATTTTTATCCTCCCACTTTTATGGGAAAAGAAACTTAAAAAACTATGCACCACACTACTCATTAATGTATTTAAATAATTAATAAGGGTAATTTAGTAAGATTACTATGTCTTTTAAGTCATTTATTGTTGTTCTTAATTTGTGTGTAGAAACTTTAAACGACAGATAAAATGAAATGGAGGTAGTAATTATTTTGATGAAAACAAAAGAATTAAATGAGAATAATTGTTATTCTTAATTAGCGTAAAATTAGTTTTTTTTTCTTATAATTGAGTACAGAGGGAGTACTCTATAAGATTACAAGTTTACTCCTATTTAAAATTAAACTCCACTACCATGGTAAGTGTGTCACTTTGAAACTCTCATTGGTCAATAAGGAAAAATATGAGAAAAAAACAATAAATGCCTCTAGATTTATGCACTTCGTCTTATAAATAGGACTATAAAAAAGCTTTAAACGTTGTCTTATACTAACTCTGGTCCTATTTATAACAACCTTTTGGAAAGTTGCGTGCTCTTGGTCCTTATTATAAGAACCTTTTCAGATTGTCCCTCACATTAATTATTTTTTTTTGACAAAAATACCACACCAATGGAGATAGATGAGTAATTAATGAATAGAGAGAAAATGACACAAAGAAGTAATTAAATGGAGAGAGAAAGATAATGAGTCTCAATAAATTCAAGGGTAATTAGGTAAAGATGATACATATTTATGACAAATTTATTGTGATCAACTAAATTAACCATCTTTCTTAATTCTTGTGAAGTACTCTCTCCGGACTCATTTATAAGCAAAAATAACCATATTCACACTTATTAAGAAAGTTAGTTAAACTCATTTAATTTTTTTGATTTCTTCTAAAAAGTAATTGTATTGCCTAAATTACCCTACATTCAACTTTATTGAAACTTGTTTCAAGTGGACATACTCTCTTTCTATTGGCACATGATGCATTAAATAGTGGTTGGAAAATAAAATATGAATAAAATAAAGGGCAATTTGGGATGATATCATTTAATAGGGTGAAATCAGTTAACTTTTGCTTATGTTTTAGTCCATCATAGGTGGGTGTTTTTTTGCTTATAATTGAGTCCGGAGGAAGTAGTTAAAATGTTCTTATAATTAGGACCAAAGGTAGTAAATAAGACCGGAGGTAGTACTATTAATATAATCAACTAGGTTTTTGCCCATGAAATGCACGGAATCTTTTAAATAATTTGTTTTACAATAATATTGAAAGACAAAAGATTATATTATTATGTATTCTAATAACTTAAATGGGTATGGTACATACACATTATAACAATATTTATAGTATAAAATGAATCAGAGATGATGATTATATATGTAAATGTTATATAGAGATGACCGTTGAACATAAAAGATAATTACACTAAATGACATAATAAAAAATTACTAATGAATAATTAAACAATCTTCTAAGCATTAAATGAAAGTATAATATTGGTTTGGGGCATGTCAAGTTTCACCATATATAAGCAATTAAACAGTATTTTTTTCTTACAACATTGTTCATGGGATAATATATAAGTAAAATCATTATAAAACAATATATTAAAAATACATATATGATAATCATGTGCAAACGATTATAAGAAAATGAAAAATGTTAAAAATTATCTCTTTAACACAATTTCGAAGACTTTATGTGATTGGTGGTCCCATCACATTGCAAAAAAATATATTAGAGAGTGCGTTGAAGCACTCTTCAAATAGAATTAAAATACATTTAGATTTGTTAAATACTTTAAAGTCACGATAAACTTTATTTTGATTAAAGATATAAAATTAAATAATAAGTTGTAAAAAAAACATATGTTATCTTACTGTTGATTTGAAATAGATTTAATTTATCCAAAGATGAGTCCAATTAAAATATATATAACATATTATTTGTGATTTCTAAACTAAATTAATATTATTAATTTCATAGAAACTTAAATTAGTTAAAATTAAGATTTGATAAGGGATGACATTAAATTCTTTGTACAGATAAGAAAAATACCTAATTTAAAATTTAGGTTGGCATTTTTATATTGGTACATTAGAAATTTTTAATTAAAAAATA
This sequence comes from Sesbania bispinosa, assembly GCA_026901365.1. Classification (NCBI taxonomy): domain Eukaryota; kingdom Viridiplantae; phylum Streptophyta; class Magnoliopsida; order Fabales; family Fabaceae; genus Sesbania; species Sesbania bispinosa. The sequence continues at coordinate 1,815,102 of QLOH01000085.1, read as the reverse complement.
AAAGAATTGCATTAAAAGTGCAATAGAGATTATATAGGGTAACTAATTAATAAGTAACATAATTGATTAAGACAAAAGGTAAAGTAAAATCGTTGCATTTGGTAATCACTTATAAATGGTAGTAATACAAAGGTAATTGATTCAACAATCTGGGAGAAAGTAGTTAAAAAGTTCTTATAATTAGGACCAAAGGTAGTAAATAAGACTGGAGGGAGTACTATAAATGTAATCAATAACATGATTTACAAAAAAGACCTACTATATGTGTGGATAACTTAAGTGTCCGTTTGATTTACAGAGTAAAATTGATTCTAGAATCAATGATTATAAACAAGTGATGCACATTTTATGAAACATGTTGGACCATTAATTAAAACAAAAGACTACTACCTCCGGTCCTATATATAAAAAACATTTGACTAAAATCATCAAGACCAAGGAGATGCATTGTAATCTGTTAGTGGTAATTAATAGTGTCATAAATTTAATTTTTTATCAAAAATACCCTTATTATTAAATGAGTAAATGAGTGGGTACCTCTTTAACTACTCACAATAAATTAAGGACATATAAGGTATTTAACAATTAATACAACTAAAAATAGTACTATATTTCTTTTATATATATATGACCAAAAATATTTTCATATTTGTTTCTTATATATAGGACCAGAGATAGTATTAACAAGTGTCAGGACCCATTTACTAACAATTACTAATACTAGGGTTAATTAATCTTCATCGTATAACTGGAACATTGAAGTACACAACACGTGATAGTTCAGCTTCCACATAAGAAGAACGCAAATAAATTACTTGTCAGTTGTCAGGAAGTTTTAAAATATTCAGAGTTTCATGAGATATAGCGATGTCCTATGTATCCGCGCCCACGCATTTAATTTGTGGCTATTAATATGGATTCTTAATTTGCTTTGTGATTCTCATCAGTTCTTCCTAATTCATCTCTCTCGCAATGGAGAAGGACATGGCAATGGCTTTCATTCCAGCAGCTCATGCCGCAGAGCTGTTGAGTAATGCCGAGCTCTCTAGAGAAGAAGAGACACAGAGAGACATTGATGATGAAGCTGAGAATAATAAACATATCAACCTTGCTATCACCGAGTGCACTACTGGCGAGACACAACACAATTTGGCTGCAGTAATTGCTCACTATGTCCACACTCTAAATCAATACAACTCTCGCAACTTGGGTACGTAGCCTTTAATTAATTGGGTGCATGTTTTTAATTATTTTTAATTATCTATAATATACTCCATCCGGTTCTAATTATAAGAACATTTTAACTATTTTATATGAATTAAGAAAGTTAATTAATTTAGTTTATTGCAATAAATTTGTCATGAATATGTATCATGATTCCTAAAGTAATACCCATGAATTTATTGAGACTCAATATCTTTCTCTTTCTATTTAACTACTCAATTGTATCACTAGTATTTTCTCTACTAATTAATTACTTACCTACCTTCATTAATGGGGTATTTTTGTCAAAAAAGTAATTAATGCATGAGACAATATGAAAATGTTCTTATAAAAAGGACCAAAATCCACAAAAAAATTCTTATAAATAAGACCGGAGAGAGTACTGTATATTACATATATAGTTGCAATTAAGACTATAGTATTATTATTAAGGGTCCTCTTAACGAGTTCCCTAAGGACACTAGTTCAGATCCATGTATTAATTATATCTGTAACATTAAATTTTACATACTCTAATAAAATTTTTTTATATTTAGTTCCTTAACAATTTACTAGCCCTCGTTAACATTTCTTTAGTACTAATGGCTTCCACGTACTACCGCAGGCTATCCCACTAATCTGGATTTCGATTATGCTGCATTGAAACCATTGTTGCAATTTCACCTAAACAATGCTGGCGATCCATTTCCAGGGAGCAGCTACTCTATGAATTCAACAGCATTTGAAGTGTGCGTACTTGACTGGTTTGCAAATTTGTGGGAGATAGAGAAGAGTGAGTATTGGGGATATGTCACAACTGGTGGAACTGAAGGCAATCTTCACGGCATTCTACTAGGGTCAGTTTACTTTTTATTAAACTTTATTTTTAATTAGTGTCTTTGATTTTGATATTTGAAAAAAAGGGTTAAATATATTTTTAATCCTTAAAATATAGTTAAGAATTGATTTTAGTCTCCATAAATATTGATAAATTTGGTTCTTCAAAGAGTAAAAATACTTTTTCCCGGTCCTTAATTATTAAAAAAAATCATAGTTAATTTGTAGTAAAAACCGTACAATTAGGATTAAAATTAAATCTCAACTATATTTTAAAAATTAAAAACATATTTAATCTTTAAAATAATGTGTCGATCCTAATCACAAACACTCATGAGTTGTGTGTATATAGGAGAGAACAATTTCCAGATCTTATATGCCTCAGAAGATTCACATTATTCAATATTCAAAATAGCAAAAATGTATAGAATGCAATGCGTGAAAGTTGGCACTTTGGTGTCTGGTGAAATCGATTGTGCTGAACTACAGACTTCACTACTTGCTCACAAGGACAAGCCAGCCATCATCAATCTAAACATAGGTCTCTTCTTGTCTTTGACAAGCTTATATATGGATGAACTTTTGTACAAAATGTTTCTATAAACACTTAATTGGCTAATTGAACTTATAAGGGTTCAATCATGCTGCTGCAGGGACGACTATGAAAGGAGGGGTTGATGACATTGATCTTGTCATACGAACACTTGAGAAATGCGGTTTCACTCAAGATCGATTCTACATTCACTGTGATGGAGCTCTCTTTGGAATTATGTTGCCTTTCCTCAAACAAGTGGGTATTTAAATAGAAGTGTTAATTTGATATTGTTTGCTTAGAGACAACATCCAAGCGGAATAACGATAATTTGAAGTTTGGTCTGGATTATAGAAATATTCTTTCTCCTTTTTTGTAGAAAATAATTCTTTCAAACCCCAATGATATACGTAAGGAATAAAGACGTTGAAAGAAAGAAGAAAGAAATTAAAAGATATATATATATAGTAAGTGATATGATGAAAAAGAAAGAGAAATTAGGTGTAGAGGGAGATATGAGAGAGTGAAATATAAAAAATTTAGAAATGTTTTTTTTCCTCCATTCTTATCCCTCCAATTACAAATTGAGATAAGAAAAAACAACTAAAAGAAAAGTTATGAGAAATGATAGTAGTACAACACTTTGTACAACAAATTTTTCCTTCCATGAGAAAGAAAGGAAAAAAATGAGAGAAATGCGTAATATATATGAAGAGTGATGTGTTAGGAAAAAAAAAAAAAGATGCGTAGCATAAAATATTATATAAATTTATTATGCAAATTAATAATATTGCTCGTTTGGTCAAGAATGTGCTTTTAAGATACTTTGACACTCAAATTTTGAGTGTGAGAAGTGTAGGGAAGAAAGAAATAAAAAAAATATATAAAAAGAAAGAAAGTAAGTGAGAGATGTGATGGAAAAGAGAGAGATAAAAAGGAAAAAAAAAAAAAAAAGGTGCAAAGGGGAGTAAAAGAGATAAGAATATGAAATAATCAAACTTTTATAATATGATTCATACCTAATTGTGTTTTCATGTAAATCATTGAACAGGCGCCAATCATCACCTTCAAGAAACCCATTGGAAGTGTAACTATTTCTGGTCATAAGTTCTTGGGATGTCCAATTCCTTGTAGTGTTGTGATAACTCGTTTAGAATACATCAATGCACTGTCAAGAGATGTTGAATACATTGCTTCAAGGGATGTCACAATCACCGGTAGCCGTTGTGGGCATGCTCCAATCTTCATATGGTATGCCCTCCAAAAGAAAGGTTTATTAGGACTCAAGAAAGAAGTGGAGAAGTGCATCATGAATGCACGCCACTTATGGAATAAACTTCGTGATAATGGCATCGGTGCAATGTTAAATAATTTTAGCATCACAGTTGTCTTTGAGAAGCCATTAGATGATGACTTCACCCGTAGGTGGAATTTAGCATGCAAAGGAAATATTACACATGTGGTGGTGATGCAGCACGTTACCATTGAAATGCTTGACTCCTTTGTCAGTGAATTTCTTCAAAAGCGATCCATATGGTTCAAAGATGGACGATTTCAACCTTTATGCATTGCAAATGATGTTGGTTTTGGAAATTGTGCTTGTTCAATGCACAATTCTTACACTGATGGAGAATATTCACACAAATTTCAATTATTCAATAATTGAAAAAGCCTTGAGGAATATAAGGCCATATGACATTCAATGAATTAATTAAGATGCCGTATTGCCATCTACCTGTCCATCTCTTTCTTGTACTTCCTTTTGTGCAATCAACCTTTATATATATTATGAGGTTTAATTTCCAGTAAATTTAGCAATGACTTAGATCTTTGGAATAAATGAAAAGAGATTAGTTATGGGGATTATAATTTTCCAATAATTTTTTGGTATATCTACAAATTAAGAATTGGAATTTCTAATCTATATACTACTCGTGTCCAAATATATAAGTAAAAAATAACTAATTCATGCTAATTAAGAATATTGGTTGAGCTATTAAATTTTCTCAAACTCACATAAAAAATGAACAACATTTACTAAACTATCCTTCTTAATATTTATTGCAAAGATCATTGGAAAGGTGATGTAAATTAAATGGGGATACTAACATTTAATAGGGGTGGAGGTTGTTAAATTTTGCTTATATTTGAGACCAACAAAATTGAATTTTGAATTGCTTATATTTATAATTGGAGTGGTATATACTATAATACTGCAACAGTCTCATTGTTTTTGGAGAACTTTGAGACGTATATATATCCATTTTGATCGAAGAAGATGCCCACATCTATCTACAACACAACAAGTAAGCAAGAATCAAATTCGACTTTTTACTATTTTATTGAGAAAAAAAATAATATTTTAATATGTTAGATCCATTTAAAATAATATTTTAATGTGTTATAAACAGAAAAAAAATAAAAATGAGGTGTGAAAACAAATATGAAATTAAGGAGTGTTAAAAAATCATTTTTTAAATAATATTAAAACTTAATTTGTCACCTCGTCTTTGAGATGTGGTATAAGTGTAGGGAAGAGAGAAATAAAAAACGAAAATAAAAAATGCAATAGTTGATGTGATAAGAAAGACAGAGAGAGATGAAAAAAAGAGTTGTGAAAAGAAATGTATAAAATAAAAAAGTGTGAAAATATCATTATTTTTTTAAGAGTTTTAAAACTTTTAACAACTCATTTTTGGGGTGTGGTAAATATAGGGAAAGAGAGAAATAAAAAAGAAAAAATAACATGAAGAGAGAATGTGAAAGATATAATAATTGATGTGACAAGAAAGACCGAGAGAGATAGAAAGAAAAATGAGATATGAAAAAATTGTAAAATAAAAAACTATGAAAAAATCATTTTTCTTTTTTAAGAGTTTTAAAACTTTCAACACCTCATTTTTTGGTGTGGTAATGTAGAGAAGAGAGAAATAAAAAAGAAAAAAATAAATGAAGAGAGAGAATGTGAAAGATGTAATAATTGATGTGATAAGAAAGACAGAGATATAGAAAAAAAAAATGAGATGTGAAAAGAAGTGTGAAAAATCATAACTTTGTTTTTCAAGTTCTAAAACTTTCACCACCCATTTTTCAGGTGTGTGAAGTATAAGGAGTAGAGAGATAGAAAGAAAAAAAAATGAAGATATGGAAGGAGAAAAGGGAAGTGTGGAAAAATAAGGTGTAAAAAGAAATTTAAAATAAAGGAGTGTGGAAAAATTATTACTCTTTTCAAACAGGTGATATTTGATATAAAAAGAAAAAAATTACTCTTTTGAGGTGTGTGAAGTGTAGGGAAGATAGAGTCATAGGGAAGATAGAGACATTGGAAGAAAAATGAAGGGTGAAAAAGTAAAAATAATGATATTTAATTGATATTATATATAAAAAATGAAGAGAGATAGAAAAAATTATGTAGGAAAGATCTTAGGGTTCATTTAAAAATAATATTTAAAGAAAGAGAAATGATGTGTGAAAGAACATGTAAAATAAAACAGTGTGGAAAAATCATCATCACTCATTTTTAAGAGTATTATAACCTCATCATTTGTGGGGTGTGGCAAATGTAGGGAAGAGATAAATAAAAAAATAAAGAGAAGGTGAAAAGGTGTAATAATTGATGTGATAAGGCCATGTTTATCCCAACACGCCATTTTTTTCACTATACACATCAACAAGTTTTTATTAACCGCCTCTTTTCTCTAACCCAACATCTAATTCTTTTACCATTCACAAATCTTAAATGGGTCCCACCAATAAATATTACCCATTTTTTTATTAATTTTCAAAATTTTAATTAATAAACAATAAAATAATATTAATAAATAATAAAATAAAAATAATTTTTAAAAAAATGTTGTTTCCGACGGTTGGTTTAAAACCACTACAAGAAATCAACAATTTAGCGGTGAACGGGTAACATCGGCCACGACACCATTGCTAGTAACGTTGACCAGGCCGAGACAAGGCCAACGCTAAGCTGAATTTATTTTATTTTTTTTACATTTTTTAATGTAGCGTTGGCATGGCCGACGCTAACTTTATTAAATAGCGACGACCTAGCTGACGCTAATGGTAAAATATTATATTTTTTAATTTTTTTATTTAGAGTGAGTCTGGCCGACGCTAATTTCTTGTTATTTTTTCACTATATATATTATTTTAGCATTGACCTTCGTAAAGTTAGTGTCGGCCTGACTGACGCTAATTTCTTGTTATTTTTTCAATATATATATATATATTATTTTGCATTATATATTCCAAGAAACAAACACAGCGCAATGATAATTTTTCTTCTTGGTATCATGTAAGTTGCGGGTTTGATCCTCACATTTGATAAATCTGGGGAGAAAGAATTTTTTTTGAAAAAATTATTAGCGACGGCCTGACCGTCGCTACATAGCGTCGGCCTAGCCGTCGCTACATAGCGTCGGTCGTAAAATGTTATCGCTATTGCATTAACGACGAGGCTTTTAACGACGGCTGGTGGGTCGTTGCTAATTATGAAATAGCGACGATTTTCCCCTCTAGTGACGGCTTTTGGTCGTCGCTACAGGGGGAAAACCATCACTGTTTCATAATTAACAACGGCCAACCAGCCATCGCTAAAAGTCTCGTCGTTAATGCTGTAACGACAACTTTTTACGACCGTCGTTGCGTAGTGATAGCCTGGTCGTTGCAAATAGCCGACACTAATTCCATGTCGTCACTACATAGTGATGACCATGGTCGTCGCAAAATAATTTTTCAAAAAAAAATCCTTTCTAAAATAACAAAAACTTAATGCAAAATATTATATATATATATATAATGAAAAAATAACAAAAAAATAGTGTCGGCTAGACCGACACCAACTATATGAAGGCCGACGCTAAAAAGAAATTTCCTTTAGCGACGACCTTTAGCGATGAACTGGCCAATGCTAAATAAAAATTTTTAAATAAATTATTATACGCCGACACTAACGTTACTAAGTAGCAACGGTCTGTCCGTCGCTACATAAAAAATAAAAAAATTATTTTTTTCAACGGTGATATCTTTAGTGTCGGTCATTGCGTCGGTCTGTCCGACGCTAATAGCAACGGTGTCGTGGTCATCGCTAACATGTTGTGGCTAATTCGTTTTTTTCTTGTAGTGTTTGTAAACTTATAAAATACCCTACGTACATTGCATATGTTTCATATAAAATAGAAAAAAAATTTTGGGTACCCAAACTCGTTTATACAATAGTTAAGCCTTACATATTTGTAAGCACATAACATGGGTTCATTAACCCGTTAAAAAAGAAAAGTAAAATCCCTTCAACTTTCATATACGCCAAGACCACGCTCAGAATTTAATTACATCCAAATATATTCTTATCCTCTAACTTCACATTATTAAAAAAAATCATTTCTTAAAAGCTTTGTTTTGTAGGACGTGTTATCTTTTACACTATAAGAATGCGCTGAATTAGACGCAAACCGTAGCGATGACCATGAGCCGTCGCTACGTCGTGTCTACAACATTAAATGCGCAGCTCAACGTTTAGCTGTACAATTAATACTCTATGACGGTCTGGTCGTCGTTACATGTCGCACTATAGCGACGACCTAAAAAACTAATTACTTTTTTTAAATATTAAAAATAAACGTAGCAACGGTTTAGTCGTCGCTACTTTTTAATTAAAATTTAAATTTGGCGCGTCAGAGCAGTTTTTTAACGTAGCGACGGTCTTGGCGACAGCTAGGTTCTCTATACGTTTAAAACTTACATACACAAAACCCTTTCCCCCTCCCCTCTTCTTCTTCCTCCTTCCTCCTTCCTCCTTCCTCCTTCCTCCTCCTCCTTCCTCTCATTTCCTTACATTCGACCATCCCTGTTTCTCTCCTTATCTCTTTCATTTTCAAAATCTCACTGATTAAACACTCCCCTCCTTCATAGGTTCATTTTAAACCAATCAAAATCTCAAATAGTTGCCCCTAGGTCCCTTTGCTCTTCTTCCTCCTTCTCCGTCCACCACCGCCGGCCACCACCAGTTGTCGTTCAGGTAATATTTGATTAATTTATGTTTTTTAATTATAGTTACATAATTATGTAGGTAGTTATTTTAGTTCTATATGTATTTGAGTATATAGGTAGTTATTTAGTACTTTATGATAATTAATTATTAATTATTAGTAGTTAGGTATTAATTATTAGTAATTAATTATTATTTATTAGTAATTATGTAGTTATTAATTATTAGTAATTACATAGATAGTAATTATTAGCTATTATGTACCTATTGATTATTAGTAATTAGTAATTTTTTTCGATACGTGATGTAAAGCAAGGGCACAAAAGGAAAAGAGAAAAAAAAACAAGAAAAAGGAAAGTGAATCTAATGTCTCAGATGAACAACTCTCATTGCATCCGCAAGAAAGAGGTTCTTAAACTCAAGAAGAGGTTCCCGGGGAACTGCAAGAGGAGTGATGCAAGATGCCCCCTTCTTTGCCAAGACGTCTGCACAACGATTTCCTTCTCGGAGGATATGGTGAAGTTCGACCTTCCAATTTCGGCGAAGGAGATCCCAAATGTTGCTAAGTAGTATCTTCTTGCTCTATTAGATGGATTGCGTGTGAATAGTCTGTATAACAAATTAGATGTTTGAAATTGTTATCCCAAGCAAGTTTGAGCCCCTGTAAAATTCCTTGAATCTCTGCGTAGGTATTATCAGAGTACCTAATGTGACCATGAAAACCTAGAATCCACAATCCAGATGAGTCTCAAAAAATGCCTCCAAAACCAGCCTTTCCTAGGTTACCAAAGAAGCTACCATCCGTGTTCAAAGCTACAACTTGATCAGATGGAGGAATCCAGTTAACAAATCTCTCCCTGGAGGTATGATTTCCTTTTAAGTCGAAATTGATTATGTCAATTGCCATGTGGCAAACTTTTTGTAAAAGCTAAAATGTTGTAGGAGGTTCTGCACCTGCAATAGCCATTTGATTTCTGGTAGTCCACAAAATCCAAAGAGCTACAGGGAAAAAGACAAATTTGTTGGCACTATTGTCCTGAATCCATTCCCTGAATTGATCTATGGAAATAGGGTAAGTAATCTACACTCCAATAGCTTTCCAAAGATTATTTGCTTGTTTGCATTCTCTCAAACAATGAGAAAGTTTCTGTTTGGTTGTCATTGTAGCAAGAACAAATGTTTGAACTACTGAGACCTCTAGTTGCTCTGATGTCGTTTACTGGAAGAGAATGATGCCATAATTGCCAAAGTAAGAATTTTATCTTTTCTGGTAATTTAAGCTTCCAAATCCAACTCCACTTTGACTCAATCTGTTGTCTATGTTGTTGAGTGTTAAGCCACTTATACCCTGTTGTTGCTGTGTACTTTCCATTGTTTGAACTCTTCCAGATGAGCTTGTCTTGTATAGTGTCATTAAGATGGATTTTTATCTCCTGGATTGTGTGTTTTATATGATATGGAATTATAGTTGCAATACTTTCAAGGTGCCATTAGTTGTCCTGCCACACATCATAAATTTTAAGATTTATGTCCTCCATGTTAACATAATCAACGAATTAACAAATTCTTCCACCATGAAACCAAGGCTAAAAAAAGAAAGAACTTGATCCATTACCAAAACGAATATCATAACCAAATTTCAGTTTTTCTTTAGCCTTAGACATGGAATTCCAAACATGAGAACCTTGTTCGTGAGAGCAGTATAAATAAGGGATTTTAATATCATACCTGTCTTGCAGCAGTTTCACCCATAATTTATCTTTATTATTGGTCATATCACAAACTAGTTTACCTAAGAGGGCAATATTTTGATTCCTGACCGATCTAATACCTAACCCTTCCATACTGTTGCTTCTAGTGATTTCTTTCCAACTGATTAGGTGTGAACCATGACCTTCATTGTTGCTCCATAAGAAAGTCCTAGCTAAGCTATTAATCCTATTGCATATAGATTCAGAAAACCATTGAATTTGCATAAGATATATAGGAATAGAAGATAGGACATATTTAATTAAAGTTAACTTACCAGCTTTATTTAGAAGATTTTTCTTCCAAGAAGCTAACTTCTTAGTAAGATTATCAATAATAAAACTGAAGTCATGATTGGTACGCTTACCTACCTTAACAATGAAGCCCAAATACTTACCTAAATCATTTGTGAATCTGATTCCTGAGATAGAAGTATATTTTTCCTTCTTGATTGTTTTCACACTTTTAGAAGTAAAGGCTCTAGACTATCTGTGTTTACCTTTAATCCTGATGCTTTACAAAGAGAAGTTAGAATATCTTTCATAATTCTTACTTGTGAAGCCTTACCTATCATAAAAAAAAGAGCATCATCTGCAAAAAAGAGATGTGAAATTCTAGGACCATTCTTAGAAATCTGGATAGCCTGCCAATGACCAGCATCAACCTCTTGATTGATCCTCAAGGCCAACCTTTCCATTATCATGACAAACAAATAGGGAGACAGTGGGTCTCCTTGTCTGAGGCCCCTTGTGGGCTTGAAATCTGGAAGCTTATTTCCATTCCAAAGCAAGGAAAAGGAAGATAAGGTGACACAAAACATAATTAAATTAACAACAAAATTAGGAGAGCCAAATAGGATAAAAGTTTCCTTGAGGAAATCCCAATCAACCCTATCGTAAGCTTTCTCTAAATCCAATTTAAAAACAATGTCACCTTTTTTCTTTTTTGACTTGTGTATATAATGAAGAATTTCCTGGAGGATTATTGCATTTTAAGAGGTACCTCTCCCTGGGATGAAAGCATTCTAGAGAGGGCCTATAAGATCAGGCATGTAAGGCCAAATTCTTTGCACAATAACCTTAGTTAAGATTTTGTAGATTACATTGCACAGACTAATTGGCCTAAATTCTTTAAATTTATTAGGGATATCAACCTTAGGAATAAGAACAATAAGTGTTTCTGATATTTTGGATCAAAATAACCATTCTTTAAAGCATTGTTAATGAAAATCCATACATCATCCCCAACTATATGCCAGTATTGTTTAAAGAAAAGAGCATGAAAACCATCTGGTCTAGGGGCTTTTAGAGGCTGCATAGAATTTAGAGCATCAAAAACTTCATTTTTTGAAACAGGGAGCATAAGATTATACACACCTATAGGAGATAAGACCAGATGGTTCATAGGAGTGAAATCAGCGTACCTTTGTTGGATATTAGGGCTAAACAGATCTTTGTAAAATTTAATGGCTTCCATTTTTAAAACTTCTTCATCATCACAGACTTCCCCATTAGGCAGAGTTAGACGTTGGATTTTATTTCTTCTTCTTCTAATAATGTTTTGAGTATGGAAGTACTTTGTGTTTTTATCCCTATACTTTACACGATCTTCCCTAGATTTTTGGAACCAATGAAGCTCTTCTTGCTCCAAAACTTTGTTGTACTCCCTTCTAAGGTCATCTTAGAGGTAGTACAAAGCTGCCACGTCAACTAGTTCAAGCTTTCTTTGAATTCCTTGAATCCTTCTTTGTAAAATAATCTTTCTGCATTTCAAATTTCCAAAAACATTAGTATTAAAATTAATAGAATCATTTTTTACCTCATCAAGAGACTGTGTGACACTATCAGCCCAAGACTAAGCATTAGAAACTACATTCATGTAGTCCTGGTGAATAGCCCAAGCTGCTTCAAAACGAAAAGGTTTGTCTCCTCTTAGTACCAAGTGTACCACTAAACCCTAAACTCTAAACATCTTCGTTGCCAAGTAAATTTACTTCTTATAGTATGAATCCCTATTAAATTACAATGATCAATCAAGTCAGCAAATATATGAGCTCTAGTATTGTTAAAATCCCCACCATTCTTATCAGGAGACAAAAGAATTCCATTAAAATCTCCAATGAAAACCCAAGGTCAATGAATAAAATTTCTTAAGTTCTTTAGAAAGTTCTAGAATTCATTTATGTTGTTAAGTATAGAACTAGCACATAATCCTGTGCAAATCCAATTCTGGTTTCCTTTAGAAATAGAAAGAGTAATGAATGGTTGTCAGTACCCAACACAGATATAGAACATGTTAAACTGTTTTTATGAAGAGCCCAAAGGCCTCCAGAATGACCATTAGCTTCAATAATAGAAATAAGAGAATAGTGACAACTCACCAAAAAGATTTAGTCTTAGCAAATTGGATATGGGTTTCCATGCAGAATATAATATCTGGAGTGAATATCTTCTTATTAAATCTCTAAGATGCCTTTGGCTTGTTTTATTTCAAGAACCTCTAATGTTCCAAGAGAGGATGGAAAAATCCAGAAATTCAGAAGACATTAAAGACATATTTTATATAAATAAAAAGTCTCCTGAAAAAAGGATACACTAACTGTTAGGGAGCAATATTAGATGGTGTTTCTAAAATTAACTCCTCATCCAAATCTTCATCTGAACTCCCGTCCATGTCAATTTCATCATCATCAAAATGGTTTATGGGGTCATCTGGAGGCTTTCTTTCCTTCTCCATCATGCCACAACCCTTATGGTAATTAATGTTTAGATTTAATTGACTTAAACGATTTTCTTGCAAAACTGAATGGTTTGAATTGCTGTTGTGAGTTGTTGTTTCTGCGTCCTTGTTGAAATGATTTCCTTTATTTTCTTCACGTAGATTTTGTAGCTTGGATGGGCTCTTCTTGGAAGGAATATTTGCACGATATGTCTTATTGGGTTGTCCTTATTTTTTTTAGCATTTGCCACTAATTTGGCAATATCTAACGTAATTGGCTAAGCCACACGTGGCCTTTTTTTCTGAGACCACTGATTTGTATTTTGATAGCTATTGAGATTTGTGGTCCCCTGTTTTGCGCTATTATGCTGATCAGTAACCGAAGAATTAGCCAACACTCTGGATGCATTTTTTTTGAATTTGTTTCCTTTTTCTGAATGCTTGATTGTTGATTATTCTTTTTTCCGTTATGTTGTGGTCTTCTCTTACGCGTAACGGTAAGCCAATCACCATGAAGTAATATATTCACTTGAAATTTATCCAGAAATAGACGTTACAATATTAGCACTAATTTCATTCTTACTGTTTGTATCTGTTTGCTTTGCGGCAGATGTGTCACCAAGCTTCGCCATGGGTGGTGGTCGCAATGGTTGCATACTGCCCTGAGGTTGTTGTTTTTGCTTGGTACATTCACGGCTAGGATAGCTATAACAACCACAATTAGAACATAAAATATGCAGGCCTTCATACTCAATTTTGTACCAGTGATTGCGAATTTTGACTTTACCAACCACTTGTTGGTTTAAATATATTTCCATGCATACACGTGCAAATCTTCCACGCTCTACTTTTAGTGTGTTAGTATCAACGCGAACTGGATTCCCTATAGCTGCAGCCAATGCCAACAAAAAACTTTCATCATACCAAGCTAAATTTAAAGAAGGAATTCTTACCCACACCATGGTTTTATGAACCTACGCTTCAGAGGAGATGAAGTCAGGCGTCCATGAAGATACAGCAAGGTAGTGATCAAATAACATCCATGAGCCTCCATCTATTACCTTCTCCCTATCATCTTTACGATCAAATTTGACGATAAAAAACCATTATATATCCACATCCATGATTTCGCATCCTCCTTGATAACTTCTGTAATTTAGGAAGTCGATCACGTATTGTATTGTACCCCATGTACTTACCCAATAATTTTATGATCAAGGCATCATGCCATGGTTCACACAATTCTACAAAGACTTTATCATTCATATGAACAATAGGAAGTAGTTGATTGCCTCCCTCCAAAGAGATCTTCATTAAGTTTTGTGCCAATAAATCAAACTTCAATCTTTGCATGGGAGGTGCTTTGTCCCCTAAAATTTTATCATGGAATGACATCTTTGTTGTCTTGCCTGGTGGTTTTTCAGGTGGTATCAATGGTGGATCTATACGGTAGCTTGGAATTCAAAGTTTGCCATGAAACCCTAACAGAGAAAAAAACGTGTGTTTAGATATTGACAACCATTAATTATTTATTTTATTTAATTGGTATTAGTTTGTATGCTAATTTAATTTAGGGCTGTTATTTAATTTATTTAATTGGTACATCCTACGGACTCGAATATAAGCAACAAAAATTTCACACATGGTGGTCCAAAATATAAGTAAAACTCAACTTCTTTTACCCTATTTAATGACCTCGTAACAAAATGCCCATTTATTTAAATTGAGATTTTATTTTCCAATAATCCTATTTAATGAACTATGTAGAAAGAGTATTTTCACTTGGAACAAATTTCAATAAAATTAATATCAAAGATTAAATAAAATTAACTAATATTCTTAATTAATGTGAATTAGTTTTTTTTATTTATATTAAGAAGGAGTAGTTATTTTCACCGACAAATTCTCTTGTCGGTTAAGACAAGGCGCGCGTGCCACTAAATAGCACCTTAGCGATCACCAATTTTAAATTAACCCTTTGCCTTTACGTGAAACTTTTCTCCTTCAGGTATTGCTTAAACCTTTCACTAGTTGATGGTATTAACTGATGGAGGTTGTGGCGCGTAGT